>JAQFVV010006284.1:4480766-4865766 GCA_028023455.1 Epiperipatus broadwayi | reverse complement strand
TACAACTATTTTTAAAAAACAAAATAATTTTAAAATTTATGTAATATTTAATTTATATTAAGAAAAAAACGTACACCTAAGCTTTCAGCTAATACCAGTGTTTTTCATTCTTTCCTATGGGTTTTTTAATCATTAAAAAAATTGATACATATGAAAATAAATATATTTTATTTTTATTAATGAAAATATTATTCAAATGAAAAACTATATTTGAAATGTAATAAGTTTCAAATTAAAATAAGATCTACATTTTGCCAACATAATGTAAAAAGTTTCCGTTTAATTAAGCAAAGAGTTGAAAAATTGAGTTTTTCTTACTTCCTAATTAGACCTGACATCTAGGAATAAAAAAACAGTAAAATAATAATTTGTTGTCTTTAAAAATAAACCATTAATCAAAGCCATTCATGGTGGTGACATGCTAAACAAAATGAAACAGTAATGATACTCTACATATCTTTCACTGTTACAGGCTCCCTGTTTTGTTCACCAAAGTCATAGTCCAATTTTGGATTCATAGAAGAAAAGTTTACCAAGATGTAAGTGAATACCTGTTTTATTGTTTTTCATCTTTATAAGAAACTTTAGAATAGTTTTCATTCAAGAATAATTGAAAGTATCTATTGTTCCATTTTATGCAAATGACTGCCATTAGAAATAGGCAAAAGCTAGGTTAAGCAATTCTTGGAATCATGAGAACAACCTAAAACTTTGAAAAATAATTTTAAATGAAACCAAATAATTCTAAAAAGAATAGAGACACTGAAATCCTAATGTTATTGATAGAATAAACAGAAAAATCATTTTGATAATAAATCTCATAGAAAACATGGAAAATAAAATGTTAACAAAGATTGTTTTAGGAATTTCATTGTTGCATCAGATATTAGCAGTGTGAAACAAGTTTCTATGAGTGCACCAGTCAGGGAAGGCAGAAAATGGCTGATGGATTATTATAGATACTAAAATTAATCATAAAACTAAGGAAAAAAGAAAACTACGATATTGTATTGTTGAACCCAAAGTTGCTGAACACAGCTAAACAGTGCAGATCGGAAAACTATTTTAAATTTTTAATTCAATCTCAATTTTAGAATTAAACATTATAGATTATGACCTAAGCTATCTTCCTGCATAAAAATCAGGTTTCTCTGATGATCAGAACAGAAGTTATTAGCCCACTTCCAGTGGACTGGGGCCACAAAAAATTTTTTAAAAAAAATTCAAATCAACACAGAATCACAATGAAGTAATTTTTGAGCTAAAAATAATGATTTAAAGACAAAATTAATACAAATGATGTTTTAGACCTAAACAGAGACATTGAAGCTGCAAATTATTCACCCTCTCTCAAGCAATAATTATTAAGAACATTCCAAAGTTTAACAACAAATTTTCAGATTATACAACTGAATCCTTGATTACTAATCAAAGCCTAAAATTCAATCAAAAGAAGCAGAATCCAATTAGTATCAACAAATAAGAATCACTGTGAATCCTGAAGGACTTTATAGTTGGTGGGTTGAACAGGTATTGTGAATATTTGAAGACACAGGAGGTTGATAATGATTAAAAGCAGATTTTCAGCTTCACTGACCTCAGTGTGCAAGATGACATGGACAAATGATTTGTTCTCATGGTTTTCATGTAAATCTGGCTGGATTTCAAGACCACCAATGAATCAAATGTATTGGTGGGCATGGGTTTGTACTCCCTCTTTTTTGTTCAGGGATGATGACAGTGGTTGTGAGGGGCTTGGTTTATTTGTGAGGGTGATTGGTGATCATTGTCTAGCCCATATACCAGCCAGGTGAGTGAAAGTCTAGTGACTTCACCCTGAAGGACTACTGCACCCCTGATGGATTATTTACTAGGTCAGTGTTGATTTGCACTCACTACTATTAGGCTTCATTAATTAACTTTAGATCTAGAACATTTGTAAGGCAGTTGGTGTGCTTTGGGCCACCACCAATATTTATGATGGTGGAATTTTATTATATTTTGTGGGTATGGGTCTGCATTCCTCATTTCTTCCTCAAAGGCAGTGGGTCAGTCATCAGGCATCTGGTCTATGGTGCAGGCTATTGACAATTGTTGCCACTACCTGAAAACCTGTTAGGAAGATACCTGGTCAAAGTTTTTGCACTATTTTTCTTTCTGATGGGCTGCTGCACCTACTTGATGTGTTGGTTTTGGGCAGTGCAGATCTGTGCTCATTATTCATTATGTTTTTCCTAGTTGGCCTTCCAACTTTGCGCAGGTAGACCAAATTTGGTCCCTACACATTTGGACCATTAAATTGGAAGACAGAGGTATCCAGAATGGTCTTTGCATGGCTTGGCTATGAGTCAAGGGTTTGTTGTTCTCTGGACTTGGGCCTTGGACCTCATTTCCTGTTGTAGTGGTTCACGCAATGCTGGACTTGTCTTATTCAGCTGAAGCTTGAGTCTTTGCTTTGGGACCCTGGGGGTGGGATTATTGGGCTATGGATAACTTCTTGGCAGTTGGGCGTATACCCATGTACAGATACACATGGGGCAAGATTATAATAAAACTTTTGTGTATGATAATTGTTTAGTTTTTTGTACATTGAATGCTTTGTAATCACATCAGGTAAGTAGACCCGGAAAACTGCTATGTAATCTTTAACACTAAAGGTTGCTTTGAAAGATAAAATTTATTGATATTTTAGATTAAAAAATTATGAAATCATGCATCATATTCATCAATGTAGACTTAGATGATGAATTAACTCAACAAAATTATTGAGATAAGAATCTTTGGTTCTCAAAATAATAAAAAAAAGATTAAAATGTGACAATTGTGAAATACCTCAATATTTTCACTACAGAATAATTTTTTCTTTAACTACTAAAGGCAATAAAATTACTCTTAATAAATATTGAGAGTATGCCAAAATTAAAAATATAATCCTTTTACTTACAACATAAGAGTGTAATTGCACTTCAAAAGACTTATTCCCAAATCTTAAAATCTCTGGGTTTACAAAGGCTTAATACTAATAAATGTTTGTGTAAATTTGTTTCATCTAGTAAAGGAAATTAGCCCTAATAATGTAGCCATCATTATTAACACATTTCATGTAAAAAATGTTTAAAGCATGTTATAATCTTTGAGAATAAGCAATCCAAAAGAAAGCAGGGTTTTAACGTATAAGTATTAAATAACACCACACACTTTATGATTAAGAAAGTAAAGTCAACCATAACTTTCAAGCAGATAAAAACAGAGTCTATCCTCATCATTTTCTGAGAATAAGCAATTATAAATGAAGCATTTTCTGAGCATGTAGAAAGAACAGTTTCAAATAACATGCCTTACAATGTCAAGCAAGAAAGAATATGACTTTCAAAAAGATGGGGAACAGAGAAAATGGTGATAATCTTTGAGAATAATCAACTGAGAATAAAGCAGATTCTAAACTTTTTGAATGAATGATTTAAAAATAACATACGCTTTATGATAAGGAAGAAAATGCCTTAGAAGTAGATTGGGAACAGATACAAACCTGATTTATATTTTTTATCATATGATCACCATCTCTTATACTAGCACATAATTGTTTGTAAACAAGACAAAACTCTCCATACAGTAGTGCCACCTTGTGACAACCAGAGTAATCAATGGATGCCAGAAGGCTTGTGCATAAAATTCCTATCTAGTGCCTACTCATCCAATATCCCCAGACTTGTTTCTGGCTTGTGGCCTTTGGTTAGTGGTGGCTATGGTTTTTAAAAAGCCAAAGACATCAAAATGTATGGGTGCTGAACTGAGTTCAGACCCATATGACTATATAAGCTATTGAGCTTAGATTGAAAATATTTTTGTGTTTTCAATTTCATTCTCATAGTTCTGTAGTTAAGTAGAGATAAAAGGTGGTTGCTGGAGAATTGCATTAGATCCTAAGATTTAGTTGCAGTGCTCTCAGATCCAAAGCTCCTCACTGACAAAGGCCACAAGCCAGAAACTAGTCTGGGGATATCGGATGAGTAGGCATTAGATAGGGATTTTATGCACAAGTCTTCTGGCATCCATTGATTACTCTGGTTGGCACAGAGTGGCACTACTGTATGGAGAGTTTTGCCTTGTTTATATTTTTTAGCAAAAAAATTAGTTCACCATTGCCTCTGATGCAGTAATATTGAATCATTTTTACCATAGCAACATGAAACAAGCTTAAACTCACTTGGAATTCATAGTCCCATAGTTAACAGACACTCAGGGCTGTGATAGAATTAAAAAAGGCTAACTGTAATTAGTATACTGACTACTTTGAAAAGAATATTAATATAATCCCATTCCCTCCTTTTGTTAAGAAAGCTTTAACAAAAATATTTTATGTACTAAATAAATAAATAAATAACATTTTAGTCAGTATTTTGCCCAATCAGGATTTTATTTGCAGAAATTGCATGTTATCTACATCTTTTAAAGTATTAAAACAGGCAAAAACTCACTATATATATTGCCACACACAAAAAGCTAGAGTAATCAATGGATGCCAGAAGGCTTGTGCATAAAATCCCCATTTAGTACCTACTCATCCAATATCCTCAGACTAGTTTCTGGTTTGTGGCCTTCATCAGTAAGGAGCCTTGGAGTAAAACAAAACTGAATAATTTATTGCTCTCATAAAAAAGTTTAAATACCATAAGTGTCAGAGCTACACTATTCGCCTATCCCAAGTTTGAAAATCTGCTACCCTACGATTCTAATTAACATGAAGTACCAATGCTAGATATAATTTTTATTTATTTATTTATTTCATTATTTTGGTTTATAATTTTAAAAAATGTTTCTCTTTTCTTGTGCTCGCTGTAATTTACATTTCTAGTGTTTAAACAAGAAAAGATAATAGAGTTTGATTATTGTTATATTTGCTGAGCATGGTTTCTATATTAACAATCAGAATCATAGCACTCGTCATTTGCTGCAGAAAGCAATACCACATTCAAATAAAGTGCATATTATATAAATGCTCTATCTACATGTTCTATTTCTTTGACAAGTGGGCACAGGATTCTTTTTTGCTTATAGCAATCTTGCTTTTTGTGGGAAAAGATGAGCACTGTGGTTCTAACCGTTAACTTTAAAAGTATGCTTAGAAAATTATAACAATAATATGTCAAAATGTGCTAAAACACAGGCAATGGTGAAATTAAGTACAAATTGTGATATTGACTGAGCACTTTCAAGAAGTTTTGTCTTCTCATAATCATAGCAAGTGGGTTGTAGGAGTATGATAGAAAACGTATGTGATAAATATTTAAATATGTGCAAAGTGGGGATAGAAAATCTATGTTTTTCTTATAATAATAATAAAAAAGTATATTACTTCTTCTTGGTTAAATATTTAAAACATTTATTAGGTTTATAATAAACTTAGTAAGTTATTTTTCTTCTTTCACAAACCTTTATAAATCTGCAGCGATGTAGAATGATATTGTTGGAAGTTAATCACAGTTGTGTTAAACCAGTATAACATTTCATGGAAGTAGCAATCCAATGGGAAGAAGAGGATATCTATTTATATATTTGTCAGAAGACAAAGACAACAAAAGACCACATTTAATAATAATTATAATAATCACGATTTTTGATTTTTCAATCCAAAAATTGATTAAAACTTCTAATTATTATATTGCGCTTCCAATGCACACAAGTGAAGCTATTATTTTAATTGTATTAATTCTGGCTTAGTTCTTTAGGGGCATATTTGCTCCCATATTCATAGCCTGTGTCATTCTTCATTCTGTGTTATCATTAGTGTATGCAAATTATTTAACCAGTTCATTTCTTGGAAATCGAGAAGCAGTCATTCGCGATGATGCTTCTTTTATTTTTCGATTGGCATTGTTTCTTTCTAAGCACATGATTTCAGCATTGGTGGGTTCAAATCTGTGATTAGATGTTTTTTGGTGTTCTAGGAATATCAAACTGCCTTCGTTTTTAGTACTTGGTCTATTATACATGTACATGTGTTGAGCTACTCTGGTGGTGATAGTAGCCTGAGTTTCCCCATAGTACATACCCCCACTTCCAGTTTGTGGGCATGATATCACCTGGGGGGAGGGGTTGGTCTGGATTGATTTTATCTTAGGAATTGTTAATAAGCCTATTAGTAGCTAGAGAGGTTCAAAAACCTACTTTAATGTTTGGATAGTTTTTAACTAGGTCATTGGCCAATTTTGGGTATGTATGATAATACTATGTGTGGCTTATCCTCTTCACGATGGTTATTTGTTAATTTTTGGTGAAACTGCTTGATCCTATCTGCTATTGTTCTTTGTTTGAATCCGGTACTTTATAATGTCCAATCTTTGACTGCACTTTTATCCATTAAAGTTCCAAGCATCAATGCCTCTACATAATTAATATATGTAGATGTAATGAGGGCTTTTGCAGGAAGCTTTCCAGATATTTTCTTTCTCACTATCTCTTTGAGTATGTTGTGGTATTTCAATACATGGCCTACCTAAGCTATTTTTCTAATCTTAATTTAAAATGAGACCTTTTCTCTTTTGTCAAGCATATAATTTTATCATTTTACTTTTTCCCTATCCATTTTCTCCACTTTTCTTTACGTCCACATTTCAAAAGCTTCTAATGAATATAATTAAGTAGAAGAGTCCAAGTCTTTGCTCCATATAATATAATCGATAAAATTCAGATCTTTATATTTTTTTAAGGATGTGAGGAGCAATATATTTGATACCAAAAGTAACTACTTATCACAGAAAGCGGACTTTTTAGTGGTTATTTTTCTGTGGATCACCTTCTCACTTTTCATTTGAAGTTCAAGTACCAGGGGTGCTAGAACTGGAATCAATATGAGGACCTTATGCTCTTAAGTCTGATATTCTACCACTGCAGTAAACCATGCAGGGTACTTTGGAATTACTTGAACTAGATATTCAAAATGGTCCACTTGGAAAATGCTATCACTCAATCTTTGTAACATTAATTTTCATGACAAAGTGAATAACAATTCATTAATATTTTTTATCATTTTAATCCATAATTTTTGTACTCACTATTTTGTTTGATAGATTCAATTATCCACTTCTTGTCTAAACTTTGTTTAATCCACAATCTGTTTTATTAAGGTTTTTACAAATATAATATTAAATAAATTCAGATTGAAGCAGCTCTGTCTAACCTTGATGCCAATATTATTTTCTATAGTTAAATCTTTCTTTCTGGTATTTCTGTTTCTGTTCCTCTAGTTATGTCACTTAGTACAAGACTATGTACTCCATAGATCCTAGATAGTAGTGCTTAATAAATCCTATTCAGTGCTGGCCCTATTTATATCCTGAAATTAGTTTCTAGTTTATGGCTTTCATTAGTGAGAAGTCAGGATCTGGAAGTGGTGCATCTGGATTTTCTGGCCTTAATGTCCCATTCTTATAGCACTACTACCTAGCATCTATTGATTATTTAAGTTTTCACTAGGTGGCATAAACCAATAAGACATCATCTGACCTACAAAACATCACAGTCTTTGCATACTCATTTTTCTATCTATTAGCAATCTTTTATGATGTCATGTGTTAACACCAATTCTGGCCAAAGATAAAGGTGCCTAAGGTTATTAAAAACCATAATATCCAGAACCTACATGGATTCATATGTATATAACTATGCAAGCACATTGAATTGGATTGGTACTTTGATAGTATATCAAAAAGTAAAAAATTGCTGCACATTAGATCTAAAAGGTCCAAGAACATTGTTCCAAAAGTCCAAAAGATTCTCACTGATGAAAGTCATAAGCTAGAAACTGTTTTGGGAATATCTGAATAGGATATCAGTGGGGATAAGGATTTATTAAGCACTGTCACCTGACATCTGATTACTAAAGCTTACACTAGATGGCATAAATGTCTGCATTATATGGCACAAATATAAGTAGATTGGGAAAAAATTACTAGGTGATATAACTGATTGCATTCATGATTTATAAATCTTTTTATTTAAATTTTAACTTTTTGTTTTTTTAAATATTTCTATTATTTTGTATGATTGGGAATAGCCTATCAACGTCTCAAGTCAAAAGCTTTCTCATAGTCATTGAAATAGTTATTTTAGAATGGTTTATTTAAATTTAATAATTCTTTTTCATAATAATTTCTATAACATCTCTTGCAAACATATTTTTCTAAATCCAAATTGAGAATTGTCAAGATATTGCTCAATATATTAATCTGATTTTCTTTTGGTAATTATATATACAGTATATGATGCACAATATTAAATCATCTATGGTATTTGTTAGTGTTTTACGATGCTTTTTTTACAACCCACTATGACAGTTTCGATTGCTACAGAAATCTTCTTCAAAACTATAACTATAACATACACAATACAAATACATAGTAAAACAGTAATAAAGAATATAGATGATTTAATATTATATGGATTTGGCAATGCAATAAGAAAGATAACGTTATGATGCACGAGTTAATAAACTTGTTCTAAAATCTGTATATTCTGTTGCACAAGATTTCTTTTTTCTCATAAGAACTTTATTACCTAGATAAAATATTGGCATGACCAGAGATATGCATATTTTTCTACTATTTTAAATATTTGCGTAATATAATACAATAATAGCCAATATAATATGTCTGAATATAACTTAGTAGATAGCGCACACAACTAATGCGTATATGTAATTACAGCGCATCTAAATCTATTTCTTCTAAAATATTTTATATAACCATAGTATTATCTATTTATTATAAAGTCTGTGTAATTTATATTAAATAGATAAGACCTGATAAATGAGCTAAAGCCGTGGGATCTTGATTAATGTATGCCAATGATTTATAACAGTTTGAATATGTTCAGAAATAACACTTTGGATCTGCGCTTCAATGAATTTCCATTTTTAGGTGGAAGAAAAACTTAGACAAATTAGCTATTTTTATTGAAACTTTTAGTTTATATCGAATCTGTACATTTTCATTAGAAAATATGATGTAGATGATAAATGTTGAGGACTTTGATAGCCGCCAATAGCTTTTAACTTACGAAATAAAACTTTTATGTAAAAATACTTTTACTTTTCAAGTATAGTTTATTGGTAATAAATTATATAAATTATTGCTACAATATAAATGGTCACATAGAGAAATGAATATAGCCAAAAATTCATAGTAAACGCATCACTACCCATTAGACATGTTAAATAAATAAAGTATAATATTATATCTACATACGATAGACTGCGAAGGAATAAATACTAAATTATTTCCCTACCATATTTTCTTACAATTATTACTGAATATAAAAAATATATATGTATATTATAATCATAGCAATTATTTGTTTCGTCTTTATTTACCAGTTTGTAGTCAATAACAAAGATCAATTAAAGTTAAAAATGGTGTGGGACTAAGGCAAGGATGCCCTATGTCACCTATTTTGTTTGAGTGTATTTGAGTGAAATGGAAAGAGCAATAGAAAGATTAGGAAGAGGGATAGAGATACCGTTAATAGGTAGTAAGAGAGTATATATTTTGTCAGGTCTTTTTTTTTGCGGATGATATATTTTTGTGTGCAGAAAAAAGAGAAGATATGGAAGTTATGTTGAGGACATGTGCAAGGGTGGGTAAAGAGATGGGGATTAAATTTAGTGAAGAAAAATCAAATATAATGATGGTTAATACTGGGGAAAGAGAAGATGTAGAATTTTTATTGGGAGATATTAAGTTAAGTGTGGTGAATAGATATAGTTATTTGGGAATTATTTTAAGTAATCAGAAAAATTATTTGGATGAATGGGAGAAAAAATTGATAAATGAAGCAAAGAAAAGAAAGGAATTGATAAAGAAATTAACAGTGTTTTCATATAATAAATATGATGTAGCTAGAATTATATGGAAAGGAGTTGCAGTAGCAGGGTTAACATATGGTAATGATGCATTATATGTTAGTAAAAAGATATTAGATTACTTAGAAAAAGCTCAGAGGGAAGTAGGAAGACATGCATTGGATGCAGAAGTATGGACAGCAAGGGAGGCAATTCAAGAAGAAATGGGATGGTCAAGTTTTCATATGAGAGATGCAAAAAGTAAAATGAAAATGTTTGGTAGATTGCAGTTTATGGATAATAAAAGAATAGCTAAAATAGTATTTAATTGGGTTATGAGTAAAGGGCAGGTAACAAGATGGGTGAGAAAGGTAATGCAGTATGCAAAAGATTTGGATAAAGAATTTATATCAGTATATTTGTACAAAAGATGGGATGATTGTGTTAAGAGGATTATTGAGTGTTATAGTAGTAAGGAATGGGATTAAAGAATAAATTTATTAATAAAGACTAGGGAGTTAGAAAGATGGAGAAATAGTATGGAGAGTAAAAAGAGTTTAAATATATATAGAAATAAACAGAATATTAGGTGTGAGTTAATATATGATAATAGTAAGGAAGGTAGTTTATTGTTTAAGGCTCGAATGGGATCTTTAGCTACAAAAGAATATACATGTAAATGGAAAAATATGGGTGATTTATTTTGTAAATTATGTAAGGAAGCAATAGAAAATATTAGGCATTTGTTAATTAAATGTAAATGTTTGAAAACAGAAAGGGTACATATAATGAAGTTGTCGAAAAATAAATATGAAAAGAGTGATTATACAGAAAGTGAATTATTGGTTTTTATGCTGGGTTTGGGAAAAGATAAGGGGGGTTTAGATATAAAGGTTATAGAGTTGACAAAGATTATGTTGTGGAAATGGGATAGAGCAGATTATGGGTAAATTTAGAGTAGGGAATATAAAATAAAGTGGCTAACAGGTTTATCTGGGCATAATTGCTGAGATATTTTTGACTTCGTTTAAGGAGAAGCCATAATACATCACATCACATCACATTAATGTTATTGACTGTTTTCGAGAAAAGTGATTGGAATTTAGAAGGTGGAATTAAAGATATGTTTGTCTAAAAGTTTGTGGTCATGGGGTATTTTAATAGTAATTATATGTTAGACCATTTCCACCATTGAATATTAATTCTTAAATATCTTTAGATGATTAGAAAAAAAAAAAATAAACGGTTATATCTAACCACAACATTTATCAGTGAACATGTGATCAATTGAAAAACGACAAAAATATTGAACAGAGGTGAAAAAATACAAAGAAAATTCAAAAAAGCTACTCACATAACCATGACAAATAACCCCATAAGTCAAACTAGATTAATAATTCATAATATTTACTCATTAATATTGCTCTTAGAAAAAAGTGGAGAAAAACAGGAGAGCCCTCATAAATATGTTCATGAAATTTCTAGTGATTCCTGTCTTTGATAAAATAGACTAAGTGGTTATAAAATCACTTTAAAATTGCTATCCATGAAATTAAAGATCAAAGGTTTGATTCCCATGTTAGTACTATTACTGGTCGGCTAGAAAAATGTGAAGAAATGAGGAGAATAATACCTCTTGAAATGTTGTATAATAAATTAACCTGTGTATTATTATGAATAATTGAATGCATTTGAAAAGTTTTAAATAAAGTTTGAATTTTTCTAAAGACATTTAACATGATGGAAATAGTCCAACATACTAAAATACAATCATTATAAACTTTCTGACAAATATGGAAACATTGTGACTTTAGTATTGAAGAGATCGTTATGTTATTTATCAGAGCTGTTATAATAACACTATGTTTAAACGTGTAATGGTGGCTATTCTATTCCTATAGTTTTGTAACTAGTATCCTGAAATAGTAAATGGTCAATTGTTAATTCATCTTGGCCTCATAAAGAATGTGTACTATTAATACAATATTCTATCATTTCACTTGATAAACAATACTACAGGGGAGAGTATTGAGATTAATTTTAAAATTAATAAAGTATTTTGGCTCAAAAAGACCAATGATTGAATTTTCTAATACTAAGATAGTTGTTAAAATGATTGAATTTTCTAATACTAAGGTAGTTGTTAAAATGGTCACAAGTCTTTCCATACAGTAGTGCCACCTAGTGCAAGTGATAGTAATGCTATAAGGTATGTGAAAATCAAAATCTCTAGCTAATGCTTACACATCCAGTAACCTAAGATTAGTTTCTAGTTTGTGGTCTTTATAAATGAAAAGTCTTGCACCGGGTAGCACTACTGTATGGAGAGAGTGGCTACTGATTAACAGATTGAGTTAGCATAAGAAATGGTGGTCATGTGATGTTTTAATGGATGAACACGAATCCTGACCAAAGGATTATGATGACAATAGTTATTAAAAAAAACAAAGACACCAAAATTTATAGATACTGAACTGGATTCAGATCTGTATAAATATACAAGCGAATGAGTTTGGATTGGAAACATTATTGTGCTTTCATTTTGGACTCATAGCTTTATACGTAACTAAAAATGTAAAAGAAGGCTGCTGGAGGCTCAGATTCAAAGCTCCTCACTGATAAAAGCCACAAGATAGAAACTAGTCTGAGAATATTTGATAAATAGGCACTAGATAGGTATTTTGATGCTCAAACCTTTTAGCATCCATTGATTACTATGACTTGCACTGGGGGGGGCACTACTGTAGGTGAGAATTGCTACTGTTTTAACATACTTGTATAAGAAATGGTGATCATGTGATGTCTCAGTGAGATAGCTGCTGAGGAATAGCACTGAATTAGAACATTTTCTGAAATTTGGAAGGAAGAGGTGTACCATTATATAAAAATTATCAAAACAATCTTTATGTAAATACTGTTTTTTTTCATCATTCACTGGATAGAACACTAATGTCTATTTTGTTACATTTAATATTAATTTGTTTTATCCACCCATCACTGCACTTTTTTAATGAGGTAGAAAGTTGATTAAAATTTGTAGTGCAGCTCCAAAAATTAAGATTCTGAGAAAGGCCATGTTAAGTGTGTAGGTGGAACTATCATTCATAAGGATCAAATGGTATGACTTTGTAAAGTTAAAACATCTCATTACACCAACCAATGTTTGATACATTTTTATTGTAACAGGAACCAGGTTTGAACCTTGTTACAAGTTAAAAGGACTCTAGATAGCCACATAAATGTAGATATGGTAATCAATATATATATTAGATCGAAGCAAAATAAATGAATATTCAACCAACATAGGTTTAAGGGGGGTTTTGTGTTCATTGTTTTAATGGAGTGTGTATGTATACATTATTATATAATCAAATATAGAAAAAAAAAGCTTTGTAGAAAATGTATCATTTATATAATTTTTTATGTATAATTTTTTTTAATTAAAAATAAAAATATGTCATTGCTAAAAAAAAGAATCAGATGTTTATCTATGAAATTCCAAATTAGTTATTGTATAAAGTTATTTTTAAAGTTTCTAATGAAACTGTTAATATAAACTTACTAAAATATTTTCTTTTGTAAAAAGAAATGAGCACAAAAAAGCTGGATCTGAAACAGCTGTATGCTGGATTAAGTACCACATAGGATAAGAATAAAAGTATAGAACATTTTGAGGATTTATGGGGGAAATGACATCAGAAAAAGGATCAATAGAACTTTCTAGAATAAGAAAAAAATATTATTTATAAAGAAGCAGAAATCAAGAAAGGAATTACTGATTGATTATTATGGATTGATTATTATTGACTGTTAGTTATTGCTTGTTTATTACTGACTGCTGTTTTAGTCTTACAATTCTGAGTAATCAAATTATGTTATTGAAAGAAAATTATATGCGCACTAGCATGATGATATGGGGGTTTCATCCCACCACTGCACGAAGAAAGAAAAAATATGCTACATGATTCTGTCATCAATCGAAGTTATAGTCAGCGTTGTTAGCCGAGAGGTCATCGCCTTGCAAAGCAAGTAGTTGGTTGTAGACGGTTGTGGTTTCACGTCCCGGCCGATGCTATGGCATATGAAAAAAAAAAAAGTCTGCATCCCAAACACATTCATCTTGTCAAATAATATAGCTCATCATTGTTTCATCAAAAGTTTCCAAGGAAAGATATTTTTTAACAATCTTTATGGTGGATAGCTTTACCAAATAAGCTTACTTTCTGTATGTACATGAAAGATTTTATTTCCCCAAGGACTAAAGGTAATCTTTGTTTCTTTTAATTTATAATCATATGAATCATCTATGCACAATTAATAATTTCTTTATATTTAAAAATCATATAAACAATATTAAACTCAAATAATTAATTTTTGTAATAAATAATAATTTCTACTTATTTAAGGTATATATATATGCCTGCATTTATTAAACAATTTAACACTCTTATTTAGTTAGTCTTTTATTTCTCTGATTATTTATTTAATCAGAATACATATATATGCATTTGTCAAATAGTTCAATGCAATCTACTCTGTTGTTAACACATCTCCATCAGTATATTACCTGCCCTGAGTGACTAGCTAGTGGTCAGGTTTTCCATTAGTGCACTATCATCCATGTTATTAATCCATTAGCCTAATTCTTACATAAACCATAGGATTAGCATTTGGAATCAAAATGTTGATGACCACAAATATGCTAATTGGTGAATATTGATTAGAGAGTTGGAAAGATTAAAGATAAGTATAAATACATATATTTACATATTTTTTTTTTTTGAGAGATGCATTTTAGAATAATTTATCTTCAGATCTATGGCTACTATAAATCCATCACAGTAATTTAAAGATAATATATTTTGTTCATGAATAAATTTCATTAAGATAGCATATGAGCAATCATATAAAGTGGGATGGATTAGAAGAAGGGGTATACACCTGTTAGTATGGTCTCCCAATGATGGGGCAATAAGAGTTGAAAGTCTTAGGGGTAGATATAAAATAAGAAGCAAAAAATATTAATATTAAAGTTTGTGGTATATTTGTGTTTGAAGAAAGAAAAGAGAAAAAATTATTTTTGTTTTTTTAAGAATTAGAATAAAGAAATATTAATATTAAAGTGGATTGTAGATAGACTAGTATACAGAAAAATATGACAGGTAGCACAGTACTTCATGGGCTGGGAAATTAAGCCCGGCATGTTTGTTTTTGAAATAGATAGTCCAATAGATAAAAGAAAAAAGGGGATAAATAATAACAACAACAACAACAACAATAATAATAATAATAATAATAATAATAATAATAATAATAATAATAATAGTAGTAGTAATAGTAGTAGTAGTAGTAATGACAAAGAAGAGCAAGGATATCAAAAAAATGAGATATCATGGGGAAATGAGAAAGAGTTAGTCAAAATAAAGATATTTAGAGGACAGAGAAGGGAGACACTTGTAGAATGTCTAAATAGTCTGCAGAGATTTTTTAGCAGCCACAGGATGGTGAAAAATAGCAAAGTAATAATAATATGTCACCCCTAAGGGTATGCACAGACATGATGGGAATTACTGCTACCCCAACCAGAAACTTTTCAAGAATATAAAATGACCCTAAGGAAGGCATTTTGGAATGAAGAACAGCAAGACAATATCAAACTCAGATAATAGGTCAAAAGTTTCATGAAAGACAAGGAAGAAGCTTGCGTTCACTTGTTCAGACACTAAGTGTCTATGTTGAGGGAGCTGGAAGCATGTGAACTATTGGAAAGGCAGATTGTGAAGATTGTCTGTAGAAATGTGCCAGAGAAAATAAGCAGTATACTAGGGAGGATGAGCAGTAGGTCAGCAAAGGAAATGAATAAGATATTAGGACAAATAGAGATCAGTAGGCAATGGCAATGGTGGGAAACAGGGAGTCTACAAGGTTAGAAATAGTAACAATAGATTTGAAGGAAGACATTGGAATAAAAATAAAATTACATAAAGAAAAGGAGGGAAAGCTGGCCTACGAAAATAAAACACTTAGGAAATTTAATGTGCTCATGGTAAAATTGAGTCCCTAGTTATGCTAAATAGGCTTGCCTTAAGATCTGAATAATGATCAGTTATATGGAAGTTGAAACCTTAATAGACTCGGATAGCCAAATTTCAGTGTTGTCGGAAAAAGTATATTTCTGTATTACGCAAGCAGCCTAGCATTTAGACCCTCTCAATAAAAATAGTCCAGGTAAGAATGACAAGTAACAGAAAAGTGAAGGTTGAATCCAAATAATGGAAGACTGTTCCCACATAATATTTTTGATCATGAAGGGTTTGATACACGATGCTCTGATAGGATAAGATTTTTTGCATAAATATAAATACACTATCAATTTTGGGATTGAACATGTTAAATGACAGGAGGCAGTGCAGTTCACAACTCCACAGTCATATGGTTTAATAGTGGTGTTACAAATTATGAAAGAGAAAACAATGAGGGTCATAAAAGTGAAGATAAAGGAGGCTAAAATGGCAAATAGAAACCGGGGTATGTGCTCAAGCAGATGTTTGAAAAGTATAATAAATGTTTTTTCGGATGTACCCAGAGTGATCCAGGGTTTTGAACAACATATTAAATCAAATCAGAATAAGCATTTCATCCCCATTCTTATCCTATCTTTCATTAGTACAAGGAAGAGGTTCGCTAGCAAATAAATTAAATGATGGAATGGGGAATTATTTCAAAATGTTCATTCCCATACTGTAATTTATTAGTTGTTGTAAAAAAAAGATATGAGACTGTCAGGTTATATTTCAATGCTAGGCAATTAAATCAAATAATGATTCATGACTGTAACATTCCACCAATTGTTAGGGAAGTTCAAAGGAAAAAAATTGTTTTCAATATTTGATTTAACCACAAGCTACTGGAAAATCAATCTTCATCCAGAGGACCAGAAATACACAGCTTTTAGATGTGAGGGCTACCCATACCAATTCAATAGAATACCATTTGGTCTGATAAACAGTGCGGCTGGGCTGCTGAGATGCCTTGATCAGATGTTGTCAGATGAAGTCAAGGATCTAATAACAATGTATATTGATGGCCTCACCGATTATAGACAAGCATATTTGGTTTATAGAAATGTTCCTCAATAAGTGTAAGAAAAAGGGGATTAAAATAAACATTAAAAAAGTACTCTAATAAGGAATGAAGTGATATTTTTGGGTGAAGTGGATCAGGCCACACCCAGATAAAGTCCTAACCATCAGGGATTTTCCTGCACCCAGATCTAGGAAACATCTGATCATTCCTGTGTTTGTGCTATTTTTACAATAAGTTCCATGAATGTTTGGCAGAATGTATGGAACCACTGGTCAGGCTATTAAGAAAAGACATACCACGGAAATGAGTGGGGAAGCAGAATAAAGCTTTTAAGGACATAAAAAGGAGATTCATGAAACAGGTTATGCTATCATTTTTAAATTTCATCAAACCATTCATTGTGCAAACTAATAGCAATAGATACAGTTTGGCAGTAACTTTATTGGAAGCGCAAGATGGTGAACAAATGGGGGTATCAGTTGTGTATTGAGCGGGGTTTGAACTAAATCACACTACAACTGAAAAGGAGGCATTAGCAATCATCTGGGCTTTTCAGAAGTTTAGACCACTCCTGCTGGGATCAAAGATGGTCATAGTGATCAATCACAAAAGTTTAGAATTTCTCAATTATAGCTACCTGAGCAACAGCTGATTGGTCCACTGGATTTTGTTCATCCAAGAATACAATTACCCAGTGCAATGCTGTAAAGAGTCCGAGAACATTGTCACTGATATTCTGAGCTGAAACCATGCATGCTCTCAGCCCTGCTATTTAGGGGGGTCTGTACATTGTAAGTATTGATTTGAGAATAAATGACAAGATGGAGAAGGAATTTGAGCATTTTGTTCATCATCAACATGAAGATGAGCAACTGAAACCTTTGATCAAATAGTTGGAAGGAGATAAGGCAGAAAATATAGCATGAGTAGTTAATAAGGAAGTGTAGTATCACATATTCCAGGGTATATTGTAATACAATATATGAGACCCTGAGAAGAATGGAAGCCTGTCCTATTTTGGCAAATGAGAGAGGATGTTGTGACCCATGTCAATCAATGCTCTGAAAATAGTTTTACTGGTTGGGCATGCATATGAAAATCATGGCCATACTAGACAAATGTGAAACCTGTAAAAGGGTGAAACCTGCAAATAGGAGTTATGTAGCCTGAATGGTCTCTGTTATACCGTCAAAACCTTGGGAGATGATGGCGATGGATTTTTATGGCCCGTTACCAGCATTTAATAAAAAAATACCTCATGGTGATATATGATTTGTTTTCAAAGAATGTATCTGCATATTTCATCGCACAGGCTAATGTAAGAAATGCCTTGAAGATATTAGAAAGTAAGCATTTTCTGGATGTTGGAAAACCTAATATCATTTTCTCCAACCATGATAGCCCATTTATGTCAGGAGAATGATGTAGATGCACCCAGAGACAAGGAATTAAGAATATCTTTATATCAATCTGGAACCCTCAATCGAACCTCTGAGAGAGTGATGCGGGAGTTAGGGTATTTATTTCACATAGTATTTCAATACAAATCATAAGGGTTAGGTCAAGCAAACACAGCAGATCATGAATTATATAAATTTGGTCCATAAATGAGTCGACTGTTTTTGCCCTACTGCATTTGTATTTTGGGTGGCACATTCCAAGATTAATTAAAACACTTTTACCAGAGATGGAAGAAACTCCTATAGATCAAGAAAGCTGATCATACTGGACATTCCAAACCCTATATAGAATGAGCCAAAAAAGAAATAAAAGGACAATAGGTAATCCCCATAAGTTCAGATTATAAGACTGAGTCATGGTGAGGATGCAGCATATGAGTAATACAGGTAAGTTTATATGTTGAAGATTTGCAATTTATATGAAGCTCCTTTTCCCATCATATGCCATCAGGGAAATGATGCTTTTAGAATGAACCAAAAAAGAAATAAAAGTAACCCCCATAAGTTCAGATTAGGAGATTGAGTCATGGTCAGGATGCAGCATATGAGTGATCTGGGTAAGTTTATATGTTGAAAATTTTGCATTTTATATGAAGGACCTTGTTGCATCATATGCCATCAGGGAAATAACACTTTTTTGGTAGATAACAGGCAAGAAATCAAAGGATCTTATAATGCATTTTTCATTTCTAAAAAAAGTTTTTTTTCTTGTTCGGCTTAACTTTGAGCTATCATAACACATAGGCCAATGAGGGCATTGTAACAGGAACCAGGTTTGAACCTCTTACAAGTTAAAGGGACTCTAGTTAGCCATATATATGTGGATGTCATAATCATATATATATATTTGATTAAGGCAAAATAACTGAATGGTTAACCAAGATAGGTTTAAGGGTTTTTTTTGTTCTCATTGTTTTAATGGAATATGTATGTATATATTATTATATATAACAAATGTAGAAAAAAATAATTTTCTGGAAAATGTATAATTTATATATTTTGTATTGTAACGATCCGGAGAAGGCGACTTACGTAAACTGCACTACAGGGCGCCATCTAGGCATTTGAACCTAGAAAAATTTATAGAGTAGGCAGATACGTAAGTCAAAAAAAAATTTTTTTTTTTTTTTGCATCCGGTCGTTAGCCCATGTCACTAGCTCAGTGGAATAGCAGAGATTTAATAATATAATATAAGAATATATATATATAAGAGGAATAAAATAAGCCACTGCCAGTAATTAACATACAAACATTTATTTATGCACATATATATAAGATTTAAAATTATTTTAGTATTAGTTTTACATTTCAAAATTTAACCTACATTTTTAACTTTGATTTTTGACTTTAATTTACATTTAATTACTATTATATTCTAGTTTTACATTTTAATTAAGTTCACACATATAAATTTATGAAAGCTTGTTGATAATGTTGACTTTAGATCGGTTACATAGATTTTACGGTCAAAAACATTTCAAAAGAAACATAAACGATCAAAATACAAAATTATTGATTACTGACAATTGCGGAGGATAATTTATATGTAACCCAATAGTATTCACCATAAGATACTTGCATTGTCACCAATAACTTAAAAGACATCCGAATAAATACATTTTAGATACTCACCGTAAGGTATCATTATTTATCGAATGTCTATATATTTTGATCAAATATGAAAACCCAAAACATACTTAACCGATAACCAATCCATGCAAGCGTCTATAAACAACTTAAATTTAATGCATTTTTATTTAGGGTCAAGTATGAATAGACCACATAGATTTGCATTTGAAAATAAAATATTCTATCCCTATTTAACCTTAGGCTAAAATTCGCAGTCAAACTGGCATCAATTCATCTGATACATCGATGTATTCAATGTAATACGAAATATGGCAGCACCAAAAAGATTAAGAGAAGATATTGACTTTCATTAGATAGGAATATTACTTCTATCCAACGAGAAGAACAATAAAAAAAAAACTCCATAGAAAGGAACTGCGCTCTGTGTCTTATAATTCCTTCCATAGGCAAAACGGGAGAGTGCGGCGTATGAAGCGATTCTGCCAGTAGCGAATCTCCGACTACATCTACTAACTACATCAATATATCCAATCCATTGACCCAATCTAACAATGACACAAATAACCTAAGATTACCCTCCCCAAATATAACTTTACAAATCTATAACAGCCATTCTCGCCCGACTTAAGTTTAACATTTATATAATTAATTTAACAAAAAACAAAAAAATCATGATAAAAACTTAAAGAATAAAAAAAATGGAAATGATTTTACACAAATAAGAAAAAAAATACATCAAATAACACTATTAATAAAGAATTTAGTTTGGTCAGATAGGATCATATTGCAATCATTTAAATATAGAAAATTTTAATTTAATGTTCATTATTTATAAAGTTCTTACGGTTTAAAACAGTTCATCTTTATCCGTTGCTTGCCATGAACGTGAATTCCCATTCCCACGCCGTCCTAAGATTGGTATCCATTTAGCCATTGTTTTATTTATTTATTCGGAGGTTTTTTTTTTTATTTAATTGGTCCTCACTGTAGGAAACGATAGTTCATTTCTCCTTTCTTTAACAGTTGAAAGAATTGACAGTGCGTCTGTCAATTCCTTCACCTCCAACTCCGTACTACTACATATAGTCACATCGTAATAATCAATTTCCAGTCACTAATTAATAATTTCCAAATTTTCCTTTTATACGTATTCGAAGGATTGACTTGGCATTATGTCATCGATGTGATGATCCTTTCGCTGAGGTCCGATTTCCTGATGGATTTCTTTCATTGGCTATTCGTTTCTATTATTTTCCTATCTGACCGATGTTTTTACATTTAAATGCCCAAGGCTGGTTTACATTTAACTAATTAACAATCATTTCCATTTCTGATTAATTTCTGTGTTTTTCAAGATTAAAGATATATTTTTATCTCTAAATCTTTTTAAGTTTTTGTTTTTAAAATACCTTTTCTATTTTTAATACAGTTTTATTTTAATAATTTTTTTTATCTGTGCGATTTAATATTTATGAGTTTAAGATGATATTTAGTTTCAATTTTTAATTCTTAAAGAAAATTTTTAAATGCGAACTTTTTAATTTACTTTCATGTTTAATAAATATTAAAAAAAAAACAATGTAACGAACGTCTGTGCTCGTTACATATCAGTAAAGTTGCTTAAAAAAAATGATCAAAAAAAAAAATTTACTTAGGGTTAGTAATTACGGTACACGATTGACGAAGACATTTACAAAACATCCGGTTAATAATTTTACAAAAAGAAAAATGTTTACTATCGCTTACCTAAGGACCATTTACGTTTACACCCCTCCCCACAAGAGTTCTATTTTATTTTATACATTTTATTTTTACACACGGCATGACAAGCAAGTTATTTTATAAATTATTTATTTAAAGAAGGTTGCATTGAGATAAATATGTTTTAAGAAATAATGGGTTTAAACGTGTATATTTGCAGAACAATTATAAATACCACCAACTTATTTATGACTGATTGAAATGCATAAATAGGGTTACACTTAAGTAATTCCCAAAGGTACTCATCGTAAGGCACCACATTTCGATCATAAACTTACGTGGCTGTGCGCTCCTATACACATTAAAGCATAATTTATATTACAACAACAACAAAAAAAAAACATATCAATCGCAACCTTTTGACTTTCTTTTTAGCGAAATACAGTTTAAAATTATTTATACTTTCTCGTGTTTAATATATGTGCTATTTCTTTTCTGGTAGAGCTTTTATAAGATTTAAAGTATACGACTTTATGTAAACAGATAAAAATGTTTCATTTTGAGAAGAATTTGTTCAGGGTATACGTGGTTTATTAAATATCGGCCCAAGTTGGGAAAGCCAGTTGTAACGATCCGGAGAAGGTGACTTAACATAATCTGCACTACAGGGCGCCATCTAGGCATTTGAACCTAGAAAAATTTATAAAGTAGGCAGATACATAAGTCAAAAAAAAAAAACAAAAAAAAAAATTTTTTTTTTTTTTTTTTAAATTTTGATTCCGGTCGTTAGCCCATGTTACTAGCTCAGTGGAATAGCAGAGATTTAATAATCTAATCTAAGAGTATATTAAAAAAAGAATAAAATAAGCCACTGTCAGTAATTAACATACAAACATTTATTTATGCACATATATATATAAGATTTAAAATTGTTTTAGTATCAGTTTACATTTTAACATTTAACATTATTTTTAATTTTACTTTAATTTACATTTAATTACTATTATATTATAATTTTACATTTTAATTAAGTTCGCACATATAAATTTATGAAAGCTTGTTTATAATGTTGAATATAGATCGGTTACATAGATTTCATGGTCAAAAACATTTCAAAAGAAACATAAACGATCAAAATACAAAATTATTGATTACTGACAATTGCGGAGGGAAATTTATATGTAACCCAATAGTATTCATCATAAGATACTTGCATTGTCACCAATAACTTAAAAGACATCCGAATAAATACGTTCTAGATACTCACCGTAAGGTATCATTATTTATCGAATGTCTATATATTTTGATCAAATATGAAAACCCAAAACATACTTAACCGATAACCAATCCATGCAAGCATCTATAAACAACTTAAATTTAATGCATTTTTATTTAGGGTCAAGTATGAATAGACCACATAGATTTGCATTTGAAAATAAAATATTCTATCCCTATTTAACCTTAGGCTAAAATTCGCAGTCAAACTGGCATCAATTCATCTGATACATCAATGTATTCAATGTAATACGGAATATGGCAGCACCAAAAAGATTAAGAGAAGATATTGACTTTCATTAGATAGGAATATTACTTCTATCCAACGAGAAGAACAATAAAAAAAAAACTCCATAGAAAGGAACTGCGCTCTGCGTCTTATAATTCCTTCCCTAGGCAAAATGGGGGAGTGCAGCGTATGAAGCGATTCTGCCAGTAGCGAATCTCCGACTACATCTACTAACTACATCAATATATCCAATCCATTGACCCAATCTAACAACGACACAAATAACCTAAGATTACCCTCCCCTAATATAACTTTACAAATCTATACAGCCATTCATGCCCGACTTAAGTTTAACATTGATATATTTTAATTTATCGGAAAACAGAAATCATAAATAAACTTAAAGAACAAAGTTAAATAAATGGAAATGATTTTAAACAAATAAATAAAAATACATCAAATAACACTATTAATAAAGAATTTAGTTTGGTCAGATAGGATCATATTGCAATCATTTAAATATAGAAAATTTTAATTTAATGTTCATTATTTATAAAGTTCTTACGGTTTAAAACAGTTCATCTTTATCCGTTGCTTGCCATGAACGTGAATTCCCACGCTGTCCTAAGATTGGTATCCATTTAGCCATTGTTTTATTTATTCATTCGGAGGTTTTTTTTATTTAATTGATCCTCACTGCAGGAAACGATAGTTCATTTCTCCTTTCTTTAACAGCTGAAAGAATTGACAGTGCGTCTGTCAATTCCTTCACCTCCAACTCCGTACTACTACATATAGTCACATCGTAATAATCAATTTCCAGTCACTAATTAATAATTTCCAAATTTTCCTTTTATATGTATTCGAAGGATTGACTTGGCATTATGTCATCGATGTGATGATCCTTTCGCTGAGGTCCGATTTCCCGATGGATTTCTTTCATTGGCTATTGTTTTCCTATCTGACCGATGTTTTTACATTTAAATGCCCAAGGCTGGTTTACATTTAACTAATTAACAATCATTTCCATTTCTGATTAATTTCTGTGTTTTTCAAGATTAAAGATATATTTTTATCTCTAAATCTTTTTAAGTTTTTGTTTTTAAAATACCTTTTCTATTTTTAATACAGTTTTATTTTAATAATTTCTTTTATCTGTGCGATTTAATATATATGAGTTTAAGATGATATTTAGTTTCAATTTTTAATTCTTAAAGAAAATTTTTAAATGCGAACTTTTTAATTTACTTTCATGTTTAATAAATATTAAAAAAAAACAATGTAACGAACATCTGTGCTCGTTACAGTATGTATAATTTTTTTTAAAATTAAAAATAAAAATAAGTCATTGCTAAAAAAAAATGAAACAGATGTTTATCTATGAGATGCTATTTGCATAGTTATTGTATGAAGTTATTTTTTAAAAGTTTCTAATGAATTGTTAAGATAAAATTAACTAAAAGGTTTTCTTTTGTAAAAAGAAATGAGAAGACAAAAGAAGCCGGATCTGAAACACGGTATGCTGGATTAAGTATCACGTAAGATAAGAATAAAAATAAAGAACATTTTGAGGATTTATGGGGAAAATGACATCAGAACTTTCTAGAATAAGAAAAAAATATTATTTATAAAGAAACAGAAATCAAGAAAGGAATTACTGATTGATTATTATGGATTGATTATTATTGACTGTTAGTTATTGCTTGTTTATTACTGACTGCTATTTTAATCATTACGATTTTGAGTAATCAAATTATGTTATTGAAAGAAAATTATATGCATACCAGCATGATGATGTGGGAGTAAAGACATAAACATGCTGGGCTTTCATCCCACCACTGCACAAAGAAAGAAAAAATATGCTAACATGATTCTATCTTCGATCGAAGTTAAAGTCTGCATCCCAAACACATTCATCTTGTCAAATAATATAGCTCATCATTGTTTCATCAAAAGTTCCAAGGAAAGACATTTTTTAACAATCTTTATGGCCATAGCTTTACCAAATAAGCTTACTTTTTGTATGTACATGAAAGATTTCATTTCCCCAAGAACTAAAGGTAATCTTTATGTTTCTTTTAATTTATAATCATATGAATTATAAATCATCTATGCACAATTAATAATTTCTTTATATTTAAAAATCATATAAACAATATTAAATTCAAATAATTAATTTTTATATTAAATAATAATTTTTATTTATTTAAGGTATTAAACAATTTAACATTCTTATTTAGTTAGCCTTTTATTTCAATGATTATTCATTTAATTAGAACACATATGTATGCATTTCTCAAATAGCTTAGTGTGATCTACCCTGTCATTTACACATCTCTGTCAGTATGAATATTACCTTTCCTGAGTGAGCTAGCTAGTGGTTATGTTTTTCGTTAATGCACTATCCTCAATCTTATTAATCCATTAGCATAATTCTTATGTAAACCATAGGATTGGCACTTGGAATTAAAATGTTGATGTCCATAAATATGATAATTGTTTAATATTAATTAGAGGGTTGGAAAGATTAATGCCGAGTATAAATACATATATCATTATATTTACATTTATTTTTTTTGGGAGATGAGTTTTAGAATAACTTACTTCCAAGTCTATGACTACTATGAAGTCCATCTCGATAATTTAAAGATAGTATATTCTGTTCATCAATAAATTTTGTTAAAATGTGTATTAGGAACTAAATAAAGTGGGATGGATTAGAAGAAGGAGCATCTACCCATTATATTACATATCTTATTAAATTATTATTTATTTGCATATTTGCTATATATTTTCATTCACATTTACATTTCTCTAACTTCTTTCATTAATATAGTAAACAATATTGTAAATCTATTTTTATTTTTCATTTAAATAACCCTTGCTCTCTCTTTTCTTCATCTGACTACTAATTGCCTTTTTACTATCTTTTAAAATTATATTGCTATTTTTTATTTTTACATGTATCTATGCATTTAATTTGGTTTGTGGGATTAGGTTGAGTAGAACAGATCCATATAAATGTTCTGAGGTGGAAATTTTACTTGCTTCATCCAGCTGAAAATCAATTCAGAATCACTTTAATTCTTAAGTCTGCTACTCAATCATCATGAAAAACCACACAATTGTAATCAATTAGTTGAAATGAATCTAGTGAATGTAATAAATATGTAAGAATGAATAAGTAAATAAAAAAACATACACATAACATAACATTTGATGTTAATTATAGAATTTAGTGTAACATTTTAAATCTTACTTCAAGAGATCCACATTCATCACTTTTTCATTCATCAAGGTTTCACTTAACATAATTGAGAATTACAGAAGATCTTAACAAAACTGCTTCAGTTTCATATGGAAAAGGCTCTATGGAGTGGAAACTCATATAATAAAATAGTTTGCAATTCATAAATTAATCATTTTATATCTTTGTAAGGGTGACAACAGGCTATATTTATAATAGATAGTATTTTAATATTACACATTTATATACAAGTATATCTTCTTTTACATAATTACAGCACACAGTCAATATATTCAATTTTTTAAAAAAAATGTTAAATGAATGTGAAATTAAAAGTCATCAGAGGTAAATCAAAGTTATTACTTATCATTTAAATATACTATGCACTAACTGAGACTATAGTTAGTATTCACCCAAAACAGTGTCCAATTAAAAGCAGACTGCATGATATTGCAAACATTTTGAAAAAGGGTAAAACAAAACTATTGATTCTGACTTCAATTCTATGAGATGGAAATCATCTAATTTTTTAATTTTTAAAAATGCCCAGTTTTAAAACCTCAAGTCCCCCCAATTTTTTTTGTAAATGCATATGATGTTATCTCTTTCTAGGTTAGTACTCAGCCTCCTTATTAGAACTGTAACTGCTCATATTATCTGTCTTGAAGGGCTTCATAGCAGTCTTATGCATGGATATAATTTATATGTTGAAAATTCAGTTAAGAATAGTAATAAATCTATACTTTTTGGTTTTATTTCTTGATGCAAGAAGTTATCAACAAATAAAACAAATTCTAAATTGCAGAGTTCAACTTGCATAAAATGGCAGTTATTGTTTACACTATATTTGAAAAGTAGAAAACATTTTTAAATAATCTTTTAGTTGTAAAATTATTTTATTTTTTTAAGAAAATTAATATAAATATAAAATATATTTTATTTTGATAATTATATAATGTTTTTTTAAAAGGAATTTGAATATTACATGATGGAAATAAGCAAAAAAAAAAAAGTAATTTTAATTACATTTATTTTTTCATTTTAAAAATTCTTTAGATAATTCTTAGTTTTTATTATTTTAATTATAACCAAAATTGTTTTAATAGTAATTAGATTGAAAAATAGTTTTATTTATTCAAACTAAAGGATATATATACATACAAAAAGTTAATTCTACAATGTCAGACTTGATTACATTAATGATTATGGCAACAACTAAGTTTAACAAAACTCTTTATCATAGATAAATATTGCCAATTTGGAAGACTAATAAAAATGATACACTTTTTGATTATATTAAGAAATTGATCCACTTTCTAAGTGTGCTTTCAAATTTTCAAGTAAAAGTTGCTATTGAAAAGTTTTATCTAAAAATTGCCTGTAATAAACATAGAAGGACATTTAGCTATTCTTTAAATCATTAATGTATAAAAACTATTATTGTCTAATAATTCTTATCATTAGATAAATATTAACTTTATTGCAGTAAGTAATTTTTTATTCATAACTTTTAATTAATATTATTATGGGTTTTAAGTTTTGTGTTTATGTAATCCATATCTTTTAGTAGTTTTGAGTCAGGATATGAACTATGCAATATTTATGCTCATAAAGTATTAAGAATATTATATGATAATATATAAAATGGATAACAATTTTATTATGCTTTTGTTCTAGTGAAATGCTATTAGCATTATTTCCATGAAAATTTGGATTCAGTTTACTAGGAATTTTTGTAGAATTCATTACAATCATGATTGACAATAATCTTTTACATACAAAAAATAATGAAGCTTTCACAGACAATAGACATGTAGACAAAACTCTCCATACAGTAACACCACTCTGTGCAAGCCAAAAGAATCAATGGATGCAGAATAAAGAATAGTGATCATGTGACAATAGAAATACAGATAAAAATAAAGTTAAATAAAAGGGTAGCATTGAAATGAGTAAGAACAGTGGTCATGTGATAAAGGGTTAATTAAAATGACTTTATTGCTCTAAGAATAAGATTTTATATTATCAGCATTATATATTTAATTGCTGTAATATTTTTCCAGAAATCTTTGCTTGGATTAATCTTTCTTAAAGGAAGTCTTCTTGAAATATAAATCATTATATTGGAGTTGTATTATTGAAAGTGAAATATATAAATTCCTAATTTAATTTTAAAAATAAAATTAGTGAGAATAAGTGGTCAGAATTAGGAAATAAAAATTAATTTGAGTAGTTAGATATATGGAAACTTGAGTGTTGTTTGAGCATCAAACAATAACATATTGAATTCTTTAACTGTCAAGTTTGTCATTTCCCCACCAAACTTCTGCACAGTTTAGAAAGTCATGTGATGTTTGAATACTAAAATTTTACAGGTTTATCCTTTGATTGATGGATTTTCCTTTAGCATTTATTTCAATAACTCTTGAGCATTTGATTTTAATATTAACACTTTATTTTAAATTAGAATTCAATTATTGCAATTTACTTGTTAGAAATATAAGTTTGAGAATGAAGAACATTGTAAAAAATCATATACGAACTTTATAAATATAGAAAATGAAATACATAATTAGAATAATTATTTTTTCTCTTATTGGAGGATTCCAACAAACTTGTAGAAAAAATAAAATTAATGAAATCTTTATTGATTGAACTTCAATAATCTTAATGAATTATTATTAGTCATCATAAAATTATGAAATTCTAAAATTTAAAATTGCATTTATTATTATTAAAATATTACCAAAGTTCTACATTAGGGTGTTTTGCAAATGTCATAGTTTCCCTTTTTCCATTACTAGAAAAATTTTAATTTGTATTTTTTAAAATAAAAAATATTCAACTAAAATCTAAGCGTAATCATTAAAATATTTCTTTTTTAAATAATTATTATGCAAATATTTTGGAAAAATAATGATTAATATTTAAATAAACTAAACAGAAAATATACATTTTAAAAACCCGTTTTCTCACAAATGCAATTGAAGCCAAAACGTTGGAAACTGATTTTTGAGTCTTTTGTAGTAGCATCTTTGTAGAATACTGATATGTTCAGATTTTTAAAAAAAATATATCATTATATATTTCAATTCCAGTTTCTACTATCAAATAAATGCAACTGGCAAAATAGGTTAGAGATATCTGCAGGAGAGCCAAAAGCATATCAGTGTCATATCCATCCAAAAGTGTATCAGTTGATATATCAAGCATTAATCAGTAATCTTTAGTTTTTGTGTCCACCATAATATTTCTGAATTAAACCATACCAATCTATGAAAAGATAAGACATTGATAATAAAAGATGGTTGAGAAAAACAAAGATCAAGAGAAAGATTACCAATAATATTTTATGTAATTAATGTCTATATTAATTGTCAGAACTCAGAGTCTTTTGACAGTACAATACAGAATCATGGTTAAGCAAGAGTGTTGTACTTGATGACCAATAGTAAAATCTTGGAATCATGGAACATTTTTATTATCAAAAGCAACAATTATTCAAGTATCTTCTCATCATCAGCAACAACTCACAAATGAGTATAGCCATATCAATTCCAAGAGAAAAAATATATAAAAAGATAAAACAAAATTGGAATAAAAGTAATACTACAGTAGATTGAGTTTTCTAAAGGCTATACAAACAATTCTGTGAAACACAAATATATCCATGTTTAGAACATGCTGGTCCATTTTTCTGTTTATTTGATATTTTGTGATCCTGTCTTTTAACTTTCTCACCAGAAAACTTTTTTTCTGAAATCCTTCAACACTAAGCTCAATTCCAGATCTCTAATATACCTTATTGTTAGTCATATCTTCTCAATAAAAACAATCAACATTGCATTTATTTACACTGTCTCTGAGATAACCTTCATGATGTAAACAGAGCCTGGATTTCCCATGAAAATCATGTTCAAGGTCACCATAAATTATTCTTTTGGGAAGTCTTATATTTCTTTCATATGTCCGATACAAATATGTGATTTTATAGTAGTGATATTCTATAATATCATTTCCATTAAGTTGGTGAATATATTGATTGGAATCATGAATTTGCCATTCTAAATTGGATGCTAAAAAATAAAAATGTATCAATGTTTTTAACTGCAACTCTGATATAGACTACTGATAATTTAATAGCTGTCAAAAAACAACAACAGCCAAAAAGGAATCTTTAACAGATTAAACCCGGACTTTGGTTAGAGCCCAAATGACCAGGTTGAAATTGTTTTAGTTGATTATATTTACATATAAGGCAATCTAATTCATCTAAAAAAATAGATAATTCTTGGAAAGATCAATGGTGAAAAAGAGGAGTAAGATTTGTAATGAGATCAGATGACTTATTACTATTATAATGAATCTACCACTGAGTAGTGTTTAAAACCAAAGAGCTAATAAATTGTCCAGGATATGTACCATTTACATAATTACTGAATCTTAACATTGATTTTATGATACATATTGTTGTGTTACTAATATGAAGAATACAAATTATATAAAGGTGATTCAATTTATATTTCTACAATGTAATTTTCACTGCACTATTCTCATGTATGGTAGGGACGGTTTCTGTCTACTTTGACATCTTGTGGAGTGATGTAATCATAAACATATGACCAAAGATATATGAAAAAAATCTTTGATCTCCAAGATGCACATTTCATGCTGAACCAGCAGTCATCAGTTGACCGAGACCACAATCTCTTAGACATGTCCTTATCTTTGTTCAGTATATATAGAAAGTGAATTACAACAGTTTGTTTGATAGTATCAAATGTGAGGACTTCACAATTTTGATGCAAATCACATGATAGAAGTATATTAATAATTTTCATTAGTCATTTGTTAGATTAGAGATTATTCAATCATGAATAATATTTCTGCAGTGTAATTTTCACTACATCACTCTCACACAATGTAAGAACTGATGTGTTTTATTCTTCTAATTTTAGGTATAATAGTTTATCCTACCATGACCATGATTCAAGATCAAACAATTTTTCCAGTTGACTGAAAAAAAAATCCAAAATAATATTCAAATTAAGATACCCATCCACTGGTATCTACCCAAAGATGATTCAACTAGTCTTCAGTAGAGATTATACAATCCTGATTATTTGGAAACGTCTTTTATTTGGAAAAGAAATCAGCAGAATTATTTGGAAAGCCATGCTGAGTGAAATACCATCTTGATATTCATGATTTTGGCAAAAAAGGATAAGTAAAAATGTCAAAAGCCATATCCATGTTTGTATAAAATAATTGCTGACTGATTTACATTGAATCTTATATGGGAGATGCACTAATAATTTTTAATGAGAATTTTTGGTAAACCCACTGATAATGATTACGGAACATTGATTAATCACATAGTCCTCCAGAAAATCTTTGGGACCATAAAACCTAATTCATTTATTTGATGAATTAATATTAATTCAATGTTGAGACTGACGGTAATGTAAAAAAAAAAGTATTAATTTTTATATGTTTGTAATAAGTTCTCTGATTAATAGCCAGTAAAATAACGAGTCAACAGCGTACAATGATCAAACAATAATGCTTAATTACCATGGGTTGTAGTTTGCCATTGCTTGTCATCTTTTAACAATTTATTTTACAGTTTCAATATTTAGAAATATGTTTTGGATATTAATGGCAATAAAAAAATAATGAAATAGCTTTTTTACTTGAAGTGACAGAAGTGGACCTTGAATCTCAGAGTCTGATATTTTAAACTCTGCACCAAACAACTCAAGACAAAGGTCTTAATGATCACTTTATAAGATGCATAATGCATTTTGATTAGTACCACTTTTTAAAAATGTTATAATATAGTCAACATTTTATATGTTGGAATAAACATTAGGGGAATGGCGGCGAACAATGACGAATCGCTATAGATGATGATCGAGTATTTTCTCCTGGTTATTCAGCCCTTGCTTAGAACCGATAATTTACACGTATATATGGCAAAATTTATTGATTCTTTTATTTTTTTTAAAAAAGCACTAATAGCGATTTGCAATTATCTAAATCATATGAATTATGAAAAAGATCGAAGCTATTTGCAAACTAATCGAGGCATTAAATACAACGGTTACATATTTAGCGAATTATTGGTTTTCTAATTTAAAATTGATTAACGAGAGAATTCACGTGATTAGATATTAAAAATGGATACATGTTTTGCCTGATTTTGTTTTATTCTTTAAAATAGTGATATAGATAAGAAAGATCATAAACTGGTTTATGATATTCTAATAACTCAAAGTGGTTTTAGATAAATCTTATTAACCTTAAAGATTTAATCATTCAAGGTCAGGGAGATTTATTTCCATCCGAGTTGCTTTCCATTGAACCTAGAGGCTGAAATAGTTTCTAGGATCAGTTGGATGACAGATGTCCGAGTCGGGGAGGGAGGAGTCGAGTGAAACTCGGTACAGCTTGATCATAAAAATACTTGATTTTTCCATGTGTTTTCTATCTTCATTTACCATGAAATAAAAGAAACAATAATCACTTTATGTCAGATTTGTTTTAAATAATGCTATGTGAAATTTAAATAAAATATTTTGTTTATATTATCAATTGTACTTTTTCACTTCGTTAGTTGTCTTTGTGCCTTTTGTTGTTCTTATTAGATGAAATAACGTTTAATTATATTCATAGGAAATTCTGATAGGCTGAAATAAAACCATAAACTTTAACAGGTGGTCATCAGAAACAAAAATACGAACGCAAGAATAATAAAATGTCTGGGTACAGTTTTAATAAAGTTTTAAAAAAAGAAAACAATAATAGGACAAAAAGTTGGAAGAAATGATCTTTGTATGTGTGTATGTTTAACTCTAACTAAATACTTCTTTGCATGCGTATTGTTAAGCTTATTTCAGTTTGGTCAGTAAACGGTGCATTATCCCTTTGCATATGGAACAATTAAAAAACAAAATTTAATTTTTATATCTAATAATTATAACAGTATTATTCATACTTGACGAAAATGAAAAATCTTTTGATATATATAATCAAATAATTCATTGCTAGTTCTTAAAAGTTCGAGTACCGGAAATGATAACTGGAGTAATAAACGATCTAGTTCGTGCTCCAGAGTCATTCTACGACTGCGCTAAAATGTTCAGGGCGATATATGAGAAAATACACGAATGTTCAATTCTAGACTGAAAGGCAGAATTGTTGACTTTATTTAGATTAGGAATCATTACATTTTTTGTGAAAAAAGCCATATCGACTCTAGAACCCGAACACAAATTAAAAAACATTTATTTATTGCATATTTTTATAAAAAAAAAAATCAGAAAAACTCACAATATATTAGAACAAAAAAAAAAAAATTAGTGGAATGTTTGGATTCAATGATTTTTGTAACATCAAGTTTAACACAGCAGCAAACTCTCCATACAGTAGTGTCACCCAGTACAAGCCTTAGTAATCAATGGATGCTAGAAGGTTTGTGCATACAATTTCTATGTAGTGCTGTTCATCTAATACCCCCAGATTAGTCTCTAGCTTGTGGCTTTCATCAGTGAGAAGTCTTGAATTTGAAAGCACTGATCCAGTGAAAACATTCTAATTACTCATGGCTTTATTGCCACACTCAATTAAAATTATTTCAGATATTTCAGTAGCATTTTGACTCAGTTGAAAACTAAATTTAGAGCATTCCCTTGAGAGTTAAGGTATAAAACACATTGTCATATAATACTTGGAATCTAAATGTGCTAGTATTTTAAACTTTTTGTAATGAATAGCTAAACTGTATCACTAACATAATTCATCTATTTGCTCAGAGGTGACACTGCAAGCAATTTGGAGAGAGATAATCATCAGTTACCTTTTCACTGGGACAGACCTGTATCACTTGTTGTAGGCCTATTGCATCTAATTATAAAACTTCATCAACTCCTCCAATATATTTATTGATAGGATCCCAAAATAATTAGAACATTGCTTTTCATCTTTGAGCCAATAAACCTTTTTGAAAAATCTTGCGATGTTTGAATGTTTTTTTATAAACTCATCAGTAACAGAAATTCGAATTTGGGATATTTTTAATCAGACATTAAAAACATGAAAAATGCACTATATATATATCAAATGATTGCCAAAAAATCCTAATTTATTGCAATATAATTTCTCAATAAGTTGGTCTTGACTCTGAAGTCTCTCATTCAAATTGTTGAAATGCTGGTAAATATCAGTTATCAAAGCAAATTGCCACAACCACTTAGAAACCTATAGTTTTGGTACAGGTTTTAATTTCTCATTTATATAAATATCCATCAAAAAATCTCTTTAAGTCATTTCCCCAGCCATCAAATCTCAGTATTTTGTAACAAATCAATCTAGTCATTCTTGATTTCTTCTAGTATTGATTTAAAACTATTTGATTATTTTTGATTTATTAATAAGACTATAGTTGACTTAAGCAAGTTGTATTATAAAGAGTTTTGATAGTTCTGGATAATTCCAGACACCAAGATTGATTACGGATATTAAAAAAAAAAATCGATGATAAATTCTTGCTAACTTTAAAAAATAGCAATAAACATATTATAAATTAGGGTTAGTATTAGGATTAACCTTTCATTCATTAAGATCGCAGATTCAATATTTAAATAAAATGATTGGAAGACCATAGCAAATATGTAATATCATCCTCGTACTTTTTTAATCTCCATAATCAACCTTGGTGTCCAGAATTATCTGTAAGTATCAAAATTTTTTATACAGTTATTGCTGCATATTATATAATAAAACTGTTTAGACTTTATAGTATTTTTATTATAAAAATATTTATTAAGAAAATCTGTGAACCCAGTACACATACTGGTCATATCATTGCACTATCTATCATAACTGATGATATCAATTTCCATTTCAATTTTAAGTCGCATTAAATAAATTATTTTCACCTGTAGTTTAACCTTTTAAGCTTCATTTATGCAGGTAATTCTTCTGATACTGCAAAATTTGATTTCATACTTTGAATAAAAATTAGCAGTTGTGTTGTTTTAATTATGCCTCTACTCTCATCTAATTCTGTCTAAAATCTTTACTTTTTTGTTTGAACTAATGTTTTATGTTGACTGCTAACTCTCCAGACCTTCTTGTAACCATTTATGAAAATAGGCTTATAACTGCAAACATTTTTAAACTGGTTCACAATATACTTCTTCTGCATTGCAGCACAGACTTCACAGTCTCTAAGAAAGGCTTCCTGCTTCAGTAATTATTCATATCACCTGTAAACTAACTGTTTTTACTTTAATTGATGAAACATGTCCTTTATTGTTGCTTATTTTTAAATTGTTTATTAATTTTTCTAATTTTTTTTTCTTCTGTATATATTCATAAAATTTATTGTCATTAGCAGCATATTTTGTAATATAGTGTCAATTAAAATTATATTTTTCAAATGCAGATATGATTTTATTACATATGAGATATAGATTTACTATTACTGTTATGAAAGAAATAATTTAGAATCCAGATTCATTAACACTCGGTACTTAGTATCCATTTTTTTTTCAATATTATATGGGTTTCTGGAAATTAAATATTTTATTAATAAATTACAAAAAAACCCTTTTTTAACTATTCAGGACACAACTCCATTCTTTTTATATGAAAAGGCCTTAGTAAGAACTTCCTCCATATTTAAATATTTTATTTCTACAATTAAATCTTTTGTCTACATCATATATTGATAATCTTTACACTATTTATTACAAATGTATTTGAATTTTGTAAAATATAAAAATAAATTACTAAATTGAATTCTTAACTAATGGTGATTGGCATTATTGGATGTAATTTTGTCTGTTCAAAGGGTTAGTAGAATGAAATATTTTTTTATTTGAATTCCATTTATGAAATTCAAAATAAATTTAGAATTACATATTGTTAAAGAAAGAAAATAAATATTAAATTAAATATTAAATTTATTGTTATTAAAATTTTAAAAACAATTTCTTTACCAGCATAGATAAAAAGACATTCTTGTTACCTAGTAGAAATGGCTTCCCCTTTGCTGTAGCAAACTTTTATGATTTGTCTTCTTAAATATATATATTTTCAAATAAAATATAATTGTAGTCATGTAGACATTTGATTTAAAGTAAGTATAGTACAAATATGTTGCAAAAATATCTTTAAATATATAAACAAATCACTGAAAATTACAATTTTTCATTTTGAATGTAATTTTCCAATTATTTGCATTTGGGATAAACAATCTACCAATAAAAATTGTTATTTCTATTGAGTTTAAAATTGGGCATGTCTATTTTTTTCATATGCTAATTATTTATTGTCATTTTGAATACGTCTGACTGATGCTGACATCTTCAATTTTTTTATTCAACTAACAAATTTAAAATGATTTCTGTGGCAAAATAAAACTGCATGGTAATGCACAGCATTAAATGCTTAAATCTAGAGTGCCATACTGAATTTTTTTAAAAAACTGACCTGAGACACAATTTTCACAATAATGTCCATTTTAATAAGGTTAGAGCAAAAAAATTAAACTGATAGAAACTAGAATAATTAATGAAAACAATAAGGCTAAGACAAATAGTGATCACCATTTACAAAATAAGAAAAAAAAGAAATTTCAACATCCAACATAATTATTACTTTATTGTTTGTTCATAATTTCTAATTCATTATTAATTAAGTTTAAATTACATCTTCAGTGATAATTTCTTTGTATTCTTCACAAAATTATCTTTCAAACCACATATAATATGTCTTACCTGAGATAATCCATAGCTTCAGAATCTCCAAAAGTATTTACATAAGAATTCTTCATTTTTATCTTGTATCCCAAAAGTTACCAAAACTCAAAGGTATCTATAAGAAAAAGATTTATCCTAATAAAAGATACAAAACAAATCATTTCCAAAAGATAGATATGCATTTGTCATTATAGCAATTGGCTTCTTGTCTATCTAAAACTAAAAATTGTAGGCTACTGTCTGTATCACTGCTAAATTAGTTTCATCTCTTCAATTTATATTTTTTGTGTACATCAGTGATGTTTATATCCTTTATGCACACCAGTGATGTTTACATTCTTTATGCACACCAGTGATATGAAAGATATGGCAAAACTAGTGACTCCAGAGATGAGTATCAACGCATAGGCAAAAATCAGAATTTGATTCTTTGCTTGCATATGCAATCTTTCTGTACATTTGATTATTAGTTTTGTAAATCATTACCTGTAAACACAAACACACCATATAAACATAATAATAAATAATAAATTATTAAGCCTTTTGAGAATCATTATTTTTATAAAATAAGTGTATTTTTATAAAATAAGTGGATTAGAACACACAAAATTACTGTACATATAAATTCGTATGAGCATAAATAAATATAGAATTTATATATACACACATCAATACAAATGCAAATTAATAAAAATTAAATCATTTTTCAAATAATAAATTATTAAACCTTTTGAGAATCATTACTTTTATAAAATAAGTTTATTTTTATAAAATAAGTGGATTAGAACACACAAAATTACTGTACATATGAATTCACATGAGCATAAACAAATATAGAATTTATATACACACCACTACAAATGCAAATTAATAAAAATTAAATCATTTTTTAAATAATTAAAAAAAATATTATTCAAAAAATTAAAAAATTAAAATTGTATACTTACAAGCCTGATATTCTGCAAATATGTTTAGACTCCATGGAAGGCCTTGTTTGTGAATGATTGGCATATTTTTAATCTGTTTTGTCAAACTCATGAGGCTGATAAAAGTTTTCTGTCTTTATTGCTTCATGGAAAATAGAAAATTGATAAAAAAAAAATTTAATCATGTTACAAAAAAAATTAATAAAAAATTCAAATTTCATCAGATTTTTTTGTTAAAGACATCTTTAGAAAGCTATATTAGGAATGTATTAAATGTCCATATTTCTGTTGATGCCATGCTTATAGTTTTTACATCATTAAAAAAAGGAAACAAAATTTCGACCAATCAAATAAAACACACGGGACATCTGCTTAATAATCTGAAGCAGTTAAAATTAAAAAGTTAATCAATTTTAAATACCTATGCACAAAAATTACAAGATTTTAGTTAAATATCTTATATTATTTTATGCATGAAGAAAAAATTTGCAAGGAAGAAACTGAGTAAAAAGTAATATTCTTATGTAAATGTTTTCTTTTGGAAATTTAATATTGATAGTTAAAGTGCCTTTAATCTCAGTAAACTCATAATTATTGGATAATTTTTATAATTAGATGAGAATTTATTTTTAAAATATTATTGATTAATTATAATTAATTGTAAAATTGATGGATGCTTCCTTAAAATTATTTAATTTATTAAATAAAAATAATAAAATTAGTTTTGAGAAAGATATTTAAACTAATTTGTTAAAGATAATTTACTTAATTAGTTTTGATTAAAGACGTAGGAGTACTATAAATGTGGTATTTAAGTAATAGGAATAAGGATAGTATTCTTATGCCATTAAGGTGATATCCAGTGGGAGATTGTCTTAATGTATTTGCTCTACCACTTGTAAACTCACTTCATAGTCTCATGATTTGATTAGATAGATATTGATTTATTTCATTTTATAAACCAGAACTAGATTATTATTTATTAATTAAGTTAATTTAATCATTAATATTCTTAAAAATATAGTTATTGTTGATTTAAATACATTTTTTTAAAACATAGTTATTTAACTGAGCTAGATCAAGTGATTATAATTATATATTTCCGGGAAGTGAGGGTACAACGGTAATCTACATTTTTATTTTTATCTTTTATTTATTCTTTAAACACTACTTTGCACCTGTGAAATTTATAAAAAATATAATAGGGGACATTTTTTACATATTATTTTTATTCAAAATTTGAAATACATTACAAAATTAAGGAAATAAATAGAGAGAATATTCATAGTCATTTTTTTGCATTTTCCAAACATTTAATTTCATCCTAGAAAAATTTAAATATGTAAAACTTTTTTTTATAAAAAATAATAATCCACATATAAAATGTTCTTGTGGACCAGATTAGGATTTCAAGTTTAGTTTAGGGACTCCTGTTTTAGATTGATTCATAATCTGCAAATTATTGGGTTATTATTATTATTAATTTTGAAAAGTTTTTCAAACAAAGATTGACTTCTAATCCCATTTGTTGAAATGAAAGCAAATGGATTATTGAACTACAAATGAGATATTTCATAAAATTTAAATGATTATTTTATATGTAAAATCAGTATTGTAGTGCCATCTATGGGTTTAGTGCAATAAAAGAGGATGGATTCAAGAATTAACTTTCTTTTTCATAATCATGTAGAGTCTTGTGGGGAGAAATGGACAAATAAGGCTGGAGTCAACTTGCTAATGGAGCCAGCTATTGAAATTTTTTTCATTATTTTTCTTAAAATCATGAAATTTACATATATTTTAATCTAATATTTTAATTTTTTAAAAATCTAAAGATATCTGGATAATTGAACATCTTTTGATAGTTTGTTTTTGTCATTCTGATAACATGTGTCTTGTGAGATTAATCTGTGAACATTTTTCAATTGATTAAAACCTTAATTTTTTTGTGTGAAGTTCCTTTGTCATTCAAATTACATGTGCTTTGCAAAATTAATTCAAGAAAATTTTTCAAATGATTAAAAATTTAATTTTTTGTGTGAAGTTTATTAAGAATCATCATTGTTTTTGAACAATTATTATGTGATGATTATTAAAAATCAAAAGTACATATGATTGCACATTGATTTTACATGCATATGTTTTATTTTTAAAAATAGAAGGTACTAATTTCTAGCACAATGTTAACAATGCAAAGTATGGGTTTCAGATATTAAACTCAATCATCAACAATCTGTTAGAATATATTGCATTATCACAAAAATATAAAACAAAATCAATATTTTAAAGCATAATTTGATAGATTTATTAGATAATATATGTTTACATCCACATTTTAAACACAATTGTCAATAAAAAGATTTTTCTGGTTTTATGAATCCAATTTGCTTCTCCTGACCATTGAATGATAAATTTCATTGTCTTACATTTTCATTATTTACAAAGTTCAAATATAATTTTTTAGAATTTATTTAATTTGTAAATTATAAAATTTATTTAAACGCACATTGATTACATAAGTAATATTTATTAAGGTTGTAGCTTCAAGACCATGCATATAAAAATGCGATAGTAGGGACTTCTACAGCTCTTAAACCACAAGCTTACTCTTTTCTTCCAAAGAGTAAGCTTGTGGTTTAAGACCTGTAGAGGTCCCTACTATCGCATTTTTAATTTGTAAATGTAAAATTCTACTAAATGAAGTCGAATTTATTATAGTTTGATATAGAATAATGGTTTAATAATTTTATCAAATGTTAAAAAGTGATGAAACTCTTAATTGGGAGAAGAATTATATCTGCCACAGCACCAGAGAATTAAAGGCTCCCAGGTTGAAGCATGCTATTTTTGATGCTCAACATTATATGACCTCTTAAATGGATAAATATTCTATTATTTGTTTCTTTAATGAAAATTTAATAAAAGATATAAAAAATGCTTTTATTCACGTAAATGCATTAAAAATTAATTTTTATTTCAGCTTTTACAATAATCTCAATATCACGTGACCACAGCAAAACTGATGCCACATTTAAAAATAATATTAGATTATTTTGGAACCATGAGTGCCATACATTTTTATTTCAGCTGCATAATATCAAGAATACTATGAAAAGTTAAAAAACATATAACTTTTTGTAAATTTATTTGAATAAAAGTATTTTTAAAAAAATACTTTTTTTTAACTTTTTAGTTTTATTTATTTCCAGAAATTCAGAATGAAAAAAGTCAGATATAATTTGATACAACTAAATGGTAATACCATAAATGAAACTCATATAAAATTTTATAAAAAAATCATTAATTTTTTGCTAAAATAATTACTTTCCCAACTTGTAAAAAAATTATTGGTATCATTAATACATGTGGCTGCAAAGTTTCAACTAGATTAAAAATTGGGAAAAATGTGAAAATTGAGTCATAAGATTTTGTCATGGCAAACACACTAAAAATAGAATAAGTGAAAGAAAAGCATCTATTGTTTTCCTGAAGGTTTGTGATGATGGTGTTCTAGTTGTATTTTTATATTGGCCTATTTCCATCATCTAATATGAGTATTGAATGTCTTTAGAAAAATTTAACTTTATTTAAATATTCCAAATACATTCAACTGTTAGTAATAGTACATCAAACAGGTTAGTATATGCACAATGTTTCGAGAGGTATTAGTCTCCCGTCTTCTTCAGGTGTTTCTGGCTTGACCAGTGACAATACTAGCATGGGATTCGAACCTGGGTCCTTAGATACTTGAGTTTTGAATTTTAAGATAACACTCTAACCAACTGAGCCATCCTGCAAAAGAAAACAGTCTGTAGTAATTTCATATACTTATCTATGAGTTTCCTCCTGATTTCTCCACTTTTTCTAAAAAGCAAAGTGATTAATGGTTTCCATACATTATGTATAGTCACATTAGGTTGGCTTATGGGATTTTTTGCCATTGTCATGTGAGCAGCTTTTTTAAATGTTCTTCTTTGTACCTTTTCTTCTCTATCCAATATTTTTGTACTTTCATTGACACTTACATGTTGTGCTACCTTAGACACATCTATTTTCTCTCTTCTAATCATCAGTTTGTGTTCTTTCAAGCACTTTTCAATGGGATGATTGGTCTCACTAATATATGTTCTACCACATACCAGTGATTTGAAAAAAGAAAATATCTATATAGAACAAACTCTTATGAAAAATGGTTATCCATCAGCTATTATTAAGAAAATGTTAAATAGTCATCAAAAAGAACCATCAAGAAAAAAGACAGTTATTGGTACTATGGTGTACCCATACAATCCAAAAATAAAAGACAAATTAAGGAAAATCTGCAATCAGTATAACATGAGAACAACTTTCCAGAGCCATACCACCCTACAAGGAATTGTAACATCTACAAAGCCTAAACTTAAAATAACGAAAAGAAAAAAATGCATCTATAAAATACCATGTGAATGTGGAACAACATATATTGGTGAGACCAGTTGTCCCATCAAAAGGTGTTTGAAAGAACACAAACTGATGATTGGAAGAGAGAAAACAGATGTGTCTAAGGTAGCAGAACATGAATGCACCAATGAACATATGTTAAGTTGGGAAAATACAAAATATCGGATAGAAAAGAAAAGGTACAAAGAAGAAAATTTAAAGAAGCTGCTCACATGACAATGGCAAAAAATCCCATGAGCCAACCTCTTGTGACTATAGATAATGTATGGAAACCACTAATCAATTTTGTTCTTAGGAAAAAGTGGAAAAATCAGGAGGAACCTCATAGATAAGTATATGAAATTACTGCAGACTGTTACCTTTGACAGGATGTCTCAGGTGGTTAGAGAATTACCTTAAAATTCAAAACTCAAGAATCTAAAGACCCAGGTTTGAATCCCATGCTAGTACTCTCAGGCCAGCAACACCCAAAGAAGAGGGGAGACTAATATCTCTCAAAATGTTGTGCATATACTAACCTGTTTGATGTGCTATTAGTAACAGTTGAATGTATTTGGAATATTTAAATAAAGTTAAATTTTTTTAAAGACATTCAATACATATATTAGATGATGGAAATAGTCCAATATAAAAATACAACAAAAACATCTATAATTATATACTCAAATAATTTTCCATAATATAAATATAATGTTGCAAAGTGATAAGTCATTCTTCATGTTTGAAAATACATCATCCCCACTGGTATGGCTGAAATCAGTTAGACTATGATGTCATCCATCTAGCAGTAATTGAAACAAATAGTCATGATTTTAGGCATTTTATACAACAATAGAAAACATTAAAATGACAGGTTCACAATGTAGGATGGGAATTATGTTATGACACAATGCTATTTCACAATGGCATAATTAATATGAGTATTCTTGCAGTACAGTCATTACAACTTTCCCGGTATCTTTTAATAACTCACCCTTATTCATGCCAGCTCATGATGTAATTTATCTTTCATAGCCACCAAAAATCTTTAAACACATTTAAGAAAATCCATCATGTGGTAAGCAGATTCTTAATATTGAATATGTTGATTTTTACTGCAAAAACAGTATAACTTATCAAATGTTAGAACAAAAGCAGTGCTAAATTGGGCCACTAGGTGGAAAACAGTCTATATTTATTACTTTATAATAATAATAATGATGATGATGATGATGATGATAATGATAATAATAATATTATAATTTCAAATTTCTTTCACTATTAATAACTATGAAAAACTTAATACACTTGACACATACAGTGAAATTAAAATTTTTTTAATTGAAATAATTCTTCCTTATGGCTTAGTGGCAAATTTATGCAAGTTCATTCAGATAGTCCATCTTTTCAAAATAGAAAAGCATGTATCTTTTCTGTTTATTGCATATACATCTATCACTATAATCCATGCCTCCTTAATCTTCCTTTTTACATCATTTCTTTCAGTAGAGATTATAGTCACATTTGCAGGTTCAAATTCATGATTAGATGCCCTCTGGGGGTCTACAAACACTGAGCTGCCTTCATTCTTGCTCAGTACCCTTTCGTACAAATATTTGTGTTGACCAATTCTATTTATTATAGTAGCTTGAGTTTCTCCATATTATACAGCTTTACATTCTGCCTGAGGGCATGCCATTCTATATACTACATGTGGTGTTGCTTGTGAGTCTATCTTGTTCTTGGAATTGTTAATCATTCTATTGGAGTTGGGAGGGGTTCGAAAACCTACTTTAAATTCTTCTGTAATCTCTTGATTAATTCTTTGGTGACACTAGGTATATATGGCAGACATAGATGTTGTTTCTTATCATTGTTTTGTTTGTTTATATTTTTATAAAATGTTTTAATTCTTTTATTGATAGTTCTTATGATCATAACCAACAGTTATTAAATCATTAACATACTGGTTGATGTTTCTTCTTCTCTCTTCTTCATATTTACACAAATGGTAATTCCAGAATAAAAAGGCAGACAGCCCTGCTAATTTGTGGGTCCTGGGAGCTTTGGATTTGGTATGGATATACCCTATGATGTGTAGTGGCTTGATTTTCATACTATAATTAAGGCTGATAGACAGATGAAGACAAAAAAGAATAAGAATATCTATAATTCAAGAGGTCATATGACATTTAAACACCAATGTAATGGATTAACTATCATGGTTCTACTCATTTGACCAAAATGAATTTTCATGAATCTTTGACATTTAAGTTTACCCCTCTATCACTGACTAAAATCATATATAACACTATTTTGTTCAAATATAGCTTCAAGCACCTTAAAATGAAAGCAAGAATTTCCAACCTTTTTGGTCCCCATAATTCTGTGGCTTTCAGTAAATTATCTGGTACCCTATTCATTATAATAAGAAATAAGCAATTTGAGAATGTACAATCCAGTATGCAATGCACATGTGCAGGAGGTACCATACCATGGGGATAAGTTTTGAAGGGGCATCAACCTGGCAATTTCATTAGCTATCTTGAATTTTAACTGGGCATTTTGAGTTAGCAGACCCTGCAATATGAAAAAAGTTTATGCAATCTCACTGTATCTGTGTATGAAAAGAGATCTAAAATTTTCTGATTTGCTGACAGGTGTTACCAACATGGAATAGCCTGGAAATGTTGATAGCATAACTATTTTAAAATATATTAATAGTTAAATATATTTGCTTACCTGCTATTTACTGTATCACCTGGACAAGCTTCTGTACCCCCTGCATGATATGAGTATCCAAGATTGAGAACTGTTGTAATAAAAAAAAAAATTAAATTAATGCAAGTATCTACAAAGCAAATAATGATGCTAGGAGCAAAAAATTAATAGGTACATTGACCATAAAATTGTCCATGCTCCACAGGTAACGTTTATACAAAACACTATGTTTCAATGAAAAGATAACTACTTATTTCTCCAAGCTGCCTGAAGCGCCATCTGTGAATCAACATGGGTTCTACATAATTAAAGTTTAACTATTTGTCACAAAAATTATAAGATCCTAACTTGTCTGGATCATGAACTAAAATGTGAAATGTGGCAATATGTTTTGATCATCATCAGTGCTTTCCCTGCCATCACATAACCTTGAAAACCAGTTGAAAACATTCTTGCAATGCATGACTTCACTGCTATACAGAGTTTATATCATTTTAAATGTTTCAGTAGCAGTTAATTTTTTGTTAAAAAAACTAATGTTAGCACATTATGCAAAATTGTTTAAATGTATTGTGAAAAATTTGTGGAATAAACTTATAAGTTCGATGATATATCTTCCTAGTATTCCAGAATAACTTTTACATTTACAAAAGTAATTTTTAGTATATATTAATGAAAAAAGAAAAGAATAATCACATTTAATGAATGAGATTAAGCTCCAGATTTGGTCACTCATTTTAATGTTATCTAATTTAATTTAATAGGAGGGCTTCAAGGTGTGGGGTTAAAGCTCAGATTCTTATAAATCAGAATATGAAAAAAATGAAGATGATGATTTTTATGTTGGTAAAAAGCCTTCTACATATGATATCAATGAGACTTGTTAGAGTTCATATATGTGAGAAAGTAGTACTAGTAGTAAGAGTGCAGTATATTGGAGAGGAAATGTGCCTCTATTAACTGTTGTTTCATTTAATATTCAGAGGTTGTTAAATATAAGGCATGACCTTTCCTTCTGTTTGTAGTGATTTCAGAATAGCTTATAGCTGCACTGAGATTACATTAATACATAGAATTCATGTTCTGCATTGTAGTATATCAATAAAGTGAATACTTATACATGATCCAAACTGAAGTACAAATGAGCTCATGCTGTACTTTTTTGTTTATTGATGGATTTATATTAGTTTATATATAACTCACTGGGAGTTCACATTAACTTCTGCTTAATTAAAATACATTATGTAGAAAAATCAAAGTATTGGTGGGAAGGGCTTTGACATTGACTTTAATAAAAAAAAAAGTCCATTTATTTAAATTCCACTGTCACTACCTGAATTCCTTATGATGAATTTATTGAATATCAGAAAAAAATTGGATATTTGATGTCTTGCTATTCATATTTTCTAATACCTAAAAAGGCATAAAGTTTCATTACTTGGGAGTTCCTAAGATATTTGAGCACTAGATCAGCAAGTGCCAGAATCGATTCTGGAACATCCCGATCCCAAATTGAATGATCTACTAACTGCATCAAACCATGCAGTACATAATCTTATTGAATTCATTTTTTGTCTTAAAATAGAAGTTGTGTGGAATTTATAATCTACTTTTTATATAATTGTGTGGGGCTCTTTAATGATTAAATTTGCTACATCCTAATATTTGATATTGTATTTCGTATATTCTAACTTTAATTTCTATTGTATTTTTTTGTCTTTAATAATGTACATATTCTTGCTTAAGTTTTATTATAGTTTTCTACTTTTGTAAACTGTTATAAATTAATTCTGTGATTGATTCCTTTGTAGGCTTATGTTTGCCAGTTTTATCATTTCCATTTTATCTTTTGTTGTTGTAATATACTAATTTTTATGGTAAATAAAATGTATTTTTATGCTAAAAATAATTAAAGAATTAAATTGTTTATTGCTTGGGACTTCATAAAAAGTTTGGTAATACAGATCTAGGTCACAATCCATGGACTTGAACCCCAGAGGGTGCACATATAATGAAGTTATGGAAAAATAAATATGAAAAAAGTGATTATACAGAAAGTAGATTATTGGTTTTATGCTGGGTTTGGAAAAAGATAAGGGGGATTTAGATATAAAGGCTATAGAGTTGACAGAGATTATGTTGTGGAAATGGGATGGAGCAGAATATGGGAAAACTTAGACTGGGGAATGTAAAATTAAGTAGCTAACAAGTTTTTCTTGGTATAATTGCTGAGAGATTCTTGACTTCGTTTAAGAAGAAGCTACAGTACATCACATCACATCACCATGCTAATATATTACATTATAGTAAGTTGCATGACTTTTTTTATTTCCAAAATAAAAATTTGATTTACAACAATTACATATAAATGCACAAATGAACTAGTTGAATACAATATATCTAAGACATTTAGACTGCAAAAACTAAAGGGAGACTCTTCAATTCATTGTTAAGGTCTTAAAGGAACCAAGCAAAGGAAATTCTTAATGTCTTCATACATTTTTGCCATTTTAACTATTATTACAGTGTGATTATTGGTATGATAAATAACATGGATGGACTGCTTATCATACACATACACATATGAGTCAGCATGGTGAATTTATTCACTTTAGCCCTCAGTTTAAGATCAAGAAAACTTCATAATCTTATTTGTCAGTTGCCTGATAGTTCTTAATTCAGACATTAAATAAGTTTTTAAAGGAGGATCAATATACTTACATGGGTATAGATGTTGAATTATTCTTGTATTTATAATTATATCAGAAAAAATAATGTGACTCCTTTCCCAGAGACTGCAAAGATTGCCATTCAACAGTGGGTTGCACATCACATGATCATAATTTTCTATGCTTACCCAAGCTATTATTAGCAGTAGCAAACTCTCCATACTGGTGAATGAGAGTGGATTGAAAACACTAATGTGTTTTTATTTTGATCTCATAGTTTTATAGATAACTAAAAGGTGACTTCTGGAGGGTTGCATTAGATCCTTAGATCTAGGAGCAGAACTCTCAGATCCAAAGCTACTCACTGATGAAAGTCATAAGCTAGAAACTAGTATGGAGATATTGGATGATTAGCACTAAATGTGGATTTAATGCACAAACCTTCTTGCATCCATTGATTACTAAAGCTTGCACTGGGTGGCTCTATTGTAAGGAGAATTTGCTACTGCTCACAACAATGGCTTTCATTAAGTTATCTCCTATTGCTGAATACTTTCAACAAAAGTATGGCCATACAAAGTGGAAAACAACTTTTTTAATCACATTTATGCCACCTAGTGTAAACTTTAGTAATCAATATATGGCAGATAATAATGATTAATAAGTATCTAATGCTGTTTTATCAGACTTTATAAAATTAGAAAGATAGATGAAGATGTAATTGATTCGAAAAATGGCCATGTATTTTTGTATAAAGATATAAATATTGGAAGTACAAATGTAATGGAATTTATCAAGAATAGAAACTAAAAACACAATATTATGAAGATTGATGATATAACATACAGAGTGGTAAGATGTTATTTAATTTATTTGAATATATTAAATGCAGACAATTCAGGTTTATTTCCCAATTAAGTTCTCATTGTGATGAAGAAATTGATGATTTTTATATGGATATAAGGAAGTTTTTCATCAAATCAAACATGGAAAATATTGAAATATTTAATAAAAGCTGTTAATGAATTTGGTTATAAAGACAAAAGTGACAGATAATGTAGGTCAGTGATTTTTTTTTAAAAACATGTATATTATGAATTCTTTCCTTCTCCTTTTTGTTTGAAAAAAAAAAAATACAAAAATAAAATAAACATGGAATTGTTCAAATAAAGATATACTGAAATTCAATTATATTTTGACTATTAGGAATTATATATTTCAAGTCAGTATAGTATTGATTAATAAAGCTCACACTAGATGGCATAGTTGTAGTGGGAATAGAAGAATTTGGTAATAGATTAAACATAAGAAGTGGGCAATTAATGATAAGTATGTTTTAATACAAAACCAGAGAGACAAATGTTATTAAGAAAGAAAGTATCAACAATCAATGATATCATCTTCAGAAATATTCCAAGGAATTTAAATTATAATTTGCAAATTGTTTTAAAATAGTAACGGATTTTTAAGACGGCTCTGATTTTGAAAGATAAATTGATGCTGTGCTAAAAACTGCTTTAAAAAGTAACAATTCAACAGTAAAATTTTAATTGACGTAAGACAATATATCTTTTAGACATGCCTTTGATAATATGTTTTAGTAATATGTTATGGAATAGATGTTTGAAATATATTTAAAAAACATATATGAAGTTAACTATCTTTTAAAAATAATGTGTGTGAAGTTAAGTTGTAACGTGCTACATGGCTTACCTGAAAAGTGTATGTTCCATATCTATGTATAGTGTGGGAGATTGATCTGACTTCTGGGCTGATAGTTATGACATGATTGAGATAAAGATGAAAGATACATTAATAAAAAACAAAAATTCTGTAAATATATATCATTATCTTCATCATCAACCATTATTAATTCACTGCAGGATGAAGGTCACTCCAAATTCAATCCATTTTCTCCAAACTCTAGCCTCCCTTCTTCACATCACCCCTACACATTTTCTTATTTCACTCATCCATCTCACATTTGGTCTCTTTCTGGGTGTTTTACAATTTTTTGGAATCCAGTTTAAGATTTCAATTGTCCATCTATTATCGTCTCTTCTAGCAATATGTCCAACCTAATTGCACTTCATTTTTTTAATTCTTTCAGTGATATCATTAATATCTGTTTGTTTTCTTACCCAAGTATTGTATTTTTGAACTCTTCTTGTTTCTCCTAATATGCATCTCTCCATACTTCTTTGAGTGGTCTGGAATCTCTGTATTACTCTCCTATTAAGTGTCCAAGTCTCAGATCACTAAGTAAGAACTGGTAAAACCCATTTATTGAAACCCTTTCTTTTTCAACACATAAACATATATCTGTTTAATATTAAGTTATTTTTACCAAAAGCACTCCAAACAAGTTTAATTCTATGATTAATTTCATCCATTATGTTTTCCATCTGTAGTAATAATTTAATCAAGATATTTGTAGTTGTTAACTTCTTCTAACTCACCATTATCAATCTTTATTTTAATCTTTTGAGAAAATGCATTGAACATTACTTTAGTCTTTTTAAGCCTATCTTCTTACCTTCATCTGAAAACTCTTGCAATATTTCACGAAGCTCAGAAATATTATTTGAAAAAACAACTATGTCATCTGAAAAATATAAATGACTTAAATAATCTCCATTTACTTTTACTTTTAGTCTTTTAGCTTTCCATTGTAATCCACAAAATATTTATTGCAGCACTGCTGTGAAATGTTTTGGAGGTATGGGGTCACCCTGTCTTACACCATTCTCAAAATACCACAGTGTGATACATTTAAAGAATAAAGCTTTATAGATAGATAGATAGGTGATTAGATAGATAGATAAACAGGTAGATAGTTGGATAGGTAGATAGATAGATTGTTGGATGAATGAATAGCTAAATAGGTAGATATATCTATAGATAGATAGATAGATAGATCAATGGATGAGTACCTAGATAAAGTAGGTAGATATATAGGTAAGTGGTGAATAGATGGTTAGTAAGATAGAAGGATGGATGGATTAATGGTTAGTTAGATAGATAGATATAAATATTGATTCAGAATTTTTATCTTTTTAAAGACAATTTTTTGACATGCCCCCCCCTCAGGCTAATCAAAACTGACCATTCATAATTTCTTATTTTTAGCTAATTAGATATGCAAGTATCAAAAATGGATTTCTTGCTATGTTTTAACAGGATAAAAAATCTACGTAACAAAAATGAAATATTTTTTAATGGCTTTTTTAAAAATCTATTAAAATCAAGAAATGGACAAGACTGATATTCATTCATTATTATAATAAAGATGGCTGTTTTATTTTGCAGCTTTTAAAATGTTCAAAAATGATAAAACAATTGATATACTATTGCATATGCATGCATACACTACTTTCTATTTCCTATACACACATATTAAGGCATCTATACAATTGATGTTACTAAATCTGACCTATATTTTAAGAATGCAAAAAAGATATTGACTTTGATTAATTAATTATTAGTTGATTATTTATGAAGTGTTCGTTTGAATGTAGATTTAATACATGTGAGAGTATAATCCCTAGTTTCTCTTGAATGCATTATTTTCTCTTCTTTCTTTTTTTATTATATTGTAACAGTCAGATTTGTACATTTACTCAACAGACTGCGAGTCCAGATGAAAGAGAAACAGGCTGACTAAGTCGGGATGGTGACACTCTATGTCTGATCATACCTCAACTCTCTCACCCATGCTTCCGAATCCCACACTAGCTAATGACCTACATGAGGATACACTCAATACTTCCTTGATCACATTCTGCTACTAGCACATCGGTAGAACATGAGACTTATCCCTCCTTAACTAATACTAAATGACTTAACTAGTGATTCATAAAGACTATGAGCAAAGATTAAGACTGAGAGATGATATATTTTAAAAATATTAATATATAAATTCATAATAAATAAAACAAAATGTACATAATCTATCACATGCAGGTGAAGTTATATAGGATTAACAGGTTAAGAATTGAACTTTATATAAGGGAAGTAAATATACATTTGTGATAGAAAGTAGCAAACATTAAAATTCAGGTATATAAATGATTCACATGCAGGTGAATGTTATTTTACATATGAGTAATATTTTAGTTTTATATATGATAAAAAAAGTGTTACAGTGGCTAATTAATCGTTACATTGCCATTTTTCTTTTCATTACATAGGGATGAGTAATATGATACACAGTTATGCAGAGATTTATGCCTAGATATCTGCCAAGAACTTAGCAAAAAGAGTGTGATCAAACTAAATGGGAGGTATATTACTTAAAATAAAGTTTACATCTAATTTTCGATACAAATTAATCAAGTTAACCCTTATTCTGGCTCAGATCAAGGTCGAAGTTATTTAATAAGATGAGCAGAACTGATGGAGCAGGGTCACTTCAGATTCTACAGCATATCAAATATATTAATAAAAGGAGTGTGTCTCAAAGGTGTGCTTGTAAAGATTTATTACCAAGTAATCGGTTCATTGTACCGCACTGCCTGCTATACTAATAAAGGAGACTTCTTTAGTCCAGAGGATCGAACAGCTACTTCAAGAATGAAACTTTTTGGTCTCTTTCAAATATCAAATACAAAGCAGCTTGGCTGTCTGAACTAACTGGCATGGTTTGACATTAAATCAATCCCAATGCAGATACATACATATGTAGAGAATATAGCAAGAAGCTAAGCATTATTTACTAATGAGCATCACATTCGCTCCATAAATCTAGTATAATCATTTTAATTCATTAAATATGCAAAATACAGAGTGTCAAGCAGTGTTACTGCCACTAATCAATTCTGAAATAGCACATAATAATTATACTATAAGGAAATACTTAGAATCTGGCTTAAGAATGATCTGTATCGCTTAAGATATATAATTATAGATTTACAGTATATTTTAAGAATTATTACGGGCCCAAATATTCATGGAACATGTGCTGTAAAAAATCACTCTCTCTTAAAGGCAAATAAATACTATTTATAATTATTTATTAGGCCATATTATAGACAACAATATTATCACTGGCAAAGAATATTAAGTAGAGAAGGGAGTTTGTCTGTTTCTTTAGAACAAATGAGCACAATGATAGCATGTATATATCTCTCTGAGAATTAATAATTTGTCAAACTCTGTTCTGATTACTTTAGCATAAATCAAACATAACTATGATAAAAAATGACTTAAATAATATCTAAATAATAAATAAAAAGTTAATACACTTATCACTAAAGTTTTAGGGTTTAAACATTACATATTAAAATAAATATATGCATATGTGTAGGATTATAATAATGATAATGATGATCAAGCAAGATTTGATAAAGTGACTAATTTAAAATAAAGATACATAGCAGAGTTATACAGGAAACACAATAAGTGCTAGCTTGATAGTTACTTTAAAGAATGAAATGATATTTTAGCATGCTTTACCGTAATTCTCGAGTACAATTCCTATTCTCCATGGATGGTTGCAAAGCTTGTTTTTTTGCTTTCTGATGCCATTTAGTAGATGTGGCTTATTGGATACAATTTGCTTATGGCTGGGGTGGCTTACTGGGTACAGCTCCATTATAGTGGAGGTGGCTTCTGGATATGGCTCCATTATTATCTATGCCACTGGGTTATACTTATAGGGTGACTGTTGCTGGTTCTTGGGTATAAGATGATGGCTGTTGTTACCATTTGTAGAAGCTCTAGTGGAAGATAAATGGCAACTCTATCTTCCAATAGCCAACAATTCTCATCCTAGCAACAATAAAAAACTTTTAATAATATTCTTTCTGTGTAATATATATATATATATATATATATATATAATTATTCTTTTTAATAATAATAACTGCAAGTTTTTATATCTATACTCAGTACACACCCCTATTTCTTTCCTGCACTTACTATGTCACTTGTTTACTACTTTGAACCTCATGCTCTCAATTATCTTTTACCACCTCTAAAGAAACTCTCCCGGGGTCCCTCCAAATGGTCAAGTCAGGATTTATAACCAACTGATTTTTTAATTGATTTTTAGCTACAAGGCTAATTAAGTTAAATGTTATTTTAGTCAAATGTGAAAATTCGTAAACAACTTTATAGTCTGTAGTTTTAAACAAAATCGTAAACTTAAAATAATTTTAAGAAAATGCTAATCTAGTCAATCTTTGACTAAAACACAATTTTAAGCAAGTTTTAACTCGTAAACAACTTTATTGATGGCACTTCTAATAAAGAATAAACTGGAAATAATTTTAAGTAATGCTAAGCTGTTCAATCTTTAACAACTTTACCATCTGTATTTTTAACGAAAAATAAACTTGAAATAATTTTAAAAAAATATTTAAGACTAATATTTTAAATAAATGATTTTTTACTAAGTTTAAACATAATTCTATACATAAATTCAAGCTGCATAGACTATTAGATTTACATAGTTTTAATAAATGGAGGGCTATATGTGAGTATATATTATTCATACTGGTGCCTTTATTGCAATGAAATAGGCACTTATATAGGCACATACTCTATAATTCTTAAGAGCACAAGTTCGGAGTTCGGAATAAAAAAAATACACACAATTTGGAGTGAAATAACATACAAATAAGTATACTACTATGATTATAGTAGGTGAAACAGATGCATCTTTAGATCTGACTGTTTCAATATATAAATCACACTTTGATATGAATACATTCTGATACAACTGGGTGTCCCTAAAATCTTGACATATAGGAAATCTCATTAACAATTGTTTTTCCTCTACAGATTAAATATGGCTTTGTTGAAAGAAGAATTGGACTGGTACTTCTCAGTGGATGTGAAGGAGGTAACACCCTTGACTCAATGCATAAAGAGTGGATGTGTTAAAATTGATGGCAATGTGGATTTATTACCTCGAGTACATGAATTTTGCAAAGTGCATCAACCTTTGCATCTCAAATGATGGAAATCATATTGAAGATGATTTTTAATATTCTAATTAAATAAAATGTTATTAAATTTCATTTCTTGAAAATATGTATTTTTGCCTATGTGTTGGACTTTAGGAACACCCTGTATATATATATATATATATATATATATATATATATATATATATATATATATATATATATATTAACCTTTAAAGCAATTCAACTTTTAAAATAATAATTTTTGTACATTAAATAACTTCTATGAAAACTTCTATAACTAGCAATAACTCCAAAATTAAAATTTAAAAACTACTCAGTATTTATTAATTTGTCAGCCATATAGAATAAATTATATTATTTTATCACTAATTTAACAATAAAATCTTTGAAATTCAAATATAATAAAAATTTTAAATATTACAAATTTTTGTGTAATTTATTTTTAAAAATAACCCCTTTATGTAGCATATTAAGAAATTAGATTTCAAATTTAATTATTTAATTTATTTAAATAAATTATTTTTTTTCACCATCATTTAGAGTTGGTTTTAATCTTTTAATATGCAATATTTTCTTTATAATTCTTTCTTTGTAATAATGAACAAACTCTAAGATGTGTGATTTTAATTTTATGGTTGTAAATTGTTGAATTTTTTTTTTTTGTAATGTTGCTGTAATCAAGTCTTTAGTTTATTCTTAGTTTAAATAATTTATTTTAATTTCTGGATTTTCATATTCCTGGCATGAAATAATATTATTTTTCCTCATATTATTTAATTAAGTAATTACTGTTATTATTACTTTCATTCTTCTTTTTACTATTTTCATATTTATCAAAAAATTATTATAATTATGAAATCTCCTTTATATATATATTTGTTGTGACTTCTATTTCATTACTAGTAATGTAGTCAATATATTTATTAATTACCTATAAAGCAATTCATTGAAATGATCATTTTTAAGTATATTTGGATTTTAAATTCTATTTGTTAAAATATTAACTTTATTTTTTGCAAACGAACTCCAATTTGTAACAAACTTTGGTACTTGTTACTTAGCTGGGCTTGGCCACCTGTTGGCATTGTTGCCAGTCCAAAACAGCTACAAATGCCATTTACGTGGCCTGACTTACAGCTAAGAAAACAGTTCTGTTTATCTTAGCCATCACAGGCCACTTGATGGCATTGCACAGAAATATTATGGCCTATTTTGTGATTCATGACACTTTATGTGAATTCACACAATTCACAGTTGGCTACCATATAGTCTGGTGGTGTCTGGATTTGAAGTGGCCACAACTTTTGAAATCTCCATAGCAGAGTAATTTCATTTCTACTTAAATCATGCAAAGCATTTCAAAGGGTAGGGCTGAACATGATTTGACCGAGCTCACACGAAGTCACACTTTCTCGAGAAAATATTTGAGACCAATAAAATGGCACTGACTGTGCCAATGTCAGGGAGGCTCCTGCAACCGAAGGCATTTGATTGCACATGTTTCCAAATCAAAAGGTTTGGATTCTATGACATAAATTGTAACAAAAAAATAAAAAAGCAAATGAAAGTTGAAAAAGTCAAAAGTTTTTTTTTTTGGTTTTTATTTTTAAAAAAAAAAGGTAATCAAAATTGTTTTTTAAAAATAAAAGTTTTACTATAATTAGCATGGGTGAGGGTGGAGGGGATGGATTGAGAAATACTTTGTCATTAATGAGGTCATAGTTATTTTTGGTTTGTTTTTATTTAAAATGAAAAAAGGTAATGAAAATTGTTTTTAAAAATAAAAGTTTTACTATATCAGCATGGAGGGGATGGGTTGAGAAATACTTTGTCATCACTGATCCAAATGTTGTTTTTGATTTGTTTTTTTTTTTTGTTTAAAAAAAAGGTAATAGAAATTGGTTTTTAAAAAAAGTTTTACTATATTAGCAGTAAAGATGTGTTTGTGTATTATTTTTATTATGGTAATTTGTTAGTAGTAAGGTTTTTTGTAAAAACCCTAAAAATAAAAAAAATTTAAGATGTAGGATAAAATAATGTAATTAATAGTAAAAGTTGTTTTTAAAAATTGCTAAATAAAAATCGCGTAATACAAATGAAGGCAAAAAGAAATAAACTGCCATATAGCCAAATAAAAAAATTGCCAGAAAGACAAAAAATTGCCATATAACCAAAAAAAAAATCGGTGTATATGTAAAAAAAAAAGTTGCAATTAAGCTAAAAAAATAACCATATAGCCAAAAATAATAAACTTGTAAAATCGCCATATAGCCAAAACAAAAGTTGCCGTATTTTTAAAAATTGTGGCCTGGTAATGTTGCATTGTATTGTTTTTGACTGGCAACAATGCCATCAAGCAACCAAGCCTGGCTAAGTAACTAGTACCCAAACTTTTTTTCTAGACTTCAAAATCAATATATAATTTTATTGTGTTTTGATTTTGAAGATATATAAGATAAATTCTAAAATTTTTTATAATCATTTCAATGATAAATATATTATTGTTTTTAAAATGGAAGACCTTAATAACAATATAAATGTTACGGATATATAACAAAAATGTTTCTGCATAACATATATTTGAGTCTCATATCTATAGAAAAGATATGTTTTAAGGATTATAAAATTAAAAAGCAAATAGTGTTTGTTCATTAAAAAGGCTAATTTAAATGTATTATCTTATAGATTAATTAATAAATATATAAATTAAATTATTAATAATAAAAAGAAAAAAAACATAAAAATAGTAGCAACAGAAATAAAACAAAAATAAAAAATGAAGATTACATACAAATTATAAAGGTTATTATTACTCAACTGGGTTTGAACTAAGGGCAAATGGAGATAGCAGGAGGACCTCATAGATAAGTATATGAAATTTCTACTTAAATTATTATTTTACATACATATGTACAATAAACCACTAATTGGTTATTATACATTCATTACATCATCCCAACTTTTATGCTTAAACCAATAGAATATCAGTAATTCATTCACATGACAATATTATTAATTACTGCATAATTCTAACATGCATTGACAACAGATTTGTTATTCTATTAGTTTATTTCAGCATGAGAGTTGATGATGTAATTTGTATATATAAAAGTATATATTATCTTCCTTTTGAATGCAATCAGCCTGACAGTTTTACTTTAATTCTTGGTCAGGGCAGTTGACTTCCATTAACTACTGTTCTTGATAAAATGCTTTCTAATTAAGTAATTATGAATGGATAACTCAACACACTAAATACTTCTGTATAAATATACACATTTATATATAAATTATTAATATCTGTGTGTATATAGATTGATTAATAAAATGATTTAAATATGTTTATCATTAAAAGTAGTAGTACTTTTAATTTATTTACATAACTAGTGGTTTATTAACTTAGCTTTCAGTTTTACTTTCATTCTTCCAAGGGCTAATTAAGTTTAGCCAAAACATTATTTGTTATTGTAAGAGTAATTTTTCCTATTAAAAAGAAAGAATATAATGATTTGTCTTTATGTTTATACTTTGAAATTATATATATTACACAATATCATGGCATAATGATCTTCTATCTGCTTGCCATGCAAACAAGAGGTTGAATATGGCCTGAGAAAAGAATTGGTATTCTACTTTCAGATAGTCAAATCATAATCGACCAAGTTAACTGTCTAATATTGATCAATAAATCACTGATCTAACCCTTTTTAGCTAAAGGGTAAGACAAGGATGGGAAACTGACCAAAACCATCATCTTACAATTGGCATGCCTGATGAGTATTACCATATCTTTCATTGGTCTTCTATGAAGTGAGATCAGAAAGGCTACTTTATTTTATACTCTTAGCAGTTTATTCTACATTTCACATACATGGTTTAACACACACTTGACTTAATAAAAATGATTAATCAGCATATGTTTTTTTATTGGATGACAGTTAGTAGGAAAAGTTCTTGATAAAAATACATATAAATTTGTATGCTTATATATGTATGTATCCACAATATCTTAATAAAATGGCTAATGATTCTGTCTCTAAAACTGCTACAGTGCCATTTTTGAATTAATGAATGTTTTATGTAGTAGCATAATTTACTCTATTCACCACAAAAATTTTAAGTCCAGTGTGCTTGGATCATAGCTTATAATATAAAACATAATGTACATTTTGTATCTTATTTTCACAATTCTCCCTGCCATCATGAAGTCCTGCAAACCATGCAAAACACATTACCACATTTACTGTCATAACTCATGATTCATATCATATCAACTTAAAATTTTTGTGATTGGTAGCTCAACTTTGTCACTGCATAATATATGCATTCATTCAAAAAATTGCACTTCAGGCAGATTGGAGAGAGTATCAGTCACTGGTCATCTTTTCACAGAAACACACTATAAACTTGCATTAGGTCATTAACTTATGTACATTTTTATGATCTCAATCTCTGTTCTAATAGTAGCAACCAATAACCTTTTGTTGAAAATGGTCTATACAGTCACATGATCTATGTTTATTTTCAACACATATTTTCACTCTATTTGCTCTATACCAAAAGATATTAGCTCAGGTAATCTGTAAACAAAAGTGAAGGATATTATGAAATGCACAAGTACAGATCTCATGCTTTCACTGATACTAGTTGGGGATTTCAGTATAGCACTAATGCCTTCTACAGCAATTGACTCTGGAGATTAAGGTCTATAAATCACAGGTTTTCAGTGGTCAAACTTCTTATGAACTCCCGAGCAAAAAACCATTTGATTATTTACTTAAAAAATATAGCAAATTGCATGCTGATGTATATTATGTTCAAATCCTAAGAGTGTGTTGATTATACTTATATATATATTCAATAAAATAAATCAATAACTCTGTCCATGTATATCTACATGTCACTCAGAGAAGAAAAATTCAATAATAATAGTGATATTTAGCCAAGCATACTTTTGGTACTGTGTGCTAGAATCAGATTTTATGATAAGGCCAAGTTTAAACACCACATAGATAAAAATAAACAGACAAAATTGGATTTCCTTACCTTATATGCTAAACCTGGATCTGAAGTTAAATAAAAGTAATTTGTAAAGACTTTAATGTGGGGTTCAGATCACCCTTAAGTTTAAACAGACTGATCAACAATTCAAATGATAGGGTAGAAAAAGATGCTAAATGTGAAGTCATATATTTAATTATTTACCAAGGATTCTGACTGTAATGTCACTTATTAGGGTGAGATGAAAGCTAGTGTGGCAATGTGTTTACAACAATACATATACCCATATAAAAAAATCTAAAGTGAAATATCGAGATAATTTTGTTTTCTCCAATCATGAGAAAAATACTGGACATGAATTTTAACCCCAAATAATTAAAGCTGTCTGCAATGAGCCTAAGTCTAATAATGTTGTCAATCAAAGAAACATGAGTCTCACTGAGCATGCACTAAAATATTAACTGGTCAGTTAAGCTGGATTACCATGATTGTGACACGTAGTACCCAAAACATGCTCAGCTAAATATTACTATTATTATCCATTTTTCTTCTCTGTATGGCATATATATATATCATTTCACCAGGTATACTAACATATGTATACAAAATTATTACAAGTAAACAATGAAGTGGAAATAAAATTATATATTTACATAAATTCAAATAATTTTAATAAGCCTCTAACTAATTTATCACTATTAAATATATAGTGCTGATGATATATATCCCATTCACAGAGCATAAGTACGACTGCATTACTATAATACAATTCACACATCAAATTCACAGAGTATTTTAACAAACTCCTAAATAATGCCAACTTTCTAGCTCAATGATAATTTATCAGTTGGGCAAAAGAGCTATTTTTATTCATTTTTATATATAATGGATAAATCAAACATTAATTGAAAAGGGATAAAACTTTAAATTAGCAGCGATTTTTGCATTGCATCTTATTAATCAAACTAGCTTATAGCTTCAACTATTAATCAAGGTGTTGTTCTAATAATTTTAATTGGATAGAAGTGCCTATTTTCTGTCTAATCAATAAATTGATATCGATGTGAGAAAATCGGTCTTATTTACAAATTTGTTAAAAGGATTGAGTTTGAGTTGTTATAGTAATGTATTATGACTTAATTATTTAATAAATAAGATTATATACACACATAATTATTTGTCTGTTGATTAGTTAATAATTGCTGGTGAATTCAGTTTGATAGCAGTCAAAAATTGCTATATAGTTAACACAGTATATTAAAAGATTATTCAATATTTGATATTCTTGTTAAAGCAAGATTTAACCATATATTTATGATAATCAATATTGATTTCCTATTTTAATCTACGTAACAACAATTCCTAAAAATTAGCATCTGCTAGACATTTAAATTTTTTTTCTAGTGAAATATAATTTTCGTATATTTTATTTTAATAACAAATAATTTATATCATATTAATATTAGCGAAACTGCAATGCTGTTTATGCAAAAGTTCCCCTAATTTGTGTGCTCTAGTAGAGTAGTGGGAACTCACACGTCCATACTTGAGCTAATATTGTGAATGTTTTTGTAAAAAAAATATATATACTTTAACCTTTTTTTTAAAAAAAAACAGCTAAACAACAGATTTTAAGCTTTCAATTAAATTTTTCCTGGAAAATAAACCACGACCATGCACCAAAAAAGTATTGACTGTTAACAGTAGTATTATTACCGTTAAAATCTTCCTCCAATTTTTGTTTTTCTTGATGGATAATTTGAAGAATTCAACAGTACTCATTCAAATGCAGATAATGGTCAGACTGTACTTTTTAGCCTATTTCAGATTTCAAGCTTTAGTTTAAAAACATTTTTTTGTAATAAGATTTTTTTTATATTTGCCACTGCAAACACTTTTTAGCACCTTTTTGTAAAGGATATTGCTATATCTATTAAAATCTGATATAGAGCTTGTTTTCTTTTATCTCACCATCTTCAGACAGCTTCTTATGCTATCAGACATGTCTTTGCCTTAATTGTAAGAATGAATTGTGTAAGTTAATATAACTCATTTACTTTTCCCACAGTTATGCCACATAGTGTAAGCTTTAGTAACTAATGGATGCCAAATAGTATTGCTATAAATTTCTATCCGGTGTTTCAACATCCTTAGACTAGTTTCGATCATATGGCTCTAATAGCGCGGAACTTTGGATCTTGGAGCAATGCCCCAAATATTTAGGATCTAGTGCATTTTCCTTTCAGCCGCTATCTTTTATTATCGAACTACCATTTGGCGCAAAATGCAAAACTTAATAATATTTTCAATCTAACAATCTAAGCCAACTTGCTTATATATTCATATAGCTCTGAAACCAGTTCAGTATCTACATATTAGTATTCATAGTTTTTTAACAATTATAGGCACCTTTATCCTGTATGCTTACGCAACAGTTTTTGCATTTCTTTAATTACACACGCCACACATTCAAAATCTTACTCTAATTTGTATTTTCCCCATACAAATAAATACGTTCATTTCTTCTGTAGTTAAAATGGCCATGTTCATTGATAATGATAAAATCTATATTTTAAAAATCTGTTCATTAAACGCCAAATAATAACATCAACTTGACATCGTGCAGTCACAAATGTTATATATATTATCCGCAACCTTATATCAAATTACTTTCAATTCATTTCTGTTTATATGAACTTATTATAAATACTTCTATGGATTTAATTTATATAAAGTTTTTTTAATTCATGAAGTCAATTGTTTTACTTTTTTTAGTGACTTATTGTATTTGCTGTATATCTGTGGAGTTGTGACTAGTTTTTAAAATATTATCATAAAAATTAGATTCCAAATACTTCGAACTTCAATCGTTATAAGTATTGTGCTGACCTCTATTGAATAAATTTGCAACTTTTTCAATTTTTTTTAAAAAAACTTGTTTTATTAATGTTCTGTGTGTTTAGTTAATTCTGTGCCCGAAGGCAGGTGACAGTAATTTGACAATTGGATAGGCGAGCAAACAATACCACTAGATCATCGCTAGTAATTGCTTTCTATTACATGCCATCTATATCCCAATAACGCATTTTATTCCAGCGTCGTAAATCGTAAACTATATTAAGCTCTTTCAAATTATATTTTTAAATTATTAGTCGGAATTATTGTTACTGGTAAAACTGACTATTTCTTTATCTAGCTGAATATTAATCTATAAACTGTTTATCAACTTTTTTTATTTTAAGATCAGATAAATTAATTTAACAAAATTAATATTCGAAAAAGTAATAAATAAAACTTCATGCCTCAATATTTTCATACAACTATTTCATTAAAGTATATACTTGTAAGAATAAACAGTTAGTATTTTAAATTAGATGTATCACATTGCAAAATACTAGGAAAAAACCACGTGTGAGATGGATGAATCAAATAACAAAGTTTGCTGGGCTGGTGTGATATGAAAAAGAGAGGTCATAGATTTGAAAAACTGGATTAAATTTGGAGAAACCTTCACCTAAAGCGGACTGATAATGACTTAAAATAATGGTGATATTACTTTTATGAAACTGTTTAGAGTAGAGATGTTGAGTATAAATAAAAAAAAGTTAGTTGGCTACTAAAGTAGATTTTAAAAAAAGAGCCAGGAGGTCATCACACCTGCCTTGCAAGCAAGTAGTTGGTTGCAGACGGGTGTGGGTTCACGTCCGGCCAATGCTATGACATATGGGGAAAAAAAAGTACATTTGTTAAAATAAATGAAAAAATTTAAGTAGAAATAATAATGAGAGAAATATAGTCAATAATGTACAAAACAGATAGCTATTATAGTTTGTATTATGATTTAAAAAGTACAAGGCATACCAATTTTGGTTTTATACAATAGTTTTTATATGAAAATAATAAATAACTCAGATTCTATGCAACTGAATAATAATTGAGGCTTCCAATGAGTTATATAATATAAACAAACTCTTCAAAAGACAAATGATGTCACCTGTCTCTTAGCATTTGTTCTTACATAATTTTAAAATGAGCAAGTGAATTCGATCTATATAACTCATTAGAAGTTTCAGTTGCTTCTCGTTTAGTTACATATAATTTGAGTTATTTATTATTTACAGATATTAAAACTGAGTTTTCATTTCATGTTTAGAGATTGTTTAAAGTAAAGCTCGGTTTTGATTCTTTAAATATTTAAATGGTGATTCTTATAATTTATTCTATAAATATATATAAGCAATAGATCGAATTCACTTCCTCATTTAAAATTATGTAAATAAGCTAGACATATATAAGAACAGATGTTAAGAGATTGGTGGTATCATTTGTCTTTTGAAGAGTTTGTTTATGATACATAACTCATTGGAAGTTTGGCTTATTTCCTGCTGTTTTTATACATATTATATGTGTTTCGCTTCTGAAGAAGACATTTGTACAATCGGAACTATCAGCTATTTCTGGAAGCTTTGGGTATAATAAAATATAGTATTTGCAATATGTATAAAATACATAGAATAGTGTGTTAATATTATCTTTTTATTAATACTGGTTTATTATTCACTTCCAAGAAAGGAATATACTAAGAAGAAAACTGCTAGATGGTTAAAATGTAGCAAGTGATTAATAAAACAGCAGTGCAAAATTGGTGTACATTGTATTATTTTAAGGTCATACTCAAGTTATTCAGAATTGAATATAAAAATAGATATAGGATAAATCATTATAAGTAAATCAAAAAAAATTTTTTTTTATGATTTTAAACATACTGGGAGGAAAGAAAATATCTAGCAGAGATGAACTCAATAAGAGATATGGATCATTAGAATAATGAAGACAATATTGGATGCAGATAAGCCAATGATAAACATAATTCCACAATTGTCAAGCATTAGACAAAATGAAGGCAAAGCATTTAAGGATAAGTCAAAGGAAAAGGAAGCTTGTATCTGGAAACATGGATTTGAACTCTTTGGTTTAAAAGCAAGTAAATAAATAATTACATAGAGGCTAAACTCTCCATACAATAGCCTACTCAGTGCAAGCCAGGGTAATCAATGGATGCAAGGTTTGTGCATAAAATCCCTATCTAGTGCCTACTCATCCAATATGCGCAAACTTTCTTGCAGCCATTGATTACTTTATTTATCACTGAGTGGTGTTACTGTATGAAGAGTTTAGCCTCTGTGTGAACAGCTTGTGAAGCATAAAGAATGGTGATCATGTGCTGTTTAGTGGTTAAATAAATAATTGCAATTGGTTGTCTTCATTCCTTGCATGATTTCCATTTAAAAATAACTATATATTTACTGAGCAATACTGAATGATTGACAGTGACTTCTGTGAACTGGCTGTCAACAAACAGATTTACCTTGCTTGGATTTTTTTAGCTAATTAAAAATTTTCAGTCACTTTGGTCTTAAACCCAAGGTCATATGCAATTACAGAACTAGATTGTATGGGATCCCAATATTGTATATACTTCTAGAGCTACTGTTAATCAAATCCTCAATGTATAACCTATTCTGTCAATTTTGATTCCCTCAAAATATATTTATCTCAATGATAATCATAGTAAATGATAATTAATGGGATAAAATGCTTCAATGGAATATTCTTAATAATTAATTAATAAAATAGCAATTGTAAACACCATATTATTCCTATTGTAGTTGAACGTTAAGTAGAATAACTTAGTGTTCATTAACTTTTATGCTTAAGGAATGGGTAAGGTGATATTATTTTTGACATGTTATCTCTACGTTTTTAAGATTTATATTTAACTTTCTATATAAAGACAATATACTTAATGGCCATTATCAATATTAAAGCTGGAAATATTATAGTTCATATTTCTGCTTCACATAGTGCCAATGTCATCAGCACTAGTATGGGTTTGAACCCATCTCATAATAGGTAGTAGTAGGTGTATCTTATAATCAATATTTATAATCAATATTATAATCTTTTATCTAATTTATATTTCATTAATTTATATTTTATGATTAAAACTAACCTCTTTATAATAGTGATTTATTTTATATTTGTAGAAATGTATATTTGTTTATTTTATTAAATTGGCACTAAGAGTAAATAATTGAATCCTAGATATCTATAGAATGTTACAAATATTTTAAATTCTTTCATTAAAGTTCATTTGGTTCTTTAGTCTTTTCCAACCAATGACATATTACCCTGAAGCCATATCAGTCTGATCTTCTGACCTGGCACATTAAAGATCACAAGATTAGATTGATATACTTTCAGGGTAATACGTCATTGGTTGGAAAATACTAAAGATGACCATCGGGTAGATAACGAGCACCACCATGTTTGTTGTTCCTGGAAAAAAAAAATGTACATGCATGCATCAAAATAATTTAGAAATTAAAAGTAATTAAATGTAAATTTGATAAATAATATTAATTAATTGTACTTTTTATAATTGCAGAAGAATTTACAAAATAATATACATCAAAATGACATTATTTATTAGAAACAAAAATGAAAATTATTTACAAATAGTGTTCACTGTGGTGGACTGAATTGGGATATGTGTTCCACAATCGCACTGAAAGGATCATCTTTATATGACTGCCTCCACATAAATTCACTCAAATATGAGTCCAGGTGCTGCCGTGCTGTCCTTCTTCAGTACTCAGCAAATTCCACAATGTAAGATCGGTAGTTTCAGCCATTTGTAGCAAAAACAGAAATATGACAGAATGAAAAAATCAGTGTGAAGCCGTGAGTAGCAAAATCACAAAAGACAGACAAATGTCAAAATTTCCCAAAGCTCTTTCTGATTTTTAAATCTCGTGGGTCAAAAAAACCCAAAAATTGACTCTCACATGGATTAATCATGCCAGTGTCTCAGTTGCCATGACAACATTGTCATGCTATGATCGATGACATCTACTGGAAGGAAAATCGGTAGGTGTAATACGTCATTGATTAAATAATACTAAAGTACCGTTCATTTTGCCAATTAATCAGTTGGTAACATTTTATATTTATCTTTTGATAAATGTACATTAAAGGATCAATTATGTAAACAATCTAATATTTGTAAGGAATATTTTGTAAATTTGTATTTATGTTTTATATCAAATATTAAGTTTGAAAGTCATCGTATTATTTATAGAATGTATCAAATTCCTAAAAATTTAAATTTTCTTTAATCTAAATCTTAATTAAATAAGCTTTGTTAATACAATGACTGATAAACTTAATCATGCTTGTTGCTGTTTTCTTTTAATTAGAAAAATAAACCCCTGGGGCATGTTTAATGCAGGATTGTAGATTTCCTGCCCAAGCAGACACTGACGACAGAGAAAGTCATCAGCAAACATCATGTAGATTGGATCCTAATAGATAAGGCCGGATCAGATAAATAGTAAAAAATTTTGATAAGAAGAAAGATTGAAGAACAGTTCACTGAAGAGAGTTGATTGGTATTTATAGTACATCATGCCTAAAAAATGATGGGGTGAAAAAATCAGCCATTTGCTTTTCAGAGCTCTGTTTCCACCAGCTCATCACAATGCCTTTTCAGTGTTCTCAACACCTAGCCTGGAGACTATACTGTGTCAAGGAAGCCTGCTAAATGATCTGATTTTAAAACCGCCTGGTTCTAGAAATGGAATGTCTACTGATTGGTTCTGAGGTAATCTCCAATTTGCTGCAAGCCTCTGATTCTAGCTTACGTTGTTTTTTTGCAAATCAATGTTAATTTTTATTTTATATATATATCTGTAATGTTTATACAACTTAATTTTAAAATGTGTCTTTTAACTTTTTTCCCTTAAATTTAAAATTAATTCTTATAAAATTTCACATTACTTTGATGCGGCAAATTTATCTTAATTTTTTTGTTGTTGTTGGTTTATTTGTAATATTGACTTACTGAAACTGCCAAGTATAAAACTCAACAAGAAACTAACTTTAAACCCTCTCCCTCTTATTTTCTCCAGTTAAAAATCATTTTAGGAGACTTATTTCCATTAAATTAATTAATAGAGAAATCTTGTTTAGTTTTGTATCTCATGTTATAAATTTATTTTTAAATGATTGAAATTATTTTAAAAGTTACGTATCTTATTATTACCTCCAACTTAAAAGTGCCCTCATAATTATCTCTGAGAGAATAATATATTTTATTAAACCAGTTAAGTAAAATTTATCACAATTTTTGTAAAACAAATGTCTTAAAAAAGAATCATTCAAAGCACATCTATCATAGCGTTTTATCAGTATATGTTTCATCCGCATATATATTTTGTTTGTGTCAGAAAAACAACAAAATTGTGATGCATTATTTATTATGCTATATGGGGTCAAACTTCACCAGAAGTGAGTTTGATAGTCAATGCCCAATTTGTGTATGTTGATTAAGAGATCGATTTATTTTGTAATTACCGATGATGAATTATTTGATAATTTACCAATAAATGAAATACTTGGGAAGTGTGGAAAACAATTTATTCTTTTAAGTTAGTTTTAATTATTTTCTTTCCTTTTATATTATACTTTATGATCAATTCATTAATGGCCCAAGGTTTCTGAGGACATTCTATTATGTCAGAGAGCCGATTATTTTAATCAGGAATTAATTTATTATGATCGTTAGTGATACACCTTCTATATATGTATATGTCTAAGGCATTATGTATTTTGTAGTTACAACCATTCATTTATTATTATTGGTCTTGCTCTGCTAATTACCTTTCAGGACCTTCGGAAGTTTAAATATGACCAGTCCAATCCTTGACTTTCCCTTAATAGTAGACTAGGGATCCTTTTTCAGGCATTGCCATTGAAATGTATATGGGAAGTCCTGCACACCAACTTTTATTATTATTCAGAGACATGTTTTGGCTGGATGGCCAACATTTCTCTCATCATCTACCTGTATATACCAGGGGTTTCTTTTTAGCAAAGCCACTGAGAGGATCGTAGCAGACCTCATTCATTCTTTGTTGTAATCTATAATATCATACTGCCCTTTATCATTATATATATATATATTGTAACCTAGTGTTATTGACACTTGGTTTATTTAGCATTATTTCCACAGGAAAACAATGCTATCCTTTTTTAGAAAATAAAAAGATGAAATAATAATAATATTAAGTGATTAATAAAGTATACTATTTACTCACTTTAACGTATTTTAAGCAAATAACTAAAAAATTTAGTAATTTGATGTCATTTTGAAGAAGAGCATGAATAATTTAATTAAAATATTAACAATAAGAGCAATTTAATATAGTATAAAAGCACATATTATAAACAGTAATTGATTTTGGATGGGTAGAGGGAGAGTAGATGAGTATCTTATCATAAAACACAATAACTTCTGGTAATTTTTAAATTAATTTAGATAATAATGTATACAGAAATATACACCACTAATAAGCATTGTTAGTTAAAGATATTTATTATTTTTCATTATTTGTCAAATTACTTTGTAATTTATTTAAATCATACGGAAAAATATATGACTGTAATAAGTTTTTTTTTTTCCTTTCTTTTGTTTATGTATAATTAAATGATTATTTTTCTGTAAGAGGTCGCTAAAACAAGACCGCCAAAATTTGAAGAAAGTTTAGTCTGACTCTAGTTTTACAAGGAGGAAGCAGTACTGAAATTCGGTAACAAATTTTTTATTATTTTTTATTGCAGAAATAAATATAAGTCCAGTAAATTTTTAATAATATCATGCGTTGCTAATCCTATTTGATAAGATATTCTGTTTTCTGTGGCCATGTACCTATTTAAAGCTTTTTATACGCAAAAATATACTATCGTATGCTAAAGTTCAAAATGACCGTATTAACTACAGTAATCACGGAAAGCGTCATTATATTTAAATTAAGCAATACAAGTAATTTCCAGGAAATAAACAATTATTTGTTAACTTTACCTTATTTAATAATCTTTTCATGGTATAAAAGAAAAATTATAATTAAAAGAAATATTATAAAAGCCAAAGGAAGTTAACGAGAAACATTTCACGCTCTTTCTAAAAGAAATTGTCTGCGTTTGAAAATAATGTAAGTTCCCCACGTTAAAATATGTTTATTCACTGAAAATTATCTAAAAATAATAGTAGTGATAAAGGATATTTACTTATGCACCTGTATATTTTTAAAAAAGAAAATATAAATTTTCTCAAGGCAAATATCGGAAAATTTGTATGTGTGCATTTTACGGAGAATTCATTATTAAAGAAAAATTATAATTCCTAGAGTAGGAATAAAAACTAAAAACATTAGTGACTTAATTATAACCATAATATAATGTTATATTATACATAAATTGGATTCGTTAAAACTTTATATCAACTTAGAAAAATGTATTTTAATTGCCCGAGAAATCTCTTTTCTTGGTCATTTAGTTAGTGCGGAAGGAGTCAAACCTCACCCAGACAAAATTGCCGCTATTCAAAGGTTTCCCGTCCCTAAGACCAGAAAGCACTTAAGATCGTTTTTGGGACTGTGTAACTACTATCACAGGTTTTATAAAAAATTTTCATATGATACTATGCATTTATCTGTTTTATTAAAAAAGTGTGAAAAGTGGAGGTGGACCCAGGAACATACAAGGAATTTCAAATTATTAAAGATAACTTTTTAAAAACCGTAATTTTAGCCTATCCAGATTTAAATAAAGAGTTCTATTTGCAAACCGACAGTAGTGGGTTCGGTTTAGGGGTGATTTTATACCAAATGAATAAAAATAACGAACCTAGAGTCTTATATTTCTTAAGCCGACATTTAAGGGGAGCTGAACTTAACTATACCACTACAGAGAAAGAGGCATTAGCTGTTGTGTGGAGATTTCAAAAACTTAGACAAATTTTATTAGGATCAAAAATTATAGTATTAACTGATCATCATAGTTTGGAGTTCCTCAACAAGAGTTACCTCAATAATGAAAGATTAATTAGATGGAGCCTCTATCTTCAACAGTATCAGTATGAAATCATCTATTGTTCAGGACAGGATAATGTCATTGCAGATATTCTTAGTCGCAATCCTGTTTCTGTTAATTATCAGAACCCCAATACTGAAAATATAATTATTTGTAACATGTCCAGTTTGTTAGAGGAAGAAATAGTTAGGGATTACACAAATTTAGAATTACTGCAAGCACAGGATGCTAGACTGGAGAAAATAATTAACTTCTTATCAGATCCAGCTAAACTAGATCAGAAAAGTAAATATGCAGATAGAATTAGAGAGGGATATCGGTTCAAAGATAGGATTTTAATGAAGAAATTAAAAAGGGGAGATGAAACTTCCTGGAGAGTGATTATTCCTTTATGTTTAGTAAATAAACTAATAGATTATGTGCATTCCCAATATGGACACTATGGATTTCAGAAAATTGAACCTATTATGAAGAATCATTTTTATTTTCCTAAAATGTCTGAATCCATTGCCCGTAGACTTAGGGAATGCGAGATTTGTTTAAAAACCAAGTTTCAAAATAAATCATATGTGGGAACACTTCAACCCATACTGCCCAGTCAGCCCAATGAATTATTGGCACTGGACTTTTATGGACCACTTCCACCTTTCAACCGTCAAAAATTTATTCTTGTGATGTATGACGTTTTTACCAAATATGTCTCTGCTTACCCGGTTCCAAAAACAGATGCTAAAAATGTTATTAAGTGCTTGGAAACTTATCAAATTCCATTAGTAGGAAAACCAGCTTCAATACTTACCGATCATGCTACTGCATTCATCTCTGGTACATGGAAAAAGTGGGGTAAAAAGCAAAATATTCAACATATCATGTGCTCAATTAGGAATCCCCAATCCAATCCAAGTGAAAGAATCATGCGTGAGATAAGCAGGTTATTCCGAGTTTACATAGAACGGGATCACAAACAGTGGGTCAATAAGTTGCCACAAGTTATTAATTATATAAATATAACCATTAATGAGTCTACTAGGATGTCTCCAATTCGGCTACACTTTGGTAGACCTGAACCTTTACTAATAAAAACACCGTTACCCGTAATAGTGGAAAATATTAATGTGGAACATGACCAAGCAATGGCTAGAATTAACCTGAAAAAGATGGGTGATAAACACACTCATTATTCCAAAACCAGTCCACATCCTTTTAAAGTCCACGATTTTGTTTTAATTAGAACTCCCCATGTGAGTAATCTCCGGAAGCATATGTTTCGAAAATTTATGTATCTTTATGAAGGCCCTATGAAATTGTGAAACAAGTGGGTGAGAATGCCTTTTTAGTCTCATCCCCTGATGGAACAAGAGGTACCTATAATGCCCGAAGCTTACTACCATATCCTAAACAAAATTAAATCTGTAAGATTGAATTTATTAATTTCTAAAAGAAGTATGATATAGACCTAGCAATACAATAAGAAATATTAATAAGGCATATATTATTTTATTTTTTATTTTTCATAACGGTGGGAGAATTGTAACCTAGTGTTATTGACACTTGGTTTATTTAGCATTATTTCCACAGGAAAACAATGCTATCCTTTTTTAGAAAATAAAAAGATGAAATAATAATAATATTAAGTGATTAATAAAGTATACTATTTACTCACTTTAACGTATTTTAAGCAAATAACTAAAAAATTTAGTAATTTGATGTCATTTTGAAGAAGAGCATGAATAATTTAATTAAAATATTAACAATAAGAGCAATTTAATATAGTATAAAAGCACATATTATAAACAGTAATTGATTTTGGATGGGTAGAGGGAGAGTAGATGAGTATCTTATCATAAAACACAATAACTTCTGGTAATTTTAAATTAATTTAGATAATAATGTATACAGAAATATACACCACTAATAAGCATTGTTAGTTAAAGATATTTATTATTTTTCATTATTTGTCAAATTACTTTGTAATTTATTTAAATCATACGGAAAAATATATGACTGTAATAAGTTTTTTTTTTTCCTTTCTTTTGTTTATGTATAATTAAATGATTATTTTTCTGTAAGAGGTCGCTAAAACAAGACCGCCAAAATTTGAAGAAAGTTTAGTCTGACTCTAGTTTTACAAGGAGGAAGCAGTACTGAAATTCGGTAACAAATTTTTTATTATTTTTTATTGCAGAAATAAATATAAGTCCAGTAAATTTTTAATAATATCATGCGTTGCTAATCCTATTTGATAAGATATTCTGTTTTCTGTGGCCATCTACCTATTTAAAGCTTTTTATACGCAAAAATATACTATCGTATGCTAAAGTTCAAAATGACCATATTAACTACAGTAATCACGGAAAGCGTCATTATATTTAAATTAAGCAATACAAGTAATTTCCAGGAAATAAACAATTATTTGTTAACTTTACCTTATTTAATAATCTTTTCATGGTATAAAAGAAAAATTATAATTAAAAGAAATATTATAAAAGCCAAAGGAAGTTAACGAGAAACATTTCGCGCTCTTTCTAAAAGAAATTGCCTGCGTTTGAAAATAATGTAAGTTCCCCACGTTAAAATATGTTTATTCACTGAAAATTATTTAAAAATAATAGTAGTGATAAAGGATATTTACTTATGCACCTGTATATTTTTAAAAAAGAAAATATAAATTTTCTGATGGCAAATATCGGAAAATTTGTATGTGTGCATTTTACGGAGAATTCATTATTAAAGAAAAATTATAATTCCTAGAGTAGGAATAAAAACTACAAACATTAGTGACTTAATTATAACTATAATATAATATGTTATATTATACATCAAATGGAGTAGTTAAAACTTTATATCCACATAAGTCAGCTGCAGTCCTTATAATAATAGTATTTTGGAAAATTCACGCATTATTTTATTCATAAGCCAGCTAGCTAAAAATGATACGTATCACCAATAGTAAAAAGAAAAGAATTGTATATGTGATCGTTTATCGTCCAAATATTCGTCATGTTAAAATATGTATTGTTTTCTTGGATCCCAAAATTATATCAGTTAATTCAAGGAAGAGTTAACATCCAACGCTGCTATGTTTTCTTTGCCTAATTTATTAATTGCACCAGAATGGAGGCAATTTTTTATATAAATAAAATAATAAAATATGTTTCTTATTTTAAATTTGCTTCGTGAACTACGAATGGATCAAGTTCTTCATCTAGATAAATTGCCCAACGGAAAAACATTTTTCTAGTGAGATAATAATCACTTGTTAAGTAATGATTTTTTTTACTAATTTGTAAAATTATGTGTAATTTTTTTTTTATATCAACAGGTGAAAGGCTGTATAGTCAAGTAATATTTAAATGACCTTGTAATCATAAAGGTATGTTTTCCTGTAATTATTCTAGGTTAAATTTATATTTGACATGGAAAATTTTTTTTTATAAAATGTGTTTACTTATGATATGCAATTATGGGTATAAATTTATATGTTAGATGCGTAAAAGAAGAAAAATTCAGATACTTAATAGGTAAAATATCTAGTTAAAATTATCAGAAGTAATTAAAGAGAAGTGCTATACAGGATATTACTTATTTAAAGTTTGAAACAAATTTATACTATGTTAATTGATGAACTTATTCCCAATTATTCTTTATTAACGCATTCACTTGATTTAGTTCAAGATACTATAATACCAATTACTTGTTGAATTTTTCTTTGGCAAAGGTGAAAATTATTATGGTTTATTCTGTGTTATCCATTGATTTCAGACATTGATCTAAATATACCCTGGAACATAAATTTAGTGTAATTAGTGTATTTGCTTGTCTTGCCCTGATATAGCATTGGTATATGCTTAAGATTCGCATAAGTAATAATTGTAATGTCTTTATTTTGTGGGATGGAAAATGATCTCCCCAAAAGCTTTATTTTCCATGAGGGGAATAGATAAATTTAGTATTCGGGTATGTTTATAACCCAAGTGATCGCTGCTCAGAGTTAGGACGATCAGTAATTTATATCGTATTTAGTGTATTTCATTCATTAAAATCCCAGGAGAGGATTATAATTGGTGTGTGTTCCTATTATGCCCAAGTAAGAGGCAAGGACCCACCAAACTATTTTAATGTAGTAGTTAATTCTACAGACCTTCAGTGTTATTCCATATTCCTCATGAGAAAATAGAGATAATTCCACCATGGAAGGTGTTGAATATTGTGTTTTGTTTAGAAAGTTATGGCAAGATAACGGGTATATTGGAGGTTAATTCCTCAAGATCCATTTAGTAAAAATAGCGTGCTAGTATATATGATCAATGTCTGGATTGTGCGGCGGAATAGTGCTGGTAATCCACACGTAAGTCAATGGAGAGAGTAAGTTTAAAATTGCGTGATTTAAAAATTTTTATTTGCCAATGGAGGGTTCAAATACTAGGTTTAATTCGGGTTAATGATTAAGTAGCACTCACAATATAACTTATACTGAGAAAAGCAGTGTGTATAACAACTTCAGTTGTTATTAAGGTAAACATTAAAATAATAAGTGTAACTTCTGATAAATAACCCATAAATTATAATAAGTTATCTAAATAAAAACTATCATTTAGTTAAAGATATGATAATAAAAATCGTTTGTACGCATTGCCTAGAATCAGATTATTTTTATTTTAAAACAAATAGTTAGTTAATAAAGTTAAGCAAGCCGTTCATATAAGATACACTAAATGGATGAGTTGATGTATCGATAATAATATTTAATTTGTTATATTCAATTTGCATAAATGTAAAAAGAAGATGAAGAAGTAGTTCAAATCCAAGTCTAAGAGTATAGACGAATTAATGTTAGTTATATTTTGTTTTATCCATATGGGATCGAATAAATTGTATATGTTTGTTTATTATGTTAATCATAAAGGATAGTTTTGTTAAACTGTAATAATAAATTATAATAGCTTGTTAAAATTTAATAATAAATTATAGTCTTGTTACAAGTTGTTTTGAGTCATTTTTCTTGTGTGCTAAATAAAAGTGTATTGGCATAATACTTGCAATACTTTCTTGAGTCCAAAATCATTTATGAAATCTTAAATTCAATACACCAGATAGACAATTGTAAGCAGATCAGAATATTTCAGGATAGTTTAATTTAATAAGAATTATTTATGGAATTGAAAACTTCAGACCAAGACATTTTATTTTATATGTGTGTAACATCACTTTATTCCCAAACTAGTGGGTTTTGGTTGCACATTATTTCGTACACATTTAAGTGAAGTGTCTAAGTAATAAATCTTAGTTAAATTATTGTGTTGTCATGGATAATGGAAGGACACAAAAGCACCCTTGTCTTTTCATCATTCCGACTGAGATTCTGGATAAAAAGGGCTGTATTATTCAAAATTATGCGTTGTTATTGAATATGGTTATCATCTCGTTAAATATTATAATAGTTGATGTGTGGATGAAGACACCTAGAATTTAATAAGGTAAATGTTTCCTATAGTCGACCAGAATGTCAGTCATATGCGACAACACAATACTGCCGAGGATTTTTCTTTAAAAATAACAGAGAACCCTGAGATTAGTGTCATTATTATAAGTGCTCTTACATTAAGAATTGATTAATTATGATCAACATTACAAGCGTGGCATGGCTAAAGAGATTGAAACTTCTGATTGTATAATAATAAAATATTGAGATCATATTGGCAAATTAATGAATGTTTGTTTTAGTCAGTAATATTAACAATGACATGAAATCATCATCATCATTGTCGAACAGTGCAAGTACTTACAGCTCATAGAATGTGTTTTGGATAGAGAAAGAATATTAGTTATTCTAAATTTTCTTTTTAAATTTATTTTATTAATGATAATTTTTTTAAATTCTATCTCTGTCTGAACTGCATATCGCTGTAGCTGAATTATTATAACTAACCTAACGTCGAGCTATAATATTAGTTAAAAATATAGGGTTTGCTAACCCGTCCTAGACGGAAGAGTTTAGGCTTTCCGAATTCTCTTTATTGAATTCGCTCATTTATTTTAATAGAAGTCTTCTTTTGATAGGTTAGAATATATATATATTTACAAACCTGAAATGCTCTCTGCCATGATGGCACATCTTTCACCAACCAATCCAGTTAATTAGTTAAATCTGATTATCTAATTTATTTAAGATGAACTATTTTGCTTTCCACACTCATTACCTACAACTGATTTAAATGTAATAGTGTTTTAAATGCACATCGCTCATGTCTTGTTATCTATCTATCTATCTATCTATCTATCTATCTATCTATCTATCTATCTATCTATCTATCTATCTATCTATCTATCTATCTATCTATCTATCTATCTATCTATCTATCTATCTATCTATCTATCTATCTATCTATCTATCTATCTATCTATCTATCTATCTATCTATCTATCTATCTATCTATCTATCTATCTATCTATCTATCTATCTATCTATCTATCTATCTATCTATCTATCTATCTATCTATCTATCTATCTATCTATCTATCTATCTATCTATCTATCTATCTATCTATCTATCTATCTATCTATCTATCTATCTATCTATCTATCTATCTATCTATCTATCTATCTATCTATCTATCTATCTATATATATAATAGATTTATTTGTAATCTCTTAAAGAGGGCTAATGATGTCTTGCATTGGTGGTCGAGAGGTCAGCATGATTGCCTTGCACTTGCAGGCAGTTGCCTGGGTTGCAGGTTCACGTCCTGGCCGATGCTATGACATTTAAAAAAAAAGAAAAAAAAGAGGGCTAATGATATTTTATTGCTGATTGGTTCTTGGCAGACCAATTAACACATTTTTACTTTTATTTATCAAATGCCTTATAAATTTAGCTGCATCAAAACCTAATTTATGTATGAATTGGATTGCAATTACCTATTAAATTGAAATGTTCCAATATTTTTTTAATTTAAAATTTATTTAATGTACTTAATGAGTATTTAAAGTGTGTAATTGCGAATTTAAGAAGTATAACCTAGTTGTATAAACAAAACTCAACTTATTTTGTATTGCCAATCACTCAATTTCTTAATAAATTTCTGTAATGATACTGCTTTAAATTAGCTTAGTTGGTCATTACTCTGAATCCCTAATATTAATTACCCTAGTTGTTTATAATATTTCTTTGATTTAAATTCAACTTTTATAACATTGTCATGACAAGATTATAATTGTTACGGTTCAAACCATTAGTAGTCGATATCAAATCACATCTGTACCATTCTGCAATTGTCAGAATTCATCAAATCATTAATTTCTTATATAAACCCTTTATTATTTTGAGTCTTTTTGTGAACCATGACCTCCAGCTGGGAACGGAATAAAACCAAGGACTGCTAGTATCATCACGGATGTTATCCATTAGTCAGAGAGGCAAGAGTTCAGGCAAATAGGTTAGGATTCACCATTGCCCTGACATCTGTATCTTGTGCATGGTTGGATTCAAGGTAATTTTTTCTTGGATTATTGGTCTTGTTGAATGAATACGCGATTTTGACCAGCACAATATAGATACTCTGGCTTTCTGTCAGTTATAATGTGTTTACATGTGGAATTCATTTACGTTATTGCTATTAAATAATCACTAATATTATGCCATATAAATAACATCTGAGTTTCTACTTTTAACTGCAGTGAAGATTTTGACATCATTGTTATATGATGAATGAAAACTCGGTATAAATTTGTTGCCTCATCACTGAAAAGCATATTCCAAGAAGGAGTCTTAAATTTTTTAGAAATATTTTAAAGAAAAAAATCAATAATAAAATTAATACTCACTGCTATAAATGTAAGCATGCAGCATATATTTTTACCATAATATTCCAAATAAGCATATTTAGTTTACTTTTGTTTAAAACAAAAATTATTTTCATGAATCATTTTTTGCGCTTTAAGTTACCACTTTATTGATCAACATAATAGTTATCATTGAGTGAATGAAAGGTTAATGGGTAAAAAATAGAAAGTCATTATTTATTCTTGAGTTCACAACTACAAGAGTATATTAAATAAAATCAAGAGAATAATCTATTTTGCAATCAAAATAATATATTGGCTAAAACGAAGTCAATTATTCATCAAAAAAGTACATTGATGATAAATCAGCCTGTTTCATGGAACAAACAAGTCTGAATGTGTTACTTAGATAATTTATTTTTTATCCGATAAAATAGAGTGGTAATGATCTAAAGAAAGGTGGGCATTCTGTACAGATTTATTTAAATGATTCTTTTTGTATCTTGCCTGTAAATTCTGACTTGTTTATTCCATGAAATAGATTAGTATTCTTAGCATTATATGTGTGATAAAAAAAATAATCACATGATCATTAAAATAATTATGATAAACCAAATATAACCAGAATTGCAAAGCATAACAGATGTTGGCATTTATTATTGAACTTGTTAAATTTATTGTGAGTATATGAGGCGGACCCAAAAATAAACAGAATTTTATAATAAAAAATTGTTTATTTATTTTTAAATTTAATGACTTACAAATTCCTATCATTTGAAGCAAAACCCAGTCTAAACATGTTTTTCATTTTTCAAAGTAATCTGTAAATAAATATCACATGATCACTATCTCTTATACTAGCACATAAGTGTTAATAAATAATGCAAAACTCTCCATACAGTAGTGCCACCCTGTGCCAACCAAAGTAATCAATGGATTCCAGAGGCTTGTGCATAAAAATTCCTATCTAGTGCCTACTCATCCAAATCCCCAGTCTAGTTTCTGGCTTGTGGCCTCCGTCAGTGAGGAGCCTTGGATCTGAGAGCATTGCACCTAGATCTTAGGATCTAATGCAACCCTCTAGCAGCCACCTTTTATTTCCACTTAACTACAAAACTATGAGTCTTAAATTGAAAACACAATAATATTTTCAATCCAAACTCATTAGCTTATATTTTGGTGTCTTTGGTTCTTTAATAACCATAGCCACCACTAACCTATTAGATCTAAGTGCAGTGCTCTCAGATCCAAGGCTCCTCACTGACGAAGGCCACAAGCCAGAAACTAGACTGGGGATATTGGATAAGTAGGCACTAGATATGAATTTTTATGCACAAGCCTTCTGGAATCCATTGATTACTCTGGTTGGCACAGGGTGGCACTACTGTATGGAGAGTTTTGTCTTGTTTAATCTGGAAATACTTGCAAAGTGATGCCTTTTAGTGCCTACAGCATTTTTTTTCACCACTTCTAAGTCTGCAGAAAAAAAATTGAATTTTTCACTTGAGAGATTTAAAAAAAATCATATTAAGAAAGATGGAGCAAATATGGCTGATAGATAAACTGGGTAATGCTGAATTTCATTAAAAAGTGTTTCACAATCATGGCTTTGAACTCTTTTTTTCCCCACAAAACAGGATATTTTCATTTTACCATCTGACATAAATGTTTCAGAACTTGCAGATAAAATGCCTGACCATTACAAACTAAATCTGAGAAAAAAAATGTCATTTGTGTGTGTGTGTGTGTGTGGGGGGGGATCTGTGTTAATTGTTTGAACATTTCAGCCATTATAAAAAAAAATTGACAAATGTGCAAAACACACTTTATAAAAAAATATGCTATATGGCTCCACACTTTCACACAGCAATGTTATTTGGAAAATTGATGCAGAAGGGTTCCTGCAAGAAGTATGTAACAGCAAAAGTATATACTACAACAGTCGCACAAACCAGAGAATGATTTCGGTTAATTTTTGGGTCCCCCCTCATATGTTAAATATTGCTTACTTTTATTTACCCACATCTTTTACTTTCTTTTGTTTAATATACGTTTGTTTATAAAATGATCACAAAATCATGAATGTGATATCACATGGCATAGTTGAAATGCTTAGGGTGAGTAGATATGCTTTTTTGCACTTTTACTTTCATACTTTATTTTAATCATGCCGTTTTTCATTATGATGTTTTGTGGGCAGAAGTCAAGAAATGGAATTTGTGTTTTTTGCCCTCTACTGAGAAATTTTATAAACCTTTTTTTATAGCTTTAAAATTGATGTATATTTTTTTCAATATTTTAATTTCAAAAATATTCTAAAGATGTCAGGACAATGAAAATGTTTAAGGCTCGAACGGGATCTTTAGCAACAAGGGAATATACATGTAAATGGAAAAATATGGGTGATTTAATCTGTAAGTTGTGTAAGGAAGGCATAGAAAATATTAGGCATCTGTTACTTCAATGTAAATGCTTGGAAACAGAAAGGGTACAAATAATAAAGTTATGAAAGAATAAATATGAACAAAGTGATTATACAGAAAGTGAGTTATTGGTTTTTATGCTGGGTTTGGAAAAAGATAAGGGGGATTTAGATATGAAAGCCATGAAGTTGACAAAGATTATGTTGTGAAAATGGGATGGAACAGATTATGGGAAAACTTAGGGTGGAGAATGGAAAGGGAAGGTAAAGTGACTAACAGGTTTCTCTGGACATAGTTGCTGAGATTCCTGACTTCATATAAGAAGTCACAGTGCATCACATCACATCTTCAAGATTTCTTAAATTCTCCTATGACGGGTGTTTTTATATATTTGGCAATCTCACACTTGACAAGATTACTTCGAGAAAATATTATGATGGTCTAAAAGCTTGATTTTGTGGAAAGCTTATGATTATTTTATATAGAAATTATATGACAATCATTGGAAATCAAAATATATATTATTACCTTTTTATTTTTTACAGAAATGTTTTATTTTTAAATATAAAAGCTTATATACTTCTGAGTAATATCATTATAGAGATTACAATTGAGGGAAATTCAACAGTCAAGAAAATGTCATCACTAAACAATTTGTAATAACATTTAGTGATGTCATAAAAATATTAACAAATTATAAACATTTAAAGCATAATTTGATTGATTTACTAATTATTAAAAATAATTCATTCAGATTTTTAAAACAAACATCAAACAAAGAAAATTTTATTCATTTTTCAAATTTAATATCCTCCACCTGAAATTTGATGATGAAACAGCATTTTGTTTTGATTAAAATCTAATTTTTAAAATAATTCCAAAAATTAAATGTGATTTTCAAAAATTTAGTTAATTTTTAAACAAAAATATTGATCAAATGAGGTCAAATTTATTATATTCTGATAAATAATAATGGTTTAATGTTAAAGTGAAAGTTGAAACCTTAAAGTAAGTGAGATCAAAGAAATCTATCAGAATACAGGAGGGTTAACACTATCTTTTCTAGAAAATAATGCAGCTGAAATAAATAAAAAAGCAGCCATGATTGGTATAGTCTTTAGAATTACACATAGTAGTAATTTTTAATTGACAAATTTTTTTATTTAATATTTATACCATATCAAAATAATTACTAATGCATAGAAGACAAAAATAAATAAACAAACAAATGAATTAGTTGCTAGGGAGGTCACAAAAAGTTTGAGTACTGGAAGTGATAAATCTAGATTGTGATTCAGTAACTTTAAAACTCTTTTGTCTGTTGTTCTACCACTGAAATACAATGTAAGGCATAAAAATATTACCATTAAATAAAAGTAGGTTGGTCACACAGGAAAAGAAAACTATTTTCATGTATTTAATCTTTATTATTTTGAAATGTAAAAAACAAAATTGCTATAGTTGTCACTTGTAAAGTTTTGTAAATAATGGATAAAACTTTTTTTTATTTTAAAAAAAGCACTTTAGCTTTGGTTAAAACATATAATATAGGTTTATTAATTTTCCAGTGACAATTACTGTACTTTAATTACTAACTTTCATAAATAATTAACAATGTAGGGAATTTTCATTGTTTCTTTTATTATTAAAATCTGTAATTAGGTGAAAATAATTTTAGCAAACTTGAATCACTTTGATTTAAACACAACATTTGACAAATAAGTAAACTATTAAAAAAAATGATCTTATAGAAGCTGTGAAATTGTCAGAGGATGCTAAAGAAGCTTGATGTTTGCACAAAATATTTTATATAGATACTAAAAATGGAAAAGCAGAACCTCAGAGAATCCAACTAAAACCAAACTAGTGTTTGAGACTCTCTTAAAACAACAGCATCCTGCATGAATTTGCACAATTGGTGCAGCATTTTACATGGAATTGGGAGGTTCCAGGATCAGTTCTGTTGTTCAAGATCTGGCACTCAAACTTCTTATGAATTCCTGAGCAATAAAGCCATATTATTTTTTACCCTGCACAGTTGTTAGAGCATCCGACTTGAGATCAGAAGGTCCCAGGATAGATTCAGGTGCTCAGAGGTCTGGCACTTAAACTTCTTATGAATCCCTGAGCAGTAAATCCATATTCCTTTTTACCTGTGCAGTTTGGTGGAGTTGTTAGAGCATCCAACTTAAGATCAGAAGGTCCCAGGATAGATTCAGGTGCTCAGAGGTCTGGCACTTAAACTTCTTATGAACCCCTGAGCAATAAATCCATATTCCTTTTTTCCTGGGCCATTTGGTCAAATTGTTAGAGCATCTGACTTAATATCAGAAGGTCCAAGAAAAAAGATTCAGGTGCTCATTGGTCTGGAACTTGAACTACTTATGAACCCCTGAGCAATAAATGCATATTCCTTTTTACCTGTGCAGTTTGGTGGAGTTGTTAGAGCATCCAACTTGAGATCAGAAGGTCCCAGGATAAATTCGGGTACTCACAGGTCTGTCACTTGAACTTCTTATGATCTCCTGAGCAATAAATCCATATTCCTTTTTATCTGCTCAGTTTGGTGCAGTTGTTAGAACATCTGACTGTAGATAAAAAAGTCCCAGGATTGATTCTGGTGCTCACAAGTCTGTCACTCAAACTTCTTACAAACTCACAAGCAATAAAGCCATATTATTTTTTATCCTGTGCAATTTGATGCAGTTGTTAGAGCATCTGTCTTGAGATCAGAAGGTCCCAGGATCAATTCAGGTGCTCATAGATCTGGTGCTTGGACTTCTTATGAACTCCGCAATAAAGTCATATGTCTTTTTCTTTAGAACAACATTGAATGTAAAAACATATAATTAAATAAAAAAAATAAGAATTTTAAAATACTGAAATTCATAATAAAGTTAGAAAACACAAGACACATTTAGCTTCACTTGTTGCACATCTATATATAGATATATTCAAGGTTTTTGCTTTTTGTTAGGGCATCACTTATCTCAACTTCTCCATCTATCAACTATCCAACAGCACAGAAAATTAGCCTACCCTCTTTCACTATGCATGCATTTTGGAACCACTTCACTTTTTATGTAAGTAAATATAAGCACACAGAATAACTTCATATATAGACACACACACACATTTAAACAAAATTTCATATTTTTTTAAAATTTCCATTCCACCACACATTACTGAAAGACATCTAAAAAAACCGAATGATCCCCACAATATGCATTTCATATTGAGCCAGCATTCTTCAGTTGAACCCAGGCCACAACATTTTATACAAGTCATCATTTTTTTAGTATTTATAGATAGCACATTATTACACATTGATTTAAAAGTGTCAAACTTTTTGCACCCACAAGTTTGATCCCATCCATTTCATATAAACACATTAATGATTATTAATAATCATATATTAAACTAGAGATTATCTATAGACCAGGTATATACTTTAAATCTTAAATTAAAAAATAATATTGATATTTATAGAGGTATCAACATCTGAATCTTCATGCCAAGTTGACAGTTCAATTTTTATGACAAGGTAGGAACTGGTTTCTATCCCCTTTCAACACCTTGTCAAAGGATGAACAATTATGGCACTATAGATAAATTTCAATTTTGGAGGCATTTTATCAGTGCATCCCTTATTTCAAATCTACCATATCACAAACATCCATCACCACAGAAAGTTAGACCATTTCTCATTAGGTATAAATTTTAGAACCCATTTCATTTTTTTAGATGAGATGGGGTTGTTATGTATGGTTTTTATGTTGGCTTGAGATTACTTTTGTATTTCAATTAAAAGGCTATTTCTGATCAATGGTTTACACAAGAGCTATTAAAACCAGTTTAACTTACTAAAGGTACAGTGTTTATTATCCATTTTCACAGTACTTTTTATTGATAGATAATAGTTTTAACTAACTAGCAGCCTTCTTCAAAATTAAAAACAGTTAGTTGCTAAGACTGTGAACTGTGAATTAAAAAAAAGAATTTGTGGAGAGTACATAATATGAGAAAGGTGTTTTTGTATCCCTACAATATAATAGGAGCAAAGCAATTTAGTGTGAAGGCATTTTAAAACCAGTTTATTTGTAATTCATGGATAAAATATAGTTTTTCCATAAGAAAACCATTCTGTGTCTTCTCATATGAGGTGGTATCATAAGAGATTAAATCCTATACAGCAACATCCTCTTTTATTTTACACTATCTAATTCCAGAAAAATACTTAGAAAAATAATTCTTTTTTGTTAATAACCAGATATTTTTCTATAGATGAATAGAGGACATAGAACAAATATGGAATTTAATGAAATATTAAATTAGTATAACAATAGTATTCATTTGATAAAAATAATCATAATAAATTAAACAGTGCATCACACACTTATATAATATAAGATGAAATGATGTACATTAATCCAGACATCGTTCCCAGCAAGTTAAAGAACAAGATGCATTCATTATAAGTTTAAATTAAATTCAGCGATTTTTTGAAGTATTTTGATTTTTCTGACATTTATATATAAATGTCATGCCCTGAAGGACATTGGTTGTGATACATAAAACAACGTATATACAAATAAATACAAGAAACAAACTTTAAAAGAAAATGAAAAAGTTAATATAATACTTGGTTTTTTTCTTAACATTCAATTTTTTTCTGAGAGTATTAAGAAACTGGCACATGCCTCAGTCTCGAATTGGATGACCAGGACTTTATATTGGAATTGCCTTTTCCTAGATAATTCGCTTTCACGGCAAATAAGGATCTTCATCTGCCCTCTGATCTAATAAAACCTATTGGACCCTTCCCCTATCTACCTTTTAGTGAAACACACTTTAGAAGTTACACATATATTTGAGTAAACATTAAAAATAATGAATATATTTAACTTTTAAACAAATATAAAGTAAATGCTAGCTTCATTTTAAAATATTAAAGTTATCTGTACATCTATCTATACATGTCTACATAAGTGATATTTTAGCTGTAATAGTATATAGTTTCCTTTTTTCTGAATATGATGAATTTAATTGCAAGTTTCTTTGTATATTTTTTTAAATTATGATTCACATATTTTGAGAATGTTAATGGATGATTTCTTTTTCCACTTTACACCCATAGGTTAATATTGCAAATTTGGAGGATATCTGTTAGCTCAGGGAGTGAAGAACTTCTGGTCCACAGACCAACATCAGCCCCAAAAACTTTCAATTTAATCTATGAACATTTTCAAAAATGTATACAAAATGTCTTTGCATTAAACCTCTATTTAAACACGTGCAGTTGAATTAAGAGTTAATTAAAATTAATATTTATTTTATCAAATACAGCCTTTTCTCTTTCCAATCTTGATAATAGTTCTAGTTCATTTTCTCAGAGATTGAATATTCCAACGAATTAAGTATATTATGCGGTCTGTCTGACTAATTATTTGATCTATGACACTGAGGATATTTTGCTTGTTTTTTATAGTGACTTTTGAAGACGAACCAATATTAGCAAAAACAAAATTTTAATTTTAATTCATTTGTTATTATTATTATTTTGTATTTAATTTTGTTTATTAGGACAGCTATATCAAATAAGATAAGAAAAATTGACACAGAAAATCATGCATTTCAAAAGAAATGGACCAACAAATATTTTTTTTATAGGAAGAAATAGTAAATTTATGTACCTGATATATCTGAAAAGTATTTCAGTTTATAAAGAACACACAATATTAAAAGGCAATATTTCCCAAAACATTCTCGTTATAACAAAATTGTTGGGAAAGAAAGAAATAGTAAAGTAGAAAACTTGAAAACGAACTTCAACAAGCGGCTGAAATGTTTTATAAAAATGAACAAACAAATCAGAAAATTCTGTGAAAGCAAGTTACTTTATTTAATTTTATCTATCTATCTATCTATCTATCTATCTATCTATCTATCTATCTATCTATCTATCTACTATCTATCTATCTATCTATCTATCTATCTATCTATCTATCTATCTATCTATCGATCGATCGATCGATCGATCGATCGATCTACCTACCTACCTACCTACCTACCTACCTACCTACCTACCTACCTACCTACCTACCTACCTACCTACCTACCTACCTACCTACCTACCTACCTATCTATCTATCTATCTATCTATCTATCTATCTATCTATCTATCTATCTATCTATCTATCTATCTATCTATCTATCTATCTATCTATCTATCTATCTATCTTACATAGCAACATGTGTTCGCTATTTGTCACAAAAATTTTAAGGTGATAACATATTTGAGATCATAAGTTATGATGTGAAATGCCACAGTGGGATTTTGTACCTTCAATATCTTCCCTGTTATTATGAAATCTGGAAAACCACTTAAAAATATGCTTGAGACTCATGGCTTGTGTGCCTTATACACTTTGAATCATTTTCAGTAAGCAGTTTTGACAATTTAAAACAAAACCTAGTGTTAGTGCATTATTTCATGGTGGATTAGGTTATAAAACACATTGCCATATTTTATCTTGTAATGTATGATCTATATATGCAGCACCTTAAAAATTTTGTGGTAAATAGCTAAGATATATTACTGTGCAGTGCCTAAACTAGTTCAGAGATGGCAGTGCAGAAAGGTTGAAAAGCAACACAATCACATTTCCTCTTGGTCATAATGTATATTTTGAGAATTGCAATATTTCTTTGATATTTTTTATCTCCCAATTCAAATATTGTTTTATAGATTCTTCAATTTTATAATTTTAATTATATGCAAATTTGTAATAATTATTCATAATATTCAGAAGCCTTGCATGGTTTGATACAGAGAATGGCTAACTCTGATGATCAAGATCCATGGATTCTAACACTTCCTGTACCCAAACTTTTTATGTACTACTGAGAAATTAATGATTCTATTTATTTTTTTATTATCTATCATTTTATGTGATGTCAAAGTGACAGATTATGGAATTCAAAATCCATAGATCTCAGCCCAACTGTCACTTCTAATGCTAAACTTTATATATATATATACACACCTAAAACCAAGATAAATAAGTTTTTAAATATCCCATTGGAGGGCAAAAACCTTTTAAATGGCTCCACCATTTTAGCATAAAAGAAAAATGAAAGAGAAAGACTATTTACTGGACTTGCAATTGAATAGGGGTGATAGTTTGAATGTTTTTCAGTTGAGAATAATTAGATACTCATTTACTGAGCAATATTGAATAGTTAACTGGATTGTCAGCAGTCCAGGTTCAGAACCGGAACATTTTTTTAAAGTTTTTATCTAGCTGGAGATTTAATCCAAGTTATGATATAACATATAAATATATTACAACTACAATATAAAGATAAATTCTTAAGCCAATTAAAAATTTACTCAGTCTAGCCACAATATGCATGGTATTAATATTCACTGCTTCAACTATACACTGTTCCAAAAAATGTAAATAAACTAAAAATAAAGATGATCTGTACAGAAACCCAGTTAATCTTAATCCAGCTGTAAATTCATATTATTTTGAAAATAATATGCATAACAAAAAGATTAACCTAATAAGTTTATTACTATGAATAGATGATATTAGCAACTGGCTACTCTTTCAACTAGCAACTTGTTGGTTGACTTCCATAAATTTAATTAACATTAATTATGCATGCACAGTTCTTTATAGTATTGAATTACAACATGACATTTCTTATACAGTACCTTATTTACTCTGTTAACTCTTTTTCATTAACTTTATAGCATAATGATCTCTTCAGCATATTTCAGTACTCATGGACTTCTGGCTTTACAGACACCTTACTACCACATTACTCTTAGCACTGAACTGCTCTCTTGCTACATTCTTAATATTCTGCTAACATTTTAGATAGTCCATTTTGTTTTGAGATCTAATTTTCATAAAATAGTTTTATTATTATCTCCATGCAAATTAGCATATCCAGGTCATTTTGGTATTTGCATAACTCAACTTATTATGCATTCTAATTATTTCTAGAGTGACTTAATATCTTTTATATTGATTTCTTATACCCAAACACATGTACTTTTTATTACTACTACTACTACTACTACTATTATTATTATTATTATTATTATTATTATTATTATTATTATTATTATTATTATTATTATTATTATTATTATTATTATTATTATTATTATTATTGTTGTTGTTGTTGTTGATGTTAAGCCAATAAACATCACATGATCACCATTTCTGTCATCCATTGATTACTCTAGCTTGCTGTGTGTGGCAATATGTAAGGTGAGTTTTGCCTGTTTTATTGTTGTTGTTACAATTACTACTACTCTCACTACTACTACTACTACAACAACAAACTTTATTCAATATATACCAAAATACATTAAAATTTATAATTTTTAATAAATTTTTATATGACAACAGACATTTTTACATCTTGGAGTGCTGTATGCAATCAATGTTTGTTAATAACATTTCTCCCGATTACATTAGAACCATCTACATTTTATTCTTTGTTCTTTTTCTTCCAAAAGTTTTATTATGATACAGTATTTCACATAGTAAAATGTTTTTAAGTGTAAAGCTAAAGTTTTTATGAAAAATTTAAAAAAATAATAAAGTAATCTTTTTAAATGATAAAATAAAAGTTAGCAATTTACTAATGGCAGAAAAATTATTTGGTAAAACATTCTTGTATTGCCTCAAACAACTTGACATTTGTATATAAAGTTTATTCAAGAATCTGAAGTAGATAACTGCAAGTAGATGTAATTCATAAATTCCAAAGTTAATATAGATTTAAACACACCAGGATTATTGAAAAGATTACATCTAGTGATAATGAGATTGCTATTAGGTTTCACAGGATGGGAAGCTAGTGTAAAAAATACCAGTCAGAGCATGTTTAATTGTAATGAAACTGGATTGTTTTAATACATCAATAACTTAAGAAGATTAAAGTCACACACTTCATTAAATTTTTTAAAGAACAAAAATATGGTATAGTGAATTAATAATTTTTATTAGTCATTCATTACACAAAAGATTTAAATAATATTTCTGCATATTATTCATTAAGTGGATAATCTTTAGGGTAATGAATGGCTAATAAAAGTTATTAATATACTTCCATTAAGTGGTTTGCATCAAAGTAAGTTTGACACTTATCAATTAAACTGTAGCAGTTAGCTATATATATATATATATTAAACTGTAGCAGTTAGCTATATATATATATACTGAACAATAATAAAAATATATATAAGAGTTTGTGATCTGGGCCAACTGATGAGTGTGTTGGTTCAGCATGGAATGTCTATCTTGTGGATTATTGCATGCCTTTGGTCATATGTTTATAATTACACCCTTCACAAGGTGTTAAAAGCAGATAGAAAACAGTCCCTACCTTGCATGAAAGTGATGTAGTGAAAATTACACTACAGAAATATTATTTATTATATGGTATAGTGGATTTTTATTATTTGATTTTTTTTTAACGAATAAACACACACATAGTAAATATTTATGTAAATGGATTCTCTCAATTTATTATTATTATTATTATTATTATTATTATTATTATTATTATTATTATTATTATTATTGTTGTTGTTGTTGTTGTCATTATTATTATATATGCATAATATAATCATAAATATGTATTATATTTGTACATATGTGTGTGTGATAAAAAATACTGTATACTTACATAGCAAATAATATGTATCACATTGTAATCAAAGTTTATGAACAAAATGTAAATTATTATCCATGATGCATGATGAAAGCAAAAGGGGCTTGGAATAAAATATCACAAATATTATAACTCAGTTGTGGTAGGATAAGCCAAATTATCAATTATGAATAACAACAACAACAACAACAAAAGGGTGAAAAGAATAGGAGGTATAGTTATAAATCTTTTATTTTAATTTATTGTTTATTTATTAATTTAATGTTATAAATAAAATTATTTGTTATGAGTATCACTTCAGTATTCTTTCATAAGTATGTGATAAAGAATTAGTGGACTTTTAAAGTAAAGCCAATATTGTTCTTGACTTTGAACATAATGTGACAAAATATCTATATATACATTTGTGAGATATTCAAGGATGAGAAAATAGAATTTCTCTCTTATAAATGATTACATATGGAAATATTGATCACTGAAGAAAAGACATTATGATTTTAATTTATTTATCAAAAGCTCAATTATACATTTATTATGTATCTTTAGGTAGATAGGATATATATAAATAATAAATGGAATCATTTATTATACAAAGAAAATGAATTTTGTCTTGCCAACAGATTGGAGTTATTTTTTTTTTTAAGTGTCACAGCATCGGCCGGGACGCGAACCCGCAACCCGGGCAACTGCCTGCTAGTGCAACGCAGTCGCACTGACCTCTCGACCACCAATGCAAGACAGATTGGAGTTTTTCTACCGGCTATTCTTCTGCATTTCAACATTTTCTCATCATCTTCTTGTTAGCAATTTGAGTTAATAATTCAAAATTTTATTTTAATTTTAAAACCTCTATTTAATATTATAAATCAGTAAATTATACCTGATTTACTAGAAATATAAGTTTAAAATGAAAACGACTCCTAAAAAAATCACATTTAACTTTCTAAATATAGAAAATAAAGTGAAATTATGTGAAATATGTAACAAAAACAGTTAGGGCTAAGTACATCTTAATCAAAAATAATTATATAAAACATTTTCATGATTACTCTTAATAATTAAAATTTAATTAGAAAAAGTTTTAAAAAATATTTTGAAATAATGCATAAGATCTTTTAGCTATATTAATTCAAGTATTTTTATAAGTACATCTCTGATCTTAACTTTTCCATATTTCGGCCATCTATTAGTACAGAAGGTCAGACCATTCTCTTTCATTATGCATGCATGAACAATTTCCACTCTTCAGGTCAGCTATAGGTATCAAACACCTGAATCTTCATGATCTATTAGCAGGTCTTACACTATGGCATTCTCACACAAGAAAAGTTATTAGTTTGTATTCACCTTTAACATCTTGTAATAGTGTGAATCATCATTGACAGTATATATATATATATATATATTTATATACATATATATATATATATATATATATATATATATATATATGCTTTTACCAGTACATTTTTCATCTCAACTTTGCTTCATTGCAATTATCCCCCAATCCAGTTTGTCAGACACGGAAAACTATTTCAATATGTACACATAATAGTCTATGTTTAATTTCAACATAATAATAATGAATCAAATCTGATCCATTTTATTTATGGTAAAAATTATACACACATGTATATCTATGTGTCATACAGAGAAAAGAAATTCAATATTAATAATATTTATCAAATATTAACCAGCCAGTTTACTTAAATCACAATGATTCTGGCACACAATACCTAAAGAACCCTCGGGTAAATATTACTATTATTGCAGAATTTTTCTTCTCTGTATTAATTAAATTGCTATGATTTTTGTACACAGTACTGAAAATGCACTCAAATATTACTATTATTATCAATTTTTTTCTCTGTATTACAAATAGATATATGTGTGCATATAATTTAAATTCTAGTCAGTGTTATTGATTTATTTATATAATTATAAGAGATTTGACATGTATTGGTTGTATGAGATAAAGTGGGTAACTGAAGGAAGTTTGCAAGTCTGTGTTTGAACCCCTTATAATTACATCTAAACTCCAAGTATATAAATTATACTTGTATTCAAATATTACACATTTAGCTTGCATCCTGCTCATCCCTCTTGTAGATTTAAATGGACAGGGTTCTATATATGAGGGATCAAAGTAACTTAAAAGTTAACATGGGAATGATAATAATATTGACATCAACAAGTGATGTGGGCATTTCATCATCAGATTTTCAATGGTAAAGATGGCTGAAGAGTTGGAAGTTGGAGAAGATTAAAATCTGTCCATTAAAGTTTGAAGATTTGCTATCTTAATATAAACCGAGCACTGATTATATATATATATATATATATATATATGTGTGTGTGTGTGATGATGCTCTGAATCAACTGATGAGTGCTGATTCAGCATGAAATAAGTATATTGAAGATCATTGATATTTTTCACATGTGTGTGGTCATGTTATTGGTTGTATGAGATAGAGTGGATAGCTGAAAGAAGCTTGAAAGTCTGTATTCAAATCTCTTATCATTACATCTAAACTCCAAGTATATAAATTATACTTGTATTAAAATATTACAGATTTATTTATGGTAAAAATGTTTTGGCTATCATATATATATATGTGAAATTGATAAAATTGTAAAGTGTGATCAAATCAAAAATCTTGGTAACTCAAATAAGAGTCATAATCTTGACATTGTATAATAGTTGAAATTTTTGTGCTATTTTAATAACTTCATTAAATGTCATCAAGCCTATAACCAAAGATATGGTTACCAAAGGTCATCCAATTCTTTTTAGATTTCTTTTTTTTATATTTTATTTTGCATCCTGTGTATGAAAATAATAAAAGTGTGAGTCATGGAGTGAAAAAATTACGTTGTGTTTTATATATTAATCTATAATATATGTTGTGTTTGTATGTTAATAAATAATCATTAAAAAACAATCAACACTTAGACAATCCCAATATCAAAAGCAATCAACAATCTCAGCCTGTTGTCAAGGCAATCTCCTTTTAACAATAAAAGTTGAATCCCATCTTTATTTATGGTCCAATATATTTGTATAGACTCTAAAGATTGCAACTTGACCACAGAGATTGAAATTATTAATATAAAGAAATTTTTAAAAGTATATAACAATTACATTTGTGTGAAATATAAAATGTCTACATGTAAGTTGATGATGTATGGACAACTTTCTCATATTAAAAATGGTCAAAATAAGCCCTCTAGTTCAGTATTTATAACACTCTTTTTTCTAGTGATAAAGATGCTCCAATATTATTTGGACAACTCAAATTATTCTGGTTTTGTCATCAGTCTAAAATTAATTAATGATTCATTTTCCTTGCTTAATATTTAATTTGGTTATTTATGGTGCAACATTTGGGAAAAATTTTTGAGCTTGTGATCAAAATATTCCATCTTCGCTCAAGAGTAGAAGACAGATATATGGGTATGACAAAAAAGTATACAAATTACTATAACCATGAGATCTTTATTGAAATATGGCAAATACATTTTCACATATCTTAAGATTAAGTTTTGCCACAGATGAATAATTGTATGCCATGGGATTGAGAGGGGGTGCACTGATAACCCCCCGTTTCCCCAAAGGTAGTAATATCAAAAGTTACAATTTAAAAGATCTCAGTTAAAATAATATCTGATTCTAAAGAGGTCATGGGATATTCAAGTGTCCACAATAGATCCATTGAATTGATCAAACAGTTTTTTTCTTACATTTGTCTGGGAATCAATTCAGAAAACTTTATTTCTTGAGACTATTTCCTTAACATTGCATTAAACCATAAGGTGCTAATCGCAATTCAGATAGCCCCCAAATCTGTAGTTTTTTCTGATAGCAACTTTTATACCTCTATTAAATTTCAAGAATGACTGAGTATTCAGAAATAGTAGTTCAGTGATTGCGTTACAACTAATCGGGAAAGACCTATGTACCTATATAAAAAGTGATCTGGGTTCAAATCTTGGGCTTTTTTCAAATTTCAGACTATTAGTCTGATACTTTAAAAAATTAAAGATAATGGTTAGATTGTAAGTACTATCTTACTGCTTACTGAATTTAGACAAGGCAAAACCTAAGGGTAATATTCTATTACCATCTAATATTCATTAATTATCCAAGCTTCCATTAGATGGCTCTGGATAAAATAAGTATAATTTCTTTTCATGCAGAAGTTTAAAGTTTGGTAAAACTTTAAAAAATGCTAAGTCCAATTGTTTGGTGAATTTTCTTTTCAAATGAATATACAAACTTATATATTTTACAGAGAAAGTTCTCTCAGTAGAAATTTGATTTCAGACTATTAATGATGAGAATAGTTTTCTAGTTGTCAGTAGTGCTAATATCCTTGTGCATATGTTTACTTAAAATACATAGTGCATTTATACATTTTTAAAACTCTTATTGCATCTCTGATATAGAATATATTTCTGTATTTGACTCTCAAAGGCGATACAAATACATAAAATCAAAATTTCATACTCAACCAAATGTAAGATATTTAAAAAGAATGGTATGAAAATATGTAGTTATTCCTCTGGCTACATTGAGACTGTGCACTTCACAAGTATATTTTATGCTTTCTTTTCCTTCTTAATTAGTGTTTCTTATGTAGCATCTTAATATGAAAATAGATTGGAGATGACTAAGCTCCATCTAGCTGTGAAATAATTAAACAAATTCATCACATTGCATTATCAATCTGTTTAATTATTTCATAGCTAGATGGAACTCAGTTATTCCCATTCTATTTTCGAATACATTAAATTCTCTGTATTTCAACATTTTCCCATCATTCCTTAGTGTCAGTTTGAGATAATTGTTCAATATCTTATTTTGATATTAAAATCTTTATTCTATATTATGAATCAAGAAATTGTACTTGATGTGTTAGAAAGGGGATTTATTAAAAATATACATTTATAAATAAAACCATTCTAAAATATTATATTTAAACTTTCCAAATATAGATTTTTTATTGGACAATTATGGTGAAGTTGATGAAAAATAAATCAATAAAATCTTTGTTGATTGGATATCATCATTTATAAAGCCTGAACAAATTAATGTTGTTACAATAATGCTATGAAATTTGCATTTATAATTGTTAAAATATCACAAAAATACTGTACTTTAGTATTTGACAAAACATTAATAATTATAATTTCTTTTTTTCCACTTCTATGAATTTTTTAAAAAAAATCTAAATATAAACTTGAAAATATTTCATTACAGAAAATATACTATTTTTTTTCTCACTGCTAGCAACAATAGAAAAAAAGTTTACAATTTTGTTTACACACCCAAGATTAAGTAATCTACCAATCATCAATGTTCTACACTTTTTTCTCTCATTTATAGCTTTTCTCTGTAAACTAGAGCCATCTTTAGAATTTTTTTTGAACTAATAAATCAATATTTATTTTGGTTTCAGTTTTTATCATCAAATGAATGTAAAAACAGCAAAATGGTGTCAAAGATAGCAGAGAGTGATTTAAAGCTAAAGAAGAATAACTCCACCACAGTATTCTACAATGTAATGGAGATTAAAATCATTGAGTTAAATATGAAGTGCTATTATTAGATATAATCTTTTTTATTTGTTGATTATGCATATCATCTCATACTGAAATAAACTTTTATTAAGAGAGTTTGTATATTTTTTTCTTTATTATCTTATGTTTTGCCTTTCTTTACTTTGTATGGTTTATATTTTAATTTTTTTTTAGTAAAATCTGCATCTGGAATTAATGATATTGATCAGAAACATGTGAAAGTCTTATTCAAAATTATGCAAAAGAAAGTAATCAAAAACAATTTTATAAATATGCAAAATATTGCTCATATGTTTAAATGCATCTAATAATAATTATCGTGACTATAATAATCTCATCTTTTTGAATCCTTATTATTACAAAAATAATTTACAACTTTAAATTGATTCAAAATATTTCTAATTATAAGACCTAAATATTAACTCACTGTGAATCGAAAGATTTCACGAATGTTGATTTCTAAATGAGGTAGTGGACTTAATTAGTGAAGAACTTACTTAACTTCACACTCTCAAATCAAAATGCTTTAGATTTGCCTATATAATTTGAAAGTAGGTTGAAGATAAAATGACTCCTCTTATCTTTATAAAGTTGTAATCTTGTGTTAAGATTTGTAGAGGTCCCTCTCATTATAAAATCAAGCACTCAAGGTGCACAGTATTAAGGTTAAAGCCTTATATGTAAATAAACAGTAATTGTACAATTACATTGTGCAAGAGTTTTAAAAGACAATTATGAGTTATCCATATTCTAAATGTATCATTATATTTATATATAACTGAACCAAACAAGAAATAACTGAAGCTTCCAATTAATTATATAATGTAAATATACTTCGAAAAACAGATGATACCAGGAGATACTACTTGTCTATTAGCATTTGTTTGTATATATGCATAGTTTATCTATGTAATTTTAAATGAGAGAATGAATTTGATCTATTGATTACATATTTATAAAAGAAATGATATGAATCACCATTAAAATATTCAGAGGATCAAAGCCGAGCTTTAGTTTAAACAATCTCTAAATATGAAATAAAAATTCAGCTTTAATATATTTACGTTATATAAATCATTTTATGCTACAGTCACTTACTGTTCAGTTATGTATAATCTGCATTATTTATTTACATAATGTAGACTTATGAATTAATGAGCTTAGCATATGGTTTATTTATTTATTGCCATAATATTGTATTTAATTATATTTAATGACATAAAATTAAAGATTGGTAATACACCTATAACTTTTAATAAATGTGTTTTATCAGTGCTTACTTATGGATTTAATATTTGGACACTTACTGAAAGGGCAATACAAACATTTCAACATGTGTGTGATCATGTGAAAGTCTGAGTTCACATCTTCTATATATTACATATTGGAGTGCAGGTATGGAAAAGCCTGTATTGTAGAAAAAATTCATATAATAAAACATTACGTATCAGGATTAACATGGATGGATCAAATGTGCTGTACATGGATGAGAGAACAAACAGATTTAATTAATAAGACTGGAAAAACTGAGAAACTGAAATGGAGTTTGGTTTGAGATGTTATTAGGAATAATATGACAATAGATTTGATTATATATTGGAATATTTCTATAATTTAAAATGCCTTTAGTAAAATGTAAATGTTATTTAAACTTTTCAAATATATTCAACTGCTAATAAAAGCACATAGATGAGTAAATAACACAAGATTATAAATTACATTGTTTTTCTCTCTTCTTCAGGTGTAGCTAGTCTGACAGTGACAGTTCTAGCATAGAAATCAATTCTGGAATCTTTAAATTAGAAATACTATATTTAAAGTGACATTCAAAACTACAATAAAGGTCTTAAATTGAATCCAAGACCTTATAAAAAAATCTAAGCAAAGTTATGCGACTAAGCAAAGTTATGCGACATAGGTGAGGTAAGGCAGTTTGAGAGAATGATGTAGGAAAAAAATCTATAAATTGAAAGATAAATATCAAATGTAATGAGATTTTCACCCACTGTCTCTTGATATTGGTTGAAAATGAGGCTAATAATGAACCTAAGGGTAGATGCTATGAATAAATTTGTTTCTTATTAAATTGTCTTAGAAGATTAGTTTTCTTGGAAAACTCATTATTCAAGAGTCTTATTTAAAAATTTTATATTACTCTTACCCTTATGGTATCTAGTGTAAGATTTAATAATCAATAAATGCCTGATAATAATACTTAATAAATCTTTATCTAGTGTTGTCTTTTCCCAGACTAGATTTTAGCTTATGGCTCCCTCTAGCAGCCATTTTTTGTTACGCTAGCAAACTTCCAGCCCAAACTTAAAAACTTTTAAATTTTTTCCAATCCAATCTGAAACCTGTTCAAAAAATCCAAAAAGTTCCTCACTGATGAAAGTCATAATCTAGAAACTAGTCTGGGGATATTTCGAGAGGACAACACTGGATAAAGATTTATTAAGCTACTATTTGACATCTATTAATTACTAAATCTTACACTAGGTGGTGTAAGAATAGGGACAATAAAAGGATTAGCTAATGAATAGCAATGTGTAAGTTGTGATCAGATGATATATTGTTGGTCATGTGATTTGAATTCATATACACAAAGTTTTGTCTATTGTCAGTCAAGATTAATTGAGATATGAATTATTATAAAACTATTTAAAATTTTAATTTCAATGTGAATATTAAAGGTATCAAAGCTAAATAATATATAAAACAAAAGTTAAAAAAAAAAAGAATTTGCTTAAAGCTGAAGATAAAAAAAATATACATACATTCACAAATATAAGTATATATATCAATCCTTTCTTTGAACTGAAACCAGATTAATGTGATTTAAATGAAAGACTAAGACCTATTTTATAATTATTATTTTTTGAAAGAAGGTTTCTATTTCTTTGCTATTTAAAAGCCACAATAAATCTTTGAATCTCCTTCATCTAAACTTTTAAAAACATGGCTTTTAATCTTTGCTACATTAATCTTTAAATTTAAAGTATTGAAAAGGAATCATTCTGATTGTTGTAGAGACATCAGAAATATATATTTTTCATGATTAAGAAAGTTGAAGATTAAGATTAAATAATTTAATGAAGTATACAAGTAGACACACATAATTTAAAAATTAATAGACTATTTATTATGATTTGTCAAACTTTCTTCCCTCACAACTTTGACATCATCCACTTTAGATAAATATATTAATGATTATTACTAATCATTTGTTAATCTAAAGATTATCATATCATTTATATCCCAGTTGTAAACATTCACTATTGATTTTACTACAGTTTGATCTACAAGTGTCAAAATTTCTGCATTAACAACTTTGATATTATCCACTTTATATAAATATATTAATGATTAGTACTAATCATTTGTTAAGCTAAAGATTATCATATCATTCATATCCCAGATATAACTTTAAAATCAGATAAAAATTAATATATCTGCTTTTTAACTAAACATAAATACGTGGAATAATTAACTTAACTTTATCTCTCTTTTTCAATATGTAAAAACTTCCACTCCATTATACATTTTTGAAACATAAGAATAAAGACTACCAAAAAAGATAAATGATTTTTAAGATACCATTGCTCTTCAATTGGCCCAGGTCACATTTTCTTATGCAAGACTTCATCATTTGTTCTGAATTTATTATGATATTGTTATTAAATTTACAAGTGTTACATTTTTTTTCTCACAACTTCAGAATCATCTCTAGCTTAATAAATGGCTAATAATAGTCATCAATGCATCTATTGGAAGTCAGTGGTATCAATGATATGGATACAGATAGTTTGACATTTGTAATAGTAATTTGTTATTGGTAAATACTGATCAAATATAAGACATATGTAAGAGATATGATCTGATTCTACTGAAGAGTACTGGTTTAGCATGAAATGCATCTTGGATAATCACTTGTTTTTTTTCAGATATCTGTATTTATATATTTTAAATGTGCAGTGGAGTGGACATTTTTTCTATAAATATGCACTGTTTCCAGTGAAATGGTGCTGGTTCTGTCTTCAAGTTTCTGCACCACCATCTCTTAATTGACACATGTGTTACAAAAAAAAACAGTTTAGCTATTCACCACAATGATGTTAAGGCATTAGCATATCTTGATCACAAGTTATGGCATAAAATGTGGCAGTGTGTTTCATATCTTAACCTGGTGAAACAATGCGCCAACATTAAATCTTTCTTTAAATTGGACAAAAACTGCTGCTGAAATGTTTGAAATGATCCAAAATGTGTGTGGTAGTGAACCACGAGTTGTAAGAAGTAATTAAGTTGTATACAAGATCTCATGATGGTAATTTAAAATAATCCCCAAAGGTATGAAACAGAATGTCACATCTTATATTGTAACTTGTAATCCAGATACATAAGCACCTTAAAGTCTTTGAGGTGAATAGCTTAACTATATTTCTCTGTAATTGTATTGATTTAGAGATAGCATAAAATCCCCATCTAGTGCCTACTCATCCAAGATCCCCAGACTAGTTTCTGACTTGTGCCCTTTGTCAGTGAGTAACCTTGGATCTGAGAGCACTGCACCTAGATCTTAGGATCTAATGCAACCCTCCAGCAGCCACCTTTTATCTCTACTTAACTACAAAACTATGAGTCTTAAATTGAAAACACCTTAATATTTTCAATCCAAGCTCATTAGCTTATATAGTCATATAGGTCTGAACTGAGTTCAGACCTATACATTTTGATGTCTTTGGTTCTTTAATAACCATAGCCACCACTATCATATTAGGCAGGATTGGTTTTAAGCCAATAAACATCACATGATCACCATTTCTTATGCTTGCTTATAACTGTTATTAAAACAGGCAAAACTCACTATACATATTGCTACACACAGAAAGCTAGAGTAATCAATGGATGCCAAAAGGCTTATGCATGAAATCCACATCTAGTGCCTACTCATTCAATATCCCAGACTAGTTTCTGGCTTGTGGCCTTCGTCAGTGAGGAGCCTTGGATCTGGCATCCATTGATTACTCTAGTTTGCTGTTTGTGGCAATATGTATAGTGAGTTTTGCCTGTTACAATAACAGTTATAAGCAAGCATAAAAATGGTGATCATGTGATGTTTATTGACTTAAAACCAATCCTGCCTAATAGGATAGTGGTGGCTATGGTTATTAAAGAACCAATGACACCTAAATGTATAGATACTGAACGGAGTTCAGACCTATATGACTAAATAAGCTAATGAACTTGGATTGAAAATATTAAGGTGTTTTCAATTTAAGACTCATAGTTTTACAGTTAAGTGGAGATAAAAGGTGGCTGCTAGAGGGTTGCATTAGATTCTAAGATCTAGGTGCAGTGCTCTCAGACCCAAGACTTCTCACTGACAAAGACCACAAGCCAGAAACTAGTCTTGGGATATTGGATGAGTAGGTACTAGATGGGGGATTTTATGCACAAGCCTTCTGGAATTCATTGATTACTTTAGCTTGCTGTGTGTGGCAATACATATAGTGAGTTTTGCATATTTATTGTCCCACAACTTCATTATTTAAGTTTTTATATCTGGGTTTTGGAAAAGGGGATTTAAATATGAAGGTCATGGAGTTGACAAAGATTATGTTGTGGAAGTGGGATGGAGCAGGATAGAAGAAAATATAGAAAAAACATAGGTTGGGGAATGGAAAGGAAAGGTAGGATGGCTAACAGGTTTCTCTGGGCATAGTGGTTGAGAGATTTTGATTCCAATAAAGGAGAATCCTGCATTGCATCACATTAAACTGTCAATTGTCATTATTAAGTAAAGTCATAATTCCATATAATAAATGTTTTTAAGTATGTCTTGCTTACTTGTCAATTTTGGTAATGGCCAAAAGTTAGAACATGAAATTCTCTTTTCTGATTGGGAAAGTCAGAAAAAACAGTTTAATGCTTGAAACAGCTTATAAGTAAGCTGTTTTGGGGGAAAACACAATTTTACAAATCATTTAATGGAAGAATCAAATTCACCACATCCCAAAACAACATGGTGAGTGAAATCCAATGTCAAGACATTGCTGATTTCTTATTTTTTTGATTGTTCATGCAGAATTCATTTGTAATGATCAGGCATTTAAAATTTATATGTTCTGAAATATTTTCATGATACAGTAAAATGAAAGCAAGCATCACATTGGCAACACGCCAGTGCACACATTTAAAAATAAAAATAGCATGGCCCAACTTATTCGTCAATCATAATTGCCTGATCTTGCTCTATGTGATTTCTTTTTATTTTCTTGAATAAAAAATAGTTCACAAAAAAGTTTTTTGGGCGCTTAGAAGTGGTGGGGAAAAAAGACACAGGCATTAAAAGACATCACTTTGCATGAATTTCAGGACTTTTCAAAAAGTGAAAAATATGCTTAGACCGGTGTATTGCATTAAGTGGGGTATAGTGTGAAGGTGGTTGAATTTGTAATACTTAAAAATAAGTACATATTTTTTTATTATAAAACACGGGTTTTTTTTTTTTGAGAAGTCCCTCACATATATTCTGCAGATACACATTCTACGACTAAGATTGATCTGACAGTTCAATAAACTTGCATAGTATTCTGACATAAATCATTTTCTTCATTAAAAAGGAAATTAATGACATAATTCTTAGAAGTGAACAAATTTAATTAGAGTTAAAAAATAAAAAATGAAATATGTATAATAAATTTAATACACACTATTTTTTCCCAAATATTTTAATATTAATAGACTTTTACAATTTTAATGTTTGCAAAGATTGTATATGAAACGTTTTCTTTTTATGCATACTTACTAAGAAAGAATGAAAATGAAAATCGACCAATATATCTTATTCTGCCACAAAGAGGAAGAAACTATCCAACATTTTCTTTTTAAATGTTTATCATTTGAAATTAATCAAATTCTCATTACATCTAAGTCCCAATCATTCTCACTCATAATGTTTATCAAGAGCATAGAGGGCGTTCCCAAGCATTAGAGCAACTACTTTTTTCTATTCAGTCTTTGGTTCCTTATATGCCATTTTAGCATCAACTCAACTTCAAAAAATCTGCAATCACATTGCTACAACAAATTAAATAAAATTTAAGTTAGAGATTAAACCTTGCACCTCCAGATATATATGCAGCCGTACAGAGCATAATAACCTTACCTACACTGCTGTAACCATTTATCATTAAAATTAAGATATGACCAATGCTTTAATATCCAATACCTTCCAGTAACTCCATAGTTTCTTCATTTTAAATTTACATTTTCACATGTATGTAATTGTGTATATCAGTTGTATAAAATGGAGTTGATGACTAAACAGAGCTTAAAAGTCTGAGTTCAAACCTCACTAATTATACCTAGATTAAAAGTGTAAGTAATATATTTGTATTTAAAAATTCTTATATAATTAATCAGCTATCCAGTTGAATACTAATCTATATTTTAAATTTAACAACACAGATAATGCCCTAATTAATTCTTCACTACTTGTATATAATTATCTTTGAATCTGATATAAATAATAATTATATAGATATTCAATATTAACTTCCTTAATATATATGTAATAAATACTATACACCTAAGCTAATATAAACTATATAACCACTTACTTCATCAATGAAGATTACATTAAAAGTTCACAAAAAGTACAGTCATATATTTTAATTTGTAAGAGGATTATCGTGTTTATAACGTTATGCATATTAGATTTGTAGGTTAATTGAAGGCAATTAATTTGTTTTATAAAAGGAAAACAAAAGGAATTGAATGGGTTATAATTAAATTGTTTAATCCTTAAAAATAGTCTGGCAATAAATAAGCTGTTTATAAAAAAGTAAGGGCTATTGTTTGATCTTGATTATATCATAAGCTGAGAAAAGTATTTAAGGCTTAATTTCAAAAAGGATATCTGATTGTATCAGTTGGAAAAAAAGCAGTTGCTACAATAACTCCATAAAAATTATATCTAGTCTTGCGTTGTTAGCCGGGGGGGTTCCCGCCCCCCATCCAAGCAGGTGGTGGGTGGGGGGGGGGGGGGGGTTTCGGCCCGGGGGGGTTCTCTAAAAAAAAAAAAAAAAATTATATCTAGTGATCAATGTTATAGCAAACAACTTTATTCAGCAGTTGAATTGCTAGATTTGGCAAAGTTTTAAGTAGAATAAGAAGAAACGTATTATCATAGAATTATGGAAGAATATTCCTTTGCTACTGGAAATTTAAAAATGGAGCATTAGACTTAAGCCAACATAACCACAAGTCTGAGTAGAAAAAATGATTCAGATTTGACATTTAATAACACAATAACCAATGAAAATTCATTATTAATAATTAATCAACACATAGAATTAAAATAGAGATCAGTAATAATTTATAAAATATAATTATTTTAAAATAAAAGCTTAAATAAAATAAATGTTTTCGATGAAGTTAAAGACAAGACTAAATTACCATTGGGTTTGCAAAAGACTCTCCGTTTATTATATTTGCTCTTTTAAATCCAATGTGAATTATTTCATTTGCATATATAGACTGGACTAAAGATAAAATATGTTTAAAACATCGTAAAGTAACTTTTTAAAAAAAATCAAAACAATAACAACAACAAATTATAACATTAAAATTTTAGCATAATTATTAGAAGTTAAATATTCTTTATTTTAATCAATGAGCTAGCATAATAAAATAAACTTATATTTATAAATATTATTAAGTAAACCAATTATTTTATATAGCGCGATGTTTATAAACTGTAATAGTTAAACAGCATTAAGCTGTTGCACATGCGCTTTGCAGATTTTAACTATAAATGACTGAATACTAACACTTCAAACACATGATAAAGTCTTTGGGAAAAGATAGAATGGCCATCTATCTTTTCGAACCCAAACGCTTTTGTATGGGCAAATCTTATTAAGGCAAATTGACCTAAATAACTTAAAACGTTTTTTTACAAAGTCCATGGTGATATGAACAATATCCAGCACTGTAGATTTTTTAGCATTCGATTTAAAATTTTGTTCAGTTATATGCTAGCATGAATTTCATTCAATATAAATAATACATACAAAACATATATTTAAAAAAGTTTTTTTAATATTTTAAAATAAAAATGTTAAATAAACCAACATAGTATGTTGAGCATGCTTTCAACCAGCTGGTAGTCATAGTCAAAACTATAATTATCCAAGAGGATTGTGAAATTTATAGAAGATGCAATCAACAAGAAAAATTCCTGTGGTCTCCTGTCAAAAAATGGCTCATTTAAATAAATTTACATCTTATAATCAAATTTTATGCAAATCACCACTTTTGTGATTCTTCTATAAATCTTGCAATCCTCTTGCATAATTAAAGCTATGACTATGACTACTAGTTAGTTGAAAGCATGCTTAGCATACTATGTTGATGTATTGAACATTTTTATTTTAAAGTATTAAACAAGCTTTTATTAGTACATGTTGTATGTATTATTTATATTGAATTACATTTTTTTTGAGAAATGTTTAAAACTATTAGCATGAATTTAATAATTTTTCAGTGCAAGTAATCAAAAATTTGTGACTTTACCCCATGAAACTTCAAGCATCTTTCTGATCCAGACAAATTAATCATGATAGAATAGCTATTTTTATAGTCATGCATGAGTAATTGGTCTACATTTTTCAGTTCCTCTAGAACAGTGGTCTTCAATCCTTGGTCCATGAACCAGTGCCAGTTCACAGAAAACTTCTGTCAGTCCATGCTAGACTGGCAGGAAAGTTTGTAATAACAAAATAATATTTTAAACTTTAATTAATATAAACAATTTTTATTTATTTTTTTCATCTCATTTTTACCCAATTAAAAAAAAAAAAAAAGAACGAAAACAAAATCTAATTAATCCTACATAAATTAATTTGTTTTTCTAGTTATCACAGATGTTTATGAAGGGGGGGGGGTAGAATTAAATTTTTTATTATTTTTCTAAAAAAATTCAAAATTAAAAAAAAAGTTTTTTATTATACGAACTCCATATATATATAACTTCATCTTGTATATTTAACATTAAATACAGATATTACATTTATTATAATCATTGTCATGTAATTACACTAGCTGTGATATTTTGGAACATTCATGTGAATAACATTTTATTATTGCATGTTTTAACAATGAAATAATAAATATAGCAATGCAGGCACATTAATGAGAATGATTGTTATTGTACTATTTTTTGTAGCAGTATGATAGTGCAACTCGAAAAAGAGTGTTCAGCATGTGAAAGTAAGCAACACCATTACAATACACAGTAACTAGTGTGTTGTTTTGGTCAATTATAACAATTATGCTCATCTAAGACTAAGCAGTTTACATCTTTAAGAAAATTTATCTGTAGACTTCTGCCAGTCCATGAAACCTCATCCTTATTTTTGCCGGTCCACAGGTGTGAAAAGGTTGAAGACCACTGCTCTAGAAGAGCACAGTTTCATTATAATGATCCATTCAAAGTGTAACATAATTAATCTCGGTGATCCAAACATATAGTAGCTTTAAATGGCTAATTAAAATAACAATGAATGTAATTATCATTGAAATAACCCCACATACTGAAATAATTTTTTCCTGCCTTTCATAAGTTTTCCCAAAAACATTTTAAATTTCATTTTTAAAAGAAGTTCTCATTGATTAAATTATTTACATCTATATTAATCTGTTTCAAATTATAAATTTAAATATATGACTTGCTGGTGGTAGAGTTCTAATTTGACTTGATGTGTAAGAAATATTGCTATATATGTAGGAAATTTTTAATATAATTAACAAAACCAATTAATACTCATATTGATAGTTATTATTAGAATTAAATGTTTGTTAATCACTGCCAACCTCTAATAATCATGTGATTGACATTTATCAAGACTGATCTATTTTCTATTTGATTATCCTGAATTTTCAATGGCATATTTATTAAATGAATAAATAAAACCACTGTTCTTTAATCACTTTAATAATGCTCTTGTTTATTTTTCTACTCAATCAATCTAACAGTTTTGACTGATCAGCAGTCATCTTCAGAACTTTTATTCTACTTGATCAAACAAACAGTTTCAACTGATCAGCTGTCATCCTCAGAGCTTTTATTATACTATTTGATCAAGCAAACAGTTTCAACTGATCAGCAGTCATTTTCAGAACTTTTATTATTCTACTTGATCAAGCAAACAGTTTCAACTGATCAGCCGTCATCCTCGGAGCTTTTATTATTCTATTTGATCAAGCAAATAGTTTTGACTGATCAGCAGTCATCTTCAGAGCTTTTATTCTACTTCATCAAGCTAACAGTTCAGACTGATCAGCAGTTACCTTCAGAGCTTTTATTATTTTACTTCATCAAGCTAACAATTTTATTTACTGTTTAACTGACATCCTCAGAACTTTTATTATTTTACTTGATCAAGCTAATAGTTTTGACTGACCAGCAGTGATGTTCAGAGCTTCTACTTGCTTTTAAAGATAGAAATCTAGAAAGAAGCTCTGAAATAGATTGGTGGTCAGCCGACATTTTAAAATTAATCGAGTAGAAAAATAAAAAAGCATTGTTAAAGTGATTAAAAAATGGTGGTTTTATTTATTTGTTTTATAAAATTAATCAATGCTTAAAGAAGATATAAGGTGAAAGAAAGATTATAAAACTTTATACAATTATTATTCTGATTCATTTCAACATAGATCACCAACTTTCTGAGTAATGCATTTTTAATGATTTTGAACATCTCATAATATGATTAAAATAAGATAAGTACCTGGCCAGTTGTTCTTCAGGTGAAATTCAAATTTAATCTGATAATGTAACCATGTTCATTTTTGCTAATCATAATAGTCTCAAATATCTTCATAGCTTGCACAGTTTAAAAGCATTAATACTTTTTCTAAGTTTTGTCATTGTCCAATTTTCATATTTATAGAGGATTACTGTTAATTTCATAACTTGTTTTTGAAAATGTTTATATGTCTGAAAATATTTCCAAGTCTTTCACATTTGCTTTTTGTGAGCACCTGATTAGTTTGGTGAAAATAAATGATTCATTAAAAAAATTGTCACAACTTCTATGTCTTTTCTGGCAGTTTTTCTATCATCATCATCAACAACAACCATTATCAGTACACTATAAGATGAAGGTCTCTCCAAGTTCAATCCATCTTCTCCAATCGTTAGCTTCTCTTCTTCACACCACCTCTGCCCATTTTCTTATTTCATCCATCCATCTCATATGTGGTCTCTTTCTGGGTCTTTTACAATCTCTTGAACCCCAGTTTAAGATTTCAATTGTCAATCTATTATTATCTCTTCTAGTAATATGTCCACTCCAACTCCACTTTAGTTTTTTAATTTTTTCAATGAGGTCAGTAACATTTGTTTGTTCTCTAACCCATATATTGCATTTTCAATCTCTTCTTGTTACTCCCAACATTCACCACTCAATAGTTTTTTGAATGGTCTGAAGTCTCTGTATTGCTCTTCTATTAAGTGTCCAAGTCTCAGATCCATAAGTAAGAACTGTATATGGTATTAAAATCCTTTATTTTTTCATACTTTTTTATTCTGTTATTTTAGCTCTCTTAACAGGAGTTTTCAGTTTCTTTCTCATATTATCTATAAATGGTATCAATAACATATCCCAACATTGGTAATATTCTTCCTTCATTTCTGAATCCATAATTATGTAAATTATCTTAAAATATTTTACGGGGTTTTTTTTTTTTTTTTGTATTTTATAATCTCTAACATGTATCATATTATTTTAAGCTTCCAAAGACATGTACAGATAGGTTTCTTTTTTTAATTTCTCCAATAAACATATTGTTTCTTTCAATTTTATCAATATCTTCATATTCCTAACCTTACATTTTTCTTCAACCACATAATTTTTTTAATAGTCCACATTTTAGCAGTATTCCTATTTAACACAAATTAAATGATTTCTGCAATTATCTTTCGATATCAATAATTAATTTATATCACATCAATTTATATTTTTAGCATTTATATTCAAAGGATGATATTGATGGTTTTGAACTATTATTACAAATTCAAAGGATGATTTATAGAACATTTTGAATGACACTATGAAGATATATATGTTTAGAACTAAAGTTAAAAAATCTCAGCACCTTTAAGAGACAGGGATGGAAAAGAAATCTTCAACACCTTTTGGGTTTGGATGATTCAATGTAAATATTTTGTTAGCAAATCAGATAGAAAAGAAGATATTGGAAGTGTGGATCTGTGCATTTACATTAGACAAGTTGTGAATCAAATTTATGTACGTTCTTTAATTAAATTAACTATAGAGAGAGGTATTGTTTTGTTAATTTACTGTTTTTGCTAAGTAATGAATCTTCTATCTAGGAAGTGGAAAAGTGTCATTAAAGTAGCTCTATAATCTATAATATTCTAAAAATATGATGGAAAGAATGTAAAAGTAGTGAATTGGTATATTTTTTTAACTTTCAGAATGTAATTGATAAATATAACCGTCACCTCTTTTTCTATATAATTGTAATTTTTTAAATAAATGTTAAAACACTTAAACCAGAAACTGCATTTAGTAATTTAAAATGGTATCATAATCATAGTTTTATGAATTAATCTGACTAGACGTCAACATGGGTAGGATGACAACCTTGGCAATAACGTGGGCTTTGAACATTCCATCATCATATTTTCAATGAAATGGAAGGCTGAAGAGTTGTGGGTAGGAGTAGTTTGAAACCTGTTCATTAAAGTAGCTATCTTAATATAAAGCTGAGTACTGATTATATATGTGTGAAGATGGTAATCTCGACCAACTGATAAATGCTGGTTTAGCATGAAGTACATATATTGGTGATTATTTATCTTTTCAACATGTGTGTGATCAGGTGGGTCAGCAATATAAGATGGCACAGAGAATTGTGGGTCATGTGAAAGTCTGAGTTCAAATCCTGCATATATCCAAATTTATGTAAATGTTGTTAGAGAGACCATTTTTAAGATAAAGGGATGCTGGCTTTTTTTTTTTTTGTTTATGGCACATTTGTTTTTGACTATAGTCCATGCCTTCTTAATCTTTCTCTTTCTATCATCTCTTTCAGTGCACATTTGAGAGATCAAATTTATGGTCTGACTGCAGCTCATGTTCTAAAAATATTGAAGAATACTCATTGTTTCTTTTTACCCTGTTATATAAGTAGTTGTGTTGGCCAATCTTGAAAACCAGTTTGCTTGTTTCCATGTAATATGCATTTAAACAATTAGTATTTTTACAATTGAATTTGGTGTCAGCCTCCCTAGCTAGTTTATCTTTAGAATTATTTAATAATTTGTTTAACAAGGCAGGTGACCAGAAACTTATATTTTGCTGCACGTTTTTTAGTTTCTGAGCCAACCTTGGCACTTATGGATGGCTAGTCCATTTTTTTCCCTTGGAGCAAGGTTGCACTGGGTTTTTTATTTTGTTGTAGAATTTATTTATTAGGCAATTAATATTCTTGAGATTATATCCCATGTTTTTTAGATCTTTTGTGAATGCATCTATATTGTTTCTCTGATCTGATTCAAATTTATAGTTTTACATTTCTGTAGAGAAAATCTTTAAGACCTGCATACTCATGGGCCATGGGAGTTAAAGATATAGGATGGATGGTCCCTCTGACATTTACGGGATTTAGAGCCATTTTGTAATTCAAAATATTATTATTCTTTGCACCTATTCACCCAGAAATTTTATATTAAATTTACAAGAGCCCAATTTCATTGAATCGAATATGTGATGTAAAAAGAGATAGTAATAGATTTGATTAAAAAAGTATTTTCATTGTTATTCTTTTCATAATTAATTGACACATTTCTAATGTTCACACAAAAAAGATTTATTATATTTATTTATTTTTATTTAAGTGTAACAGAGCAAGCTTACATTTTGGAAAACCAGATTCATACCTCTTGTGGATTGTCTAGGTATACTGCGATATTTATTGATGAGGTACTAATTATTTAAATTAGATATTTAAATATTCCACTTGCTTGAGAGTTGGATCATCAATAAATATCACAACATATTTAGCCAATCCATGAGTGCTATGAATCTGATTTTCCAAACCGAAAGCCGCTCATCTATATTTAATATAAATAAATATAATACACCTTTTCTTTTGCCAGTGTAAAAACATTTCGGCCAATTTATTACAAAAAATAAATTTGTAATGAACTTGACTATGTTTTTTGTGGGTGAAGTAGGTCTTGCTTATATTATAAAAATGACTTGCAATTCAAACACTGCCACATTACTAAGTAGATATAGTTGAGAATATAATGGACAATAAAATTTGGATAGGTGTTGAAAATTTTTGAAAACATTTACTCAGAAAAGAGTAAAGACAGCATCATCATCATCATCACCAGATAATAAATAAACTCAAAACCATCAGAGTGTCATAAGATGAGCATATTTGGCTACACTGATTACATAAATCGTGCAAATCAAAAAAATGCAAAATTAAATAATTTTTTGAGAGTTTGAGGATATCAAACATGTATCCCATTTGTTTCTGATGCTTTCTATATGATTTTCACTTCCATAGGGTGTAATTCTGTTAGTCAAATGAGTTACAAGTTCCATGCAAAACTACTAAAACATATTTGGTCATGCCATGTAAAATGTTTAAGTTAAAGTTTTAATTTCTCAGCCATGTCACAACCATAGATGAGAAAGATCGAATAGCTTATCTAATAAACAATATTGCTGTAGTATAATTTTTTCTTCACCACACTCACATAAAGTAGGGACTGGTTTCTATAAGCTTTTAACACTTTGTGGAGGGGTGTAATGATAAACATATGACCAAAGACATGTAAAAAAAAAGGTATGACCCACAAGATGCATGTTTTGGATTAAAACAGCACTCATCAATGGAGATTATAATCTTTTTCACATGTTTTTGGTGATATGTTTATTATTAGACCTCTTCACAAGATATTAAAAGTAGATAGAAATCAGTCCCTGTCTTGTGTGAGCATAATGTAATGAAAATTACACTACACAAGCATTATTTATTAAGTGGGTATCTCTAGTATAATAAATGACTAATAAAAATTATTAATATATTTCCATTAAGTGGTTTGGGTGAAAGCTGTGAGGGCAGTTAATTTGATACTTATCAATTAAACAGCATTAATTGGTTTATCTATCTATCTATCTATCTATCTATCTATCTATCTATCTATCTATCTATCTATCTATCTATCTATCTATCTATCTATCTATCTATCTATCTATCTATCTATCTATCTATCTATCTATCTATCTATCTATCTATCTATCCATCCATCCATCCATCCATCCATCCATCCATCCATCCATCCATCCATCCATCTATCCATCCATCTATCTATCCATCTATCTATCTATCTATCTATCTATCTATCTATCTATCTATCTATCTATCTATCTATCTATCTATCTATCTATCTATCTATCTATCTATCTATCTATCTATCTATCTATCTATCTATCTATCTATCTATCTATCTATCTATCTATATTTAACAACGATAAATATATGTATAAGAGATTGTGATCTGCGCCAACTTATGAGTGCTGGTTGGGCACAAAATGTGCATCTTGGGGATGGTATATCTTTTTTACATCTCTTTGATCAAATGTCTATGATTACACTGCTTCATAAGGTGTTAAAAGTATATAGAAACCAGTCCTTACCTTATGTGAGAGTGGTATAGTGAAATTTCATTATAGAATATATATTGTTCGTTAGTGGATAATCTCTAGTCTCATGTATGATTAATAAAATATATTAATATCAAGATATCTTATCACTTCTAATTAGTTTGTTAAATTTGATCAAAAGTTTTAAAATCTCCAAGAAAACTACGATGTGATATGTTGGTCTATTTCCATCATTTATGAGTGAATGTTGAATGTATAGAAAATTTTAAACTTTATTTAAACTTCCCAAATACAAACAACTTGTTAGTAATAACACACAAATAGACAATACAGGTTAGTAATTACACAACGTTTCGAATAGTATTATTCTTTACTCTTCCTCAGCTGTTCAACTTCTAAGTGAATATTGTCACTGTGCATATAGTCCAGCAACACCTGAAGAAGAGTGGAGAATAATACTACTCGAAACGTTGTATAATTACTAGCCTGTATTGTCTATTTGTGTGTTATTACTAACAAGTTGTTTGTATTTGGAAAGTTTAAATACAGTTTAAAATTTTCTATACATTCACCATTCACTCATAAATGATGGAAATAGTTCAACATATCACATCTTATAATATACCATCATTACAAACCTTCAGACAAATAATAACAGACAAACTTCAAGAAAACTGTTTTTTTTTTTTTTTAAAAAAATAAAGTTCTTACAGTATATACTTGTATGGCCTGACTTTGAACACAGTCTTGAAGAACACAGTCTTGAAGAAAAGTGAAAATAAGAGTTGTGGGTTATCAGTTTTCAGGCTACTATTTTAAAATATTGTTCAGAATTCATTAGACTTCAATATTCTTTTCATTAAGTACTGGAAAGATAGAAATAAAGGGACGGGAGGGGCGTCAATATTGTTGGGTAATACAAAAGCATAAATTGATTTTTAATTCAGTCCCCTGAGTTAATAAAATTAAATTGGAAATTAATTATTATTTTTTCTAGAACATTTTTATTATGGTTACGACTTTGCATCGTGAAATAAATGACCAAATATAATGGGTGTTTGTAAAAGCTTTATAACACATGAATACGTAGTTATTAAATATACTAATCTACCACTTAACACATACACACACATTTATAAATCGAACCGAGGAAAAACAAAAGTGATTCTGTTAGTAAATTATTAGTTTTTATGCATTTAAATTCTTTTAGACCTTCGCTTTAATACTTCCTTCCGTTCATTTTTCTAACTGTTTCTTTTACTTTCTCCTCTCTATTTAAGGAATATTTTGCTACGTATCTTGAGAGTGAATTCTGATTATGCAGAATTTAATTTCTTCATGTTTCTTTATTGTTTTTAAAATCAATTTTCTTAAACTCTAGTTTGTAATCATTTTTATTTTTTATTTAATCAATTTCTAAGTCCATTTTACTCTAATTTGTTAAAAATGCAAAATCAGAAGATGGAAATGCCAAAATGATTTTGAAAAATGCTCTAATTTTGTAAATGCACAGACAAATCTTAATTGACAAGGTACATGCTACTTTTATCAAGTTTAGGAGAGCGGTCTCATTTCCTTTGACTTCTAAATTAAAAAAGATCTAATCAATAAAATCAAAACACACATTCATTACTATGCCATCCCATTAAAAATAAAGAGTTGAGCTATTATACACAATCGCTTAAAAATTATGAGTATGTTGTGAGCCATTTGCCTTTTAAATCAACATATTTGCATTGTATTAGATATTAGACCTATTCTTTGTGTAAGAATTAAAACATTACTATCAAGAATATTTGCATTTTACCAGTTATTAATTTGTTTTATAAAAAGGTAATTATTGGAGACTGATTACTTTTCCTTTTTATTTTAATTGGATTCGTCTACTTTCATAAAACCTTTGAAGCTATTTATAATCCTAGATTGTCTAAACGCTACAAATTATTATTTACACCAGTTTACATAACGCCTCAGTGACGAAATTAAAATTGTATTCTCAAGATTAAAATGACTTTTGTTTTAAAAAGTGGTAAATAAATGATCTAATTTTAAATAAAGATTACATTATTATTATTACCATCTTTGAAATGCATTAGGGTATGAATTTACGCACTAATTGAAGGGTTAAAATATTGTTTTAAAAGCCAAATTTTATAGCATTTAATTATTTATCAAATAAAAGTAATCACGTGGATTATCGCCGAAAGTGGCAGAACTGCGTGGAGATACATAAAGCCTTATTGCTTGGAAGTTTGAATTCAAATACCCGAAGTGGAAGAGCAGAGCTCTAATCCATGAGTTTTGAGATAACTAGTGATCGATTTTCCAAGCTGACTGCAGTGTCATCTATCAATCAATGCATGTGTTATATAATGACATTATTTAATTTTTTTACCAGAAAAATTAGAAAGTCCTAGCATATCTGGATCATGTGTTATAACATGAAATGTGGCAGCATGTTTCATGCATTATTAGCCCATGGTGGTACAACTCCATAATATTAAATTTTATTTTAAATTGGGTTAAACATACTGAATTATTGGGAATGATCCAAACTATATATGGCAGTTGTCTCAACTGATCTTCAACTCATGGTCTAGTCCAAATTCCATCATATTTTGATTGAATTGAACATTCATCTACAAGAACCAATAAATATTTGAACAGATAACATATATCCATAGCAGGCCAATGGATGCTGATGCTAAGTGAATCTGATTGTTTTCATTATGGAAGGCAATCTGGCTATGAATAGACAGTCTTGTTAAAGGAAAAAACGAGGGGCAACAACAAATGAGTGTCAAACCTGTGACAGTATGCATGTAATTCATTATATGGTTAAAGCAGTGAAGTAAGCTGATGCTAGAACTGGAATCTTACCATACCTAAACATGAAACAAGATGACACTACAGTTAAAAGTGACTGGTAAGCTTAGAAGAGAACCTGAAATCTCTTACAGAAATGGTTCCAGGCAACCAAATGCAATAGCAAGCCAACAGCATCAAGCGAAAGTATAACTTTGTATATATAAATATGCATTTGTATGTTTGATTATATAAATAAATATTTAATCATATTTTTAGTAGTCTATGTTTATTATAATTCACACGTTGAACACGATTAGTTGTCAAACTGTTCCCAAGTGGTTTGCAAAATGTTGTGGTAGCAGATAGAGCATGGAAGACATTCCATGAAGATACAAAATACACTGCCATATTTTATATCATAAATGTGACCCAGACATATTAGTATCTTAAAACTTACATGGTGAATAGCTACATTAAGTCACTCAGAGATGGCATCTCAGACATCTTAGAGAGAGAACACCCAACACACTATATGTATGAAATCTGTACCTATTTCAGCTGCAATGTAAGTCTTAAAATTTGAGTGGACAATTAAAATTAACTTATGTATATATTTAATTTAGCATATTATTTGTTGGCTCTAAATGATGGCGCTCATTCTAATGCAGAACTCAAAGATATATCCTAGAAAAGCACTGAAGCCATAGTAATAAATAAATGTTAGAATATTAGTGCATCAAAATCCCTACCTAATGCCTATTCATCCAATATCCTCAGACTAAATTCTTCTATCTTATGGCTTTCATCAATGAGGAGCATTGGATGTAAAAATACTGCATTTAGATCTTCGGGTATTTAATGGTTCTCCCCATTCTTTTTAGCTAACTATGAAACTATAAGAAACTGAAATCACAATAATATATTTAATCGAAGCTAATTCACTTATATCTCATAACTCAGTTAAGTATCTATATATTTTGGTATCTAGTTTTTTAAATAACCATAATCATAACATCTTTTGGCTAGGATTGATATTAAACCATTGTAACATTGTATTATATTTACACAATCTGTTAACACACTAGCAATTTTCTTCATACAATATTGTTACCTAGTGCAAGCCACAGTAGTGAATGAATGCTAGAAGATTAGTACATCAAAATCCCATATTCAATGCCTATTCATACAATATCCTGAGATAAGTTTCTAGCTTATAGCTTTCATCATCAAGGAGTCTTGGGTCTGAGAGTACTGCATCTGAAAAGAATGGTCACTCAATGATGAAAATTCAGAATGAACTCAATATATATAAACATCAAAAGCTTAAAGAATAGATGGATTCATTATATCCTTAATCCTTTATCAATAGAAGGTTTCTTATTCATAGCCTCCATTAATTATATACAGATTCATAAAATTTATTAGAAAAAAATGTATTTATCTCATGAAATTCCAATAATTATAAAGATTATGCTAAATGAAATTAGTTATATTTATATATATGATATATGAATTTAAAGCAATAGAAATGTCTTTAATAGTTTATTACAGGTTAAAGATTTTCCAAAAGCCCCCCCCCTCCCAAGTGCAACAGTAACAATAGTATTTCCCAGGCTTGAATGTTTTTTGTTCCTTGATTTACCAATGAGTTAAGAATACCTAAATATCCATTTGCTGATCAACATTTATGGCTAGCTAGATTGTCAATAGTTACATTAGCTAGAAAAAACATTCCAAGCCCGATTAAGATTTGAAAAAATTCTCAACTATGGATTGGATTCTGATCATTTGTACAACATGTATATGTGTCATAGGTTGTTCTTAATGTTATATATTTATATACCCCTTACTAGAAACCCAAGTTTATCTAAGATATAAATCTTCAATTTGTTGACAAGGCAACCTCTATAAATAAAAGATGCCATTAGATGGATTCCTTATAGAGGTTGCCTTGATAACATATTGAAAATTCATAATTTATATAAGTTTAAGCTGTTGTCATGTGATATAGATAAAAAATACATAGCTTTATTGCAATATCAAATGCCACAAGAAAGTATAAAAATATTATTAACATTAATTTAACTTATACTTTCTACAAATATTTTGATAACTTTTCAAAATGTTTGATTATTAATACTAAACTGATACAAAGAAGGTTTTAGTCACATTACTTCTAAATTTATATTCAAACTTTAATATCAAATTGAATGTTAAACAAGGCAAAACTCTCCATACAGTAGTGCCACCCTGTGCCAACCAGAGTAATCAATGGATGTCAGAAGGCTTGTGCATAAAATCCCTATCTAGTGCCTACTCATCCAATATCCCCATACTAGTTTCTGGCTTGTGGTCTTCATCAGTGAGGAGCCTTGGATCCAAGAGCACTGCACCCATTGATTAGTCTGGTTCACACAGGGTGGCATTACTGTACGAAGAGCTTTGCCTTGTTTAATAACTATTATGTCCTAGTATAAGAGATGGTGATCATGTGATGTTTAAATTGAATGTTGTGATTGAGATTATACAGAAATTGCATTCCTATGGAATAATATGAATGACTAATAAAAATTATTAACATGAATTTCTATGTCTATTTAGATTCTCTAGTAGTTCAAAGGCAGCTGATGATGTTGATTATTGATAAAAAAATATGTTCAGCAGATTGTTTTATTATTATTAAACATTGCATTTGAAAGATTGTCAAAATTTTTACAGAGAGTATAAGTTAAAATTAATATCATTAATATTATATATGTGTGTGAGTATGTTTGAAGAATAAATTACTATTAATGTAAGAACATATATTTTTAAAATGCTTAGGAGTAAAAATGATTTTAATAATTTTAGTTGCTTTGCTTTAGCCACACATTTGGTTCATACAATGTAAGGTTTACTTCACTATTACTTCTCCCTTGTTATTTAAACACAAGTATATTCTATATACTTTTAAGCTAGATGTAACTATAAGGGATTTGAACCCAGATTTTCAAACTCTCTTTTGTCATTCACTCCATCTTATACAATTGGTACACATAAAATGCGTATATTGGAGATCATTTATCTTTTCACACGTATGTGGTTATGTGTATTGATATTATAAGATGGAGTGAATGACAAAAGGGAGTTTGAAAGTCTGGGTTCAAATCCTCCACAATTCACTTTTATTAGTGTTGAAAGTTGCTTCATTTTGTTCAGCAAATTGACCACTTCAGATTTGAACTCAGGTCGTGGATGTAGCACATGAACGCACACCAATACACCACATAGCTTTTCATTTTTGTTAATATTTCGAATATCTGTATTGCTACATAACAAATATTCAATAGTATTTGTCTGAAGGTTTGTAATGATGGTATATTATAAGATGTGATATGTTGGAATATTTCTGTCATTTATGAGTGAATGTTGAATGTGTAGAAAATTTTAAACTTTATTTAAACTTTTCAAATACAAACAACTTTGTTAGTAATAACACACAAATAGATAATACATGTTAGTAATTACACAACGTTTCGAGTAGTATTATTCTCCACTCTTCTTCAGGTGTTGCTGGCCTATATGCACAGTGACAATATTCGCTTAGAAGTTGAACTCGCACCTTTAGATTCTTGAATATTGAATTTAAGGCAAACGCTCTACCAACTGAGCTTAGAAGTTGAACTCGCACCTTTAGATTCTTGAATATTGAATTTAAGGCAAACGCTCTACCAACTGAGCTATTCTGTCAAAGGCCAGTTGGTAGAGCGTTTGCCTTAAATTCATTATTCAAGAATCTAAATGTGCGAGTTCAACTTCTAAGCGAATATTGTCACTGTGCATATAGGCCATCAACACCTGAAGAAGAGTGGAGAATAATACTACTCGAAACGTTGTGTAATTACTAACCTGTATTGTCTATTTGTGCGTTATTACTAACAAAGTTGTTTGTATTTGAAAAGTTTAAATAAAGTTTAACATTTTCTATACATTCAATCATAAATGATGGAAATAGTCCAACATATCACATCTTAAATATTCAATAGATTTAAGATTTAAAAAAGATAAAATGGGGGAATGTTTTCTATTGTTGTTTCCGATATCTGTTATAAAATTATCTTGTTAAAATCGCGAGTTTGTTTAACTAATAACTAAAATTTAAATATGTACAATCAGAAAAAGTAATAAATATTTTAATTTTAAAAGTAATATAAATTCACTCTCTTCATAAAACCATTTTGACATTTTTCAACAATTATTTAAAAGATATTTTTTTCTTTTGAATGCAAATTGAATGCGTGAACATGGCAGCTGTCTCATTAGCTAGTAATTTGCTAATCGAGTGATTTTAGAAATATCTATGCCTTTTGTTTGAATTGAGTGCAATCATACTAAACCTTCCTTAAGAAGAAAACAATAGGTAAAGGTTTCTAATTAACCTAATGGCCATATTCTTAATAATAGACATTCCTCTTACTATTGTTTTCAAAAACTTAATTTGTCTGCAGTGTTTTTTTTAGCATATGATCTTTTAAAATAATACGAATGCATAATTCACCCGCATGAATCATTAATAATAGTACACGAAATCATCTAAATATTAAGATGAATGTAAAATGTTCACTTAAGAAATTTATTTCATACAATTTAAAATTGTTAGATTATACGTATATACAGGAAATACAAATTTACAGTAAATCGTCTTTTTTAAAAAGTTATGTGCATGTCTATGCGCATGCCCTAATGTCTAACTAATAGGCTATAGTTGATTATTTTTAATGGTAGTTGGTATACGTTGTTGGAATGTTTTGGCACTGAAATAACATTCAAATAGTCATATATATTATAGATATTAAGCAAAACAATAACCATTAATTACTTATTTAGTTAAATTCATTTCTCACGCTCGGCGGGATTTAGTGCAGCCTTCAAGATCTATGAATCGTATTTTCAGTTCTTCCACTTCCGGAACCAGTTATAAACTCCCCAGCAATTAATAATTTAATCTTTTTTTCCCGCCAAGATACTAAAAATGTAAACACATCGTCTGCGCTAATTTACTTATATCTCTATACCCAATTCCTTTTACAAAAACTAATTTCTAGGACTCAGATTAATAAATAATAAAAACTCACTAGTGAGAAAGATTAAAATACAGGGCAATTAACGAATGGCAAAATATATTGCCCATACTAGTTTAACATTTCACTAGTATCCTTTGAACATATATCAAATAGAATTTTGATAAATCTAATCTGAATCCAAACATCTGTAACTAAAGGCACGGTATTTCATTGACATCATTTTCAACGATTATCAATCGATTGCAAGATGAAGCTCTCTCACAAATTTAATCCAGTTTTTCTAATTTCTAACCTCTTTTCTCTAATCCACATCATACCAGCAAACTTACTTATTTCATGTATTCATCTCACATGTGATTTCTTTTTAAGTTTCTTATATTCTTTTGGGATTCCAGGTAAGATTTCAACTGCCCATCTGTTATCTCTTTCTAGATCTTTAATATATTCTTGTGATTCCATTTAAGATTTCAATTGTTTATCGATTATCATTTTTGCATGCATTATATCCTGTCCAGCTCCATTTCAGTTTTTAATTCTTTCAATGTCAGTAAAAATGTGTTTTACTTTCTCATCAATTTATTTTATTTTTGATCTCTTTTTGTTACTTCTAACAGACAACTAACTCTCCATACTTTGATGAGTGATCTGAAGTCTTTGCATTGCTTGTCTGTTAAGTATCTAGGTCTCAGATCTATAGTAAGAACTGAGAAACTACATTTTCAAACACATAGGCATACTTCCTTTTAATAGTAAATTATTTCTACTAAAACTACTCCCAACTTCATCCATTATGTCTCCATTTGTATTAATATTCTGCCCAAGGTATTTGTAGTTGTTAACTTCTCCAAATTCATCATTATCGATCTTTATTTTCTCATTTTGAGTAAATCTATTGAACACTTGTCTTTTTAGCATTTATCTTTAGTCCTACTTTTTTACTTTCATCTGATAACTCTTGCAATAGTTCCTGGAGCTCTGAAACATTATTTGCAAGAGTGACTACATCACCTGCAAAGTCTAGATGACTTAAATAATTTCCATTTACTTTTACCCCCATAGCTTCCCATTTTAATATACAAAATACTTCTTGTAAAACTGCTATAAAAAGTTATGGAAACATTCCTGTCCACACCTTTCTCAATGTTAATCTTCTTAGAATCACTATATTATTAATTAATATTACCATTATAGTGTACATGTGGTTTGATGGTTATTAATAAGGAAGGCTGAGGTGACTGGTTCATTTTCCTAATTGGCTTGATTAATCTATAGAGGTCAATTCACTGCTGTTTCAACCATCACTTGCTTTGCAATTCACTGAAACTCTTAAAATCCATTGATTACTCTGGCTTACACTGAGTGGCGCTACTGTATGGAGAGTTTTGTCTGTGTGATTTTTTTTTTGGAGTACTCTACTATTCAATGGAGTGATTATATCTTCTTAAACTGTCAAACAGATTAAATTAACATAAATCTAACTTAATGTAATAGAAGGATGTAAGACAAGGTGACTCCATATCTCCAAAACTTTTTACAGCAGTGCTGCAAGAAGTATTTTGTGGATTAAAATGGGAAGCTAAAGGAGTGAAAGTAAATGGAGATTATTTAAGTCATTTAGATTTTGCAGATGATGTAGTTGTTTTTGCAAATAATGCTTCAGAGCTGCAGGAATTGTTGCAGGAGTTATCAGATGAAAGTAGGACTAGAGATAAATGTTAAAAAGACTCGAGTAATGTTTAATCGATTTGCTCAAAATATGAAAATAAAGATTGATTATGATGAATTAGAAGAAGTTAACAGCTATAAATACCTAGGTCAGATTATTAATACTGATGGAAACATAATGGATGATATTAATCATAGAATTAAACTTGGTTGGAGTGCTTTTGGTAGAAATAACTTGATACTAAAAGGAAACATGCCTATGTGTTTGAAAAGGAAGGTTTTTAACAAATATGTTTTGCAGTTCTTACTTAGGGATCTGAGACTTGGACACTTAATAGAAGAGCAATACAGAGACTTCAGACCACTCAAAGAAGTATGGAGAGATGCATGCTGGGAGTAACAAGAAGAGATCAAAAATGCAATGTATGGGTAAGAGAACAAACAGGTGTTACTGACCTTATTGAAAAAATTAAAAGATTGAAATGGAGTAGGGCTGGATATATTGCTAGAAGAGATGATACTAGATGGACAATTGAAGTCTTAAACTGGATTCCAAGAGATTGTAAAAGACCCAGAAAGAGACCACATGTGAGATGGATGGATGAGATGAAAAAGTGTGCAGGGGTGATATAGTGAAGAGAAGTTAAAGATTGGAGAAGATGGATTGAACTTTGAGAGACCTTCATCCTGCAGTGGATTGATAATGGTCGATGATGATGAATCAGTTATATAAAAATTTGCTTATTTCACATTAATCAAATTCTTTTCATTATCTGAAATATTTTTCTCTTGATAACTTCGATCTCTTACTTTTGTAAAATTTTCATTCCTTTAATCATACACAAAATTTGTGTTCAACTTTGTTTTTTAAATTACTTTGCTTTAAATAATTTATTTGCAACCTCAAATATGTCATTTCTCAAGCTGCATTCCGAATGAATGAATCTTGTTATGGCTCAAGTGATTCAACTATTTTAGTGTTATTTACCATTTTTTCTTTTATTTATTTATCTAATAAAGCATAATTTTAACATAATTCATATATCTTTACAATGCTTCATGTTAATTGCGAGGAATCATTTTTAAGGTCTGACATTCTTAATCAGACTTTAAAACTCCTAATGGCTGTTTGCATTTTAGAAATATCTTGAAGAAAATGTTTGCACAAATAACACTGATAACCATAGACTTATTAAATAATTATATTGCATAGTAGAAAAACGCTGATTCATAATTTAAGTCCTATATTGATTTTATATTAGTTAGTTTAATCTTGAATGTAAAAGGATCAAGTTTAAGAAAATATTAATATTTATACTTTAAAAATGATTAACTTATTGCTTGGGAGTTCATAAGAAGTTTGAGTGCTGGAAATATAGAACTGGAATTGATCTGAGGATGTTACTCTCAGTGACCGAAACCCTACCACTACATTAAACTAAGTATAGTAAAGATTAAGTGAAGATATATAATTTAATGAGAATGTAAATAATTTTACAGCTTGTCAAATATGTAATGCTGAATGGAAAATAAGTAAGTGTGATTAATAAGATAATTTACAAGCAAGATTCTTAAATTTCAATTTAAATGAACTTGTAAATAATGGCCATCTTGCTTGTTATATTAACATCAATGTAGTTTGTCAGATGAAAGATGATCGGATTTGTATTGATATAAAGAAAGGTCAAATATTATTTATACTTATATTTAAAATGATTCTTTGAGAATTTAACATGTGAATTATCTTAGTAATGTGTTCAGACTTGTTTGTTCCATGAATAGATATGTATCCAATGTAGGAGGATTGGGCATCAGTACCCTTATGCAAGAGAATAATGAATATCCCTTCCTTCAACAACAACAAAAAAAGAAAACAAATTTTACATGATTATATATATATATACACACATAACTGTGATTTAGATTGTATTTAATACTCAGCTACATTATTACAAATTCATTAGGATGGCATTTGTATTCTTATAGTATATACTCTATCAATTTAGTAGATAAATTTTATTACATATCTTTAACTTCAAGAAATAATTCTCATACATTATAGGGATTAGAAGTTGAGCACACAGAAAACAACCATTTGACCTTTTAGCTTCAACCTTTCTTGCTTAATCCTAACCTCTATTATAAATAGATTTCATAATATTGATATTATTAGCATACCTGCTCAATTCACTGATTAGAAAAATCAAGAAATTTTGTGAAAAAGACCAAAATACTATCTTGAGCCATATTGTCTCAACTACTGAACTTATTTCTACATGCATAAAACTTTACATGTTGCAACTTATATATACTTTTCTAATGTTATCAGGTGCTGGCATGGATAGTAATAGTGACAGCCTGTTCTGTTTTTGCATCACATAGCAATGTGATGTGAAATATGGGTCATGTAAACCCAGTGTAAAAAAACATAACTGAGAATATCATAAGAGAAAAACAAACCACAGAAAATTATAATTGACAAATCACACTTCAAGAAGTGATTGTTCATTTTAATAAGTTTATATTTTCTTACTTTATAGAAATAATAAATCAAGTCATATTAATATTTGTACATAACAAAAATATATTCTTAATTTTGCACCATTTTGGTACCCGCTTGTATCAGTGCCTTCATGCCTGCTACCACTTTCCACCAGTCCTGTATATATCTATGTATGTATGTATATATATATTGTAACGATATATAAATATGTCGTTACATTAATTTAAAATAAAAACTTAAAAGTTCGCAAATAAAAGTAAAAAACTAAACGCTAAAATTAAAATGTTTGTTATACATATATACATTCGCACAGATGCTAAACTTTAAAAATATTTTTTTTCATAAACAAAAAAAAAAGTATTTGAACGTATTTTTTTTAAATAAAAAAATACAAGATTGGAATATAAAAATATTTTAATAAAAAAATAACGTAAGTTAAAATAAAAACAGGTATTATTTAATTCCTGTAATCTGTAAATGGAAATGATTGTTTATTAATTATCTAAAAGCTGTGTAATTAAAAAGTCAGATGAAAAGTTAGATAAGAGAAGAAAGAGATTTTAGCTTGACCAATGGAAGCACTAAGCCTTGGCTCGGACCCTAACGAAAGTGATAGATTAGTGACGTTTTGTTCATTGAATCCTTGTGGATAATATAAAAAGGGAAATACAGTTTTTTCTGACAGTTCCAGCGTTGTGTGTTTGAGAGATGTGGTATGACGCACATACCACACTCTCTATAAAAAAAAAAAAATGAAAAGACTGTGATACCTTGAACCAGCTATTACCATCTCCAGAACATTACCTTCCAACGGAGGCATCGCGGGAATTAAAAGCATAAACCTGGACTCTTATACCATAAGCTATATGAAATGAACAATTATTAAAATCAATTAAGAACTTTCGTCAAGTTTTATAAATTGATAAACAAGCCAACTTAAAAGTTAAAACGGACTCTTATCTGACTTTTGTAAGTTTTTAAATCAAATTAATAATGTTTAATTTTATATGTTTTCCGATTGATAAACATCATTTCCATTTTTTTTCCCCTTATTATAAAGATTATTTAAATGTATGAAATTTAAGTTGTTTATAGGTGCTTGCATGTATTCGTTTGCGGTTAATTATATTTTGGTTTTCATATTTGATCAAAATATATAGACATTCGATAAATAATGATACCTTACGGTGAGTATCTAAAATGTATTTATTCGGATGTCTTTTAAGTTATTGGTGACAACGCAAGTATCTTATGGTGAATACTATTGGGTTACTTATAAGTTTCCCTCTGCGATTGTCGGTATCAATAATTTTGTATTTTGATCGTTTATGTTTATTTTGAAATGTTTTTGACCGTGGAATCTATGTAATCGATCTATACCCAACATTTTTAAACAAATCTGTGCGAACGTATTTAAATGTTAAAATTAAGTCGGGCGTGAATGGCTATATAGTTTGTAAAGTTATATTAAGGGAGGGTAATCTTAGGTTATTCATTTCGTAGTTGAATTGGTTCAATGGATTGGATATATTTGTGTAATTAGTAGATGTAGTATGAGGTCCGCTATGGGCAGGATTATAGATATACGCCACACACCCTCTGTTTGCCTATGGATGGGTTTGTAAGTCGGCAGAAGACTGCAGTCCATTCCTATGGAGTTTTTTGTTTATTGATCTACTTGCCAACAGATGTCACATTCCTGTTGGTGGAGAGTCAATCTCTTCTCTATTTCTACTTATTGTTCAGATGTACATTCCTGACAATATAGTATTTTGTGTTGTCGTATCATGCTACATTGAATACATGAATGTATCAGATGGATTGGCGCCAGTTGATTGCGAAATTTGTTGCCTAAGGTTAAATCAGGGAAGAATATTTTCTTTTCAAATGCAGACCTATGTAGTCCATTCATACTCGACCCTCTAAATAAATAGTAAACTCATTATTTGCAATCTACTTAAATTTAGAATTAAAGATCAATATAAAATTATAAACGTTAAATTTATTCCTCAAAATTTAAATATTATTTTATATGTGCGTAAATAAATATTTTTATGTGTTAATTTCTGGCAGTGGCTTTTATTCTTTTATATTTAAGATATAAAATTTATAGATTTTTATCTCTGCGTCTCCGCTGAGCTAGTGACTTGGGCTAATGGTCGGAATATTTAAAGAAAGTGGAATCTTAACAGCGCGTATCTGCCTACTTTAGAAATTTTTCTAGGCTCAAATGCCTAGATGGCGCCCTTGTAGTTGCAGATATTGTTTTTGCGGTTAGATTCGATCTTCACTTTCAGTCCGATCGTTATAATATATATATATTAGAGTTATTCAAGATAGCAGAAATATTTTGATTTTTTGTTACTATATCAAAGCTAAAGAGACACTTAAAAATATTTCACAATCAGAAAAAAATTATCAACAGAGTTTAACAAAATCTCTCGATACAAATTAACTTTGAGATGTATTCATCTGCTAACATACTTGCTCAGTAGAATCATCAATTTTCAAATGATTTTTTTTTTTATCGTGAGCAACCTTTGACAAATTAGAGTATAAAATATGATAACTCAGATCCAAGTTTTATTTTATTGAAGAAATTCAATTCGTTCCTTTCTATTATGATTCATGCATACTAATTGGGTTTTATTGCTGGACAGAATACTTTAGATGCTCTTTATGATCATGTACACAATTTAATATCTTCATTGAATAATGACCTTCTGACTAGTAGCTCAATATTTGGAATTATCTGAACCATTTGACCCTGTTCATTATACATTTTTCTTCAATGTTTATATTCATATGGACAATGATGTCATTTTGCATCCTGGTTAAAAGAAATTCCTAAAAGATAAAAATTAGGTAATAAAAATTTATGGGAGGGTTAGTAATTTTAATTTCATTAATCATGAAGAAATATAGGACTTGTACTTAACCCTATATTATTTTTGATTTATAGAAATATTTTTGCTTTGCTTTGAACTTAATTTATTTCATATAATACTAAATTGTCCAAACACTTTACTACTGTTACACAATGCTTTATTTACCACCATTTCTTATAGTTTATAGTTTCCATTGCCCCAAGAATCTTCTTCAGAACTTTATATCTCCTAACCTCAACTGTTACAAAATGCTTTATTTACCATCCTTTCTTACAGTTTACAGTTTTGATTGCCCCAACAATCTTCTTCAGAACTTTATATCTTCTAACCTCAACTGTTACAATCAAATTTGATTGTAACAGTTGAGGTTAGGTGATATAAAGTTCTGAAGAAGATTGCTGGGGCAATCAAAACTGTAAACTGTAAGTTTGATTGTAACAGTTGAGGTTAGGAGATATAAAGTTTTGAAGAAGATTGTTGGGGCAATCGAAATTGTAAACTGTAAGAAGATGGTAAATAAAGCATTGTGTAACAGTAGTAAAGTGCTTGGACAATTTAGTATTATATGGTATACATTTGGAAATGCAATAAGAAAGAGTAGTTATTATACTTCTTTATTTTTATTTCAGTGATCATATTGGTCTGTAAACCTGTTTTATATAATCTTCTTAGGCAGAAAATAAGAATTTGACTTTAATTATAAATTGGCTATTGCCAAACTGTTTAGTCATAAGAAAGTGGGACGTATATTTTTTTTAATGCAAATTTACTTCATTTATAGTCTATATAGGATTCATTATAGTAGCATTTGTACTTGTAGCAATATTGTTTTTATTGATAACTCTTGTTATATGGGAGGATACATTGATTCTAGGTTATATTGGCCAAGTCATATTGTTTACATAGGTGATTACTTCAGGCTGTTTTATTATTTTACAAAATTCTTGCCTACATTTATGTTGCCAGTATCAAAATGTTATAATATCTATTTGTGATGGTTGTATTATTTACACACACTATCTTCTTTGCATAATTTGCAAAATAATACTATATATATTATTTTTGATGGACCTAGATTGACTTGTGTGCATGAAATTTATGATGATTCAGTATATTGTCTGTTGCTAGTCTTTATAAATACAGGATGATTATCTTCACGATTCCTTTACATATCATAAAATTTTCATTATAAATACTCATTTAGCCAAAACTTTCAGTTGACATCATCAGATTTTAATTTGAAAAGTAGTTGTAACAGTTCATTTATAGTCAGTGTCAGATTATTAAAATCTTTAGTTAATGTCTATTCATTAGACATTAACCATATCTCATTTCTTACATTTAAAAAATGTTTGCAATTACAAGCTTTTTCATATCTGCACTTCTATATGTAATATACAGGGGGTTTGAACTGAGACCTTCACATGACACTCAACCATCCATGCTATCTCATACCATTGAAATACTTGATCACACACATGTCAAAAAGATAAATAATCACCAATATACCATTAAGCATCGCATGATCACATTTCCTATACTAGCACATTAATTGTTGATAAACAGAGCAAAACTCTCCAAACAGTATTGCCACCTGTGCTAAACAGAGTAATCAATGGATGCCAGAAGGCTTGTGCATAAATCCCTATCTAATGCCTACTCATCCAATATCCCCAGACTAGTTTCTGACTTGTGGCCTTCGTCAGTGAGAAGCTTTGGATCTGAGAGCACTGCATCTAGATCTTAGATGACGAAGGCCACAAGCCAGAAACTAGTCTGGGAATATTGGATGAGTAGGCATTAGATAGGGATTTTATGCCCAAGCCTTCCGGCATCCATTGATTACTCTGTTTAGCACAGGTGGCAATACTGTTTGGAGAGTTTTGCTCTGTTTATCAACAATTAATGTGCTAGTATAGGAAATGTGATCATGTGATGCTTAATGGTTTAACACCAATCCTGCCTAATAGGTTAGTGATGGCTATGGTGTAAAAGAGCCAAAGACACCAAAATGTATGGGTGCTGAACTCAGTTCAGACCCATATGACTATATAAGCTATTGAGCTTAGATTGAAAATATTTTTTATGTTTTCAATTTCATTCTCATAGTTTTGTATTTAAGTAGAGATAAAAGGTGTTTGCTAGAGGGTTGCATTAGATCCTAAGATCTAGATGCAGTGCTCTCAGATCCAAAGCTTCTCACTGACAAAGGCCACAAGCCAGAAACTAGTCTGGGGATATTGGATGAGTAGGCATTAGATAGGGATTTTATGCACAAGCCTTCTGGCATCCATTGATTACTTTGTTTAGCACAGGTGGCAATACTGTTTGGAGAGTTTTGCTCTGTTAATCACCAATATACATAATTTGTGCTAAACCAGCACTCATCAGTTGGTCCCAGTTATCATCTTTACACATATATACAATCAAAGCTCAGCTTATATTAAGATAGCCAATCTTCATACCTCAATAGACAAATCACTCCGCCCCACAACTCTTTAGCCACCCACTTCATTGAAAATTTGATGATGGAATGCTCAAAGTCCACCTTATGTAATTATTATTTATTATTTTTATATTAACATTTGTGAATCTGTTATTCTGTATGTTTTAGACAAGGACAATATGGATTTAGATATTTGGGTAGTTGGTTGAGTGAGGAGTGAAGATGAAGTTAAAAGAAGAATAGCATTGAAAAAGGAGGCATTTACTAGGAGAAATAAAATATTTTGTGGACCTTTGAAGTGAGAATTAAAAAAAAGATTAATTAAATCCTATGCATGGAGCACACTATTGTATGGTTATGAAAGATGGGCAGTGAGTAAAAAAAAATTAGAAACAGATTGAAAATCTTTGAGATGTGGTAATGAAGAAAGATAGAAACAATCAATCAGATGAATAAAATGACAAATGAAAAAGTTTTGAAGATTAAATTAAAAAAAAATATTGATTGAGGAGAAATAGAAAGAAAAACTGGATTGAATATATATTAAGAAGAAAAAATAGTTTAAAAAAGATGCTTTTGAAGAAATGGTGAGTAGAAACAATTAAGAATGAAAAATAATGATCTTGCTAAATGATGAAAAAAATGGGAAGAATATATAGAATTGATGAAAGAACGGAATGCAGAAATGAATGAATTTATGATGTAATTGCTTTCTGGACCTGCCCACAGAACAGAATACTATTGTTTGATTGAATATGTATCTACTTATTTATTGTTTTAGTAATTAATATTTGTAATTTGATAACAATTATATCAATCTCCTCACACTAATTTTTTGTTGTCTAGAGTTATTTATTTTACATTTGTATTTGGTATTTTAATAAGTGAAATAATGCTTAAAGTTAAATGGGATAATATGTACCCATTAGAAAACAGTAACCACCTAAACATACCAATATAGATAGTAATCAATATTTCTCACTGCTGTCAAAGCAACCGCTCTTCTTTTAATAACAAGAGTGGAAATCCACTCTTACTAATGGTCCAATGAATATATATGGACACTTAAAGATTGCAACTTGTCTACAGAGATTGAAATATTGATATAATGAAGTTTAAATAAACCTCTTTAAATATGAAATCAATATTTCAATCTCTGTGGTCAAGTTGCAATCTTTAAGTGTTCATATATATATTCATTGGATCATTAGTAAGAGTGGATTTCCACTCTTATTATTAAAAGGAGAGAGGTTGCTTTTATAACAGTGAGAAATATTGATTACTATCTATATTGGTATGTTTAGGTGGTTACTGGTTTCTAATGGTATATCCTACTTAGCTTTAAGGATTATTTCACTTATTACTTAAATAATACATGAGCAATTTAAAAGTATTGCAGTTTATAATGTTATAATTGACTATTTATTAGTCTTCATTGCATGGACATGTTTATTTCATCTTTAAAGAGATTTATTTAAACTTCATTGTATCAATATTTCAATCTATGTGGTCAAGTTGCAATCTTTAAGTGTCCATATATATTTATTGGACCATTAGTAAGAGTGGATTTCCATTCTTATTACTAAATGGAGAGAGGTTGTTTTGACAACAGTGAGAAATATTGATTACTATCTATATTGGTGTGTTTAGGTGGTTACTGGTTTCTAATGGTTGTATTTTAATGTATTATATAATTAAATAAATAAATAAGTAACAATAATAGTAATAATTAATGATGCCATTAATCAACAGTAACTTCTGGATATTATTTGAATAGCTTTTCAGCAGAGTGAGCTATCATCACTTTGTTTTCTTATGCTGAATTTGGAAAAAAGATAAGGGGGGGTTTAGATATAAAGGCCATGGAGTTGACAAAGATTATGTTGTGGTAATGGGATGAAACAAGATATGGGATAACTTAGGGTGGTAATGGAAAGGGAATTTAAAGTGGCTAACAGGTTTCTCTGGGCATAGTTGCTGAGAGATTCCTGACTCCATATAAGGAGAAGTCACAGTGCATCACATCACATCAAACTACTCATTATGATGATTATCAAGTCTATTCATCTCATTACTGGTCATCCTTTTGAAAATTTAGACTAAGGATCTCATAGCTTAATTTATTTTCTTGCTATTATATAACCTGTGATATAAATTCAAATAAAACTTTTTAAATTTTATTTAATGGGTTAGTGCTGGTTCAAACCAAAATATGTATATTGGAGATCATTTATCTTTTTCACATGTGTGGTCAGGTGTAGCATTTATGTAAGATGGACTGGGTAGCTGAAGGAAGCTTGAAAGTCTGTGTTCAAATCCCATTAATTAGTTAGCTTAGACTTTTTTCTATGTAACTGATTCAGTCACATACTGCTAACCATTTTATTATTGGTTGGTAAATGGAATCTAATTATTTCTAGGTAGAGGGTAAAAGTTGCAAATTAATCTGAGTTGATAGATAGTTTTCAAGACTTTGACCATAAAACAAAAACTTTTGTTAATATAATATGATCTTTATTATAGGAGGTGTTGTACTATTCTTGTAGGCACTGCTGGAATGGATATATAAAATGAATTAACAATATAAAACTTCCAGAAAGTATGGCTTTATGGGGAATTTAGGCATGGTTTTACCTCATTTACGCTATAAATTTTTTAAACACATTCTAAAGAAGTTGAGGGTTGATTGTTTTCATGAAAATATATGACAGAAAATAGAATATGTTAAGACCTATAATTGGACATGGCATTAAAATATTTCAGAGAGACAGTATTGCAAAATTTTTAAATAAATAGAATAATGCATCAGCATGTTCTATAAGTGGACTTATTTATAGTTCATGGATTGGTTTCTGTAGTCATCATAAATTTAATATCTAGAGTATGATTCATGTTATTTTTGTCTTATTATCTGTTTTCTAATGGAGTTGAAATGTCCATATTTGTTTGCAAATGGGTGCTGATAATAATAAGATTAAGTACATAGAAGAATAAAAACTAAAATATGCAAATGACATCATTAAAAAAAATTAGAGGGATTAATATTTTTGTAATTTTCAATACACTACTTTCTTGCAAGGCAAGGGACTGGTTTCAATTCACTTTTAACACCTTGTTGAGGGATGTAATCATAAACATATAATCAAAGACATGAAAAAGATGTATTATCATGAAGATGCACATTTCATGCTGAACTAGCACTCATCAGTTGATTCATATCACAATATCTTTCACATATCTTTATCATTGTTCACTATATATTGATAATAAATTACTACAGTTTAATTGATAAGTGTCAAACTTAGCACTCTCACAACTTTGAACAAACTCCTTAATGAAAGTATATCCAATAATTTTTATTAGCTATTCATTTGACTCAATATTATCCAGTTAATGAATAACATTTCTGTAGTGTAATTTTCACAACCCCACTTTCATGCAAGGTAGGAACTGGTTTGTATCCATTTTAAACATTTTGTGGGGAGGTGTAATCATAAACATATGACCAAAGACATGTGAAAACAATGTATGCTCCCCAAGATGTATATTTCATAGTACACCAGCACTGATCAGTTGGATAGATCACAATCTCTTACACAAGATATTAAAACAGAGAGTGGTGCAATGAAAATTACACTACAGAATATTATTCATCATTGAATAATCTCTACTCTAATGAATGACTAAAAAAAATATTAATATACTTTCATTGAGAGATTTGTATCAAAGTTGTGAGAATAGCACATTTGACTCATCAAATAAACTGTAAATACTTTAATCAGGCTTTAAACTGTATTCAATGCACCTTAAAATTCGTAATAATCAAGCATATTTTGCGATAGAGGGACCTTCCAAGTCATAACACAAGATAGCAACTTTTATAAAAATAAGATATGCTTTCTATGCACTCAATAAATTAATTACTACTCTTCAAATAAAAAGTAGTAATTTGCTATCTATCTATCTATCTATCTATCTATCTATCTATCTATCTATCTATCTATCTATCTATCTATCTATCTATCTATCTATCTATCTATCTATCTATCTATCTATCTATCTATCTATCTATCTATCTATCTATCTATCTATCTATCTATCTATCTATATCTGTCCATCTATCCATCTGCCCACCCACCTATCCACTTACCTGCCTGCCCACCTGCCCACCCACCCACCTATCTATCTATCTATCTATCTATCTATCTATCTATCTATCTATCTATCTATCTATCTATCTATCTATCTATCTATCTATCTATCTATCTATCTATCTATCTATCTATTTATCTATCTATCTGTCTGTCTCTGTCCATCTGCCCACCCATCCACACACTCACCTGCATGCCCAACCACCCACCCATCTGCCCATCCACCCACCTACCCACTATCTATCTGTCTGTCCATCCATCCACCAATCCACTTATCTGCCAGCCCACCTACCCACCTGCCCACCCACCTACCAACCTACCTACCTATACCAAACAATGATAAGATGTGGAAACTGATTTGGGCCAATTAATGAGTACTGGTTCAGTGCAAAAAGATCATAGATCTTATTCACGTCTTTAGTCATATGTTTATAATTATATTCCACCACAAGGTGTTAAAAGCAAATGCAAACCCAGTCCCTTCCTTTCACGAGAGTAATATAGTGAAAATTATACTACAGAAATATTATTTATTAATTAGAGGGATTATATGCTGTTGAAGATGACTTAATTAGAAAGAGAAAAGTATATACATATAAAGTTGGTAGATGTTTACTAAAAAAATAATTTGGATATTCAAAACATATAGCTGAAAAATATGTAAAAGGGATGTATCAGCGATGATTATGATAATGTTGAACACCAAATGTGGAGTAGCTATTGGTGATATTTTCATTATAAACATATTGATCTTGGTCTGCTATTCCATAAAGGTCTCATGCTATTATATTGTTATTTTTATATACGTTTGTGTTCCAGGGTATAAGTTAATTAAAATAACAAAATTATTTTGCTAGAAATTTAAAAAATGTAAAACTTATTTGAGCAATGTGTATATAAAACTTTAATCTGCGATCAACTGCCTAAGAAATGTCTGATGCTCTTTCATTGTTGTTCTTTGTATGCGTGTTTATGTTTAAATATAAACGTTAATATGACAAAGTTATTATATCAGAAATTAAAGTTGTAAAGATAATTTGTATAGCAATATGTTTCTAAGAATTTAAACTGCAACCAACTACTCCAGGAATGTCTAGTGTGATTACATTATTGTTTTCGCGCGCGCGCGTTTAGTGTAAATGTTAATGTAATTTGCGATCAACTTCAGTAGTCAGAGACTGCTAAACTTTTGTCCCTCTGTTAATTTTGTAAGCATATCCTAATAAAGATTTTCTTTTATTAGTAAAATGAATTGCTGTTAATAAATTGTTCCTTATTCAATAGTTTATTGTGTGCACTGATTATTATAATATCAGAAATGATTTGCATAAAGAGTTAACAGGTCAGATTTATTTTGTATTGTTTGCATTAATATCCATTTTATACAAATCCACCTACTTTCCTTGGCTTTACAAAAAAGATATGAATATTTTAAATTAAATTTATTTTTTATTAATAACGTTAAAAACGAATTTTTCTAATGTTTTTTTTTTTTTACAGAAATTTTCTGTTTTGTCTAAATATTTCAGCATCACACACACACAAACTTATAACGAATGAGAGTGTTGATTGCTATTTGCCTCAGATATGTTGTGTTTAAGAGTTTATATATATATATACGGATGTTAGAAAATGGCTAGTTATTGAGGAAGTCATGTGATATTTGAGTTACAGAAGGGATAGGTTGAGCTTTGATCCATCACTCTGACAATAAAGTAAATAACAGTATATCCATAAATGGATGTTGAAGTTATAACAGAAATTATCAGTAGTGATGTGATATGATGCACTGTGAGTTCTTAAATGGAGTCAGGAATCTCTCAGCAACTATGCCCAGAGAAACCTGTTAGCCATTTTACCTTTCCTTTTCATTTCCTACCCTAAGTTTTCCCATAATCTGCTCTATCCCATTTCCACAATATAATCTTTGTCAACTCCATGACCTTTATATCTAAATCCCCCTTATCTTTTCCCAAATCCAGCATAAAAACCAATAACCCACTTTCTGTATAATCAATTTGTTCATATTTATTCTTTCATATCTTCATTATTTGTACCCTTTCTGTTTTCAAGCATTTACATTCAATTAACAGATGCCTAATATTTTCTAGGCCTTCCTTATACAATTTGCAGACTAAATCACCCATATTTTTTCCATTTATGTGTATATTTTCTTGTTGCTAAAGATCCTGTTCAAGCCTTAAACAATAAACTACTTTCCTTGCTATTATCATAAATTAACTTGCAACCAGCGTTCCATTTACTTCTATATATATTTAAATTCTTTTACTCTCCATACTAGTTCTCCATCTCTCCAACTCACAATTCTTACCACTATAACACTCAACATTCTCCTAACACAATCATCCCAACATTTATACAAATATACTGATATAATTTCTTTATCAAAATCTTCTGCATACTGCATTATATATGCCACCTAGTATAAGATATAGCTATCAATGGATGCTAGAAGGTTTGTGCACTAAAACCACTATTTATTGCATATTCATCCAATATTCCCAGACTGAGTAGGCACTGGACAGAGATTTGATGCAAACCTTCTAGCATCTATTGATTACTATGGATTGCACTAGATGGCACTATTATGTGGATAGAGTTGCTTCTACTTTAACAGATTGCGTGAACATGGGAAATGGTAGACATGATATTTTAGTGGTTTAATAGTAATTATTTAGTGACTTTCTCTCCAACTTCTCATTATTTGATATTAGGAATATTTCTTATAAACTTCAGAAGCTACATTGTAAGCAATGAGTGAAACCAATGGATACTTTGCAAAGTCCTGCTAGATCTCTACATCTGGATTCTAGATCAATAGCCCCTTTTCTGTATCCTAACTGAAGGACAGTTTACTAATTTCCTCTCCAACTTCTATTAGTTGATAATGATGCCTTCTCTTGTCTTTTAAGATGCCACAGGGCCACCATCCTCCCAGTCTCTGTGATTGATTACAAAACAAACAAAGAAGATTGTCCTGAAAACACTGTAAGAGTCTGAATCCACTCCACAAGTGTTCATTATTTTTACTTATTGTTTTCAATGGAAGAAATATATCAGTAATGGGTATTACAATTGTAGATAGTTTGTTTTACTGTTTGTTTATTTACAATAAAAGCAATGTTGTGGTAAGTGATTTCTATAGTATTTGGAATATAGCACAAATATTAAATCAAAAAATGTTATAAAAAAAACACAATTTAAGTTTTTAAAGTCGACAGTAGCCACTAACTGAATATAGGTAATTTAATATCAAAAAAAAAAAAAAAAGGGCGTAAAATAGTGTAAAACCAATCAGTGAATCATAAATATATCCACATGTTTCACGCAACATTAATATCTGCAGGGAACTTAGATTTTGGCCCTTTTGATTGTTCTAACTTTCCATTGTATTCCATCTTTAGTCAGATCTTCGCAATAAAATCAATTGATATTACACTTTTTAAAATTGTCTCTGACATTTAATCTTAAATATTCACTTCTGACAATATTTCTTAAGATACACTTAGGAATCAGTGATAGAGACTTAACAGGTCTCTTTAAATCTTGGCAATTTGTTGTGAACTCATTGGAAGCTTACCCTCAAATAATAGATTGGTCCAGAACATTATGTTAATAGATGGCCAAAGAAATAACAATATGAGAAAATAAATAGCCAATGGCATAAAGAGGCCAATTGGGAAACTAGGTCAGTCAGTTCAATTTCTAGTAAAGTAGAGATATATTGAAGTCCATTTGAAAAAGTAAATTAAATAACATTAGAAAACTATAAACATTAAATGTCAATATAATCAATCACAATTGGATTGAATGCAGTGAAGCATGCTCAAGAATGGAGCAGGAGGCTATTGGCTCAGACCACTTGTAGGCATCAGGATTCAAAAGGAGTCTTGGCAATCCTTCCCAAGTACAAGTTGTAACAAACAATTATACATTCCCAAATATTGCCAACTGAAATGGGGGTGAAACTCTATATTATAAATATTGTTTATATTTTATTATTGTAAATACTTATAATAATTTTTTTAACGTTTATTTAACAAATTAGATGTGATTACTGAATAAATGGAATATTAATAAGAGTATCACACTCTAGTGCAAGCCTTCATAATCAATGGATGCAGGAAGGTTTATGCATAAAATTCCTATCTAGTGCCTACTTATCCAACATCTCCAGACTAGTTTCTAGCTTGTGACTTTCATCAGTGAGAAGCTTTGAATTTAGGACCTAATGCAACCAGCTCTCCAGCTCTCAAATCCAAGGCTCCTCACTAATGAAAGCCACAAGCTAGAAACTAGACTGGGGATGTTGGATGAGTAGGCATTAGATAGGGATTTTATGCACAGATCTTCCTGCATTCATCAATTATGAAGGCTTGCACTTGGTGGCACTACTGTATGGAGAGTTTGGTACTCTTATTTAATGACATGTATAAGCATATGAAATGGCAATTATGTGATAAATGAAATATTATTTTGGCATAGTAGAAGAAAGCACAATGTCATTAGAACATCAAATGAAATCTTAACATCTCTTTTCTAAGATACAGGCAATATTTTACACATGTAAATCCAACAAGTTTAGTTTGTCATGGAAAACAAAATGATAGGTCATGCATTAAATAAGTACCCTGCCTTACAGATTACTCAGAATAGAATACAAGAAGCTCTATTCACAAGGTTGTGAGTCAATTTCACTCTTACCTGCTCACTTTTCTCAAGATTTTATTCATCTTACTGCTTCCATTTTGTTTCCCGTCTGATGCATTAGATGCACTTTTATAACAACAAAACAATGAACAGCTTTCAAAAATAAAACATCTTTCCAAAAAAAGCAAAAAAAAAAAAAAAAAAGGAGAAGGGGGAGAGAAAAACTACCTTAGAAATGGGTTTGTGATGATTATAAAAACCAAACTAATCTGTTACGACAAATACATTCTTATGTAGAATATGGTAGACCATTTTTTTCTGTTTACTTGTTATTTACAATGTTGTCTTTTAACCTCAGCAGAAATATTTTCTTTCTAAAGTATTTCAATAATATGTCTAGTTATGGATCTCCAATGTATTATATTTTCTGCCACATCTTCCCAATGGAAAAGATCTCCAATGTATTATATTTTCTGCCACATCTTTCCAATGGAAACAATTGACATTACATTTCTTTAGAATATCTTTGAGATACATTCAAGTTCATCATAAATCACTCTTTTAAGAAATCTTTCATTTTTCATTCATTTCTAATCCAATGAACTTGTGATTTTATGATTGTGGAATTGACAGTATAATATTCAAAAAGCTGAAGAAAAAAATGATTGGTTTTGCAATCATGTCATTATATTTTAAAAACTTACAGAGCAGTCTTAAATAAAACTTTTCTAATGCCTTTATTTTGAACCAATAAGGTAATCCTGTTTCTCATCCATACAATAAATTAGGCAAAATAAATCTATATATACCTAACATAGTTGCAATAACTATTTTTCTATGATGAATACTCTTATTTTTTTAACTTTTAAAAGCAGCAGTCTGTATTGGAACTCAACATCTAAGTCCATCTTTCTACATATGAAACTACTAAGACTAAGGTATAACAGTTGTTGTAGTGTTTTGTAAAAATTGCAGACATGTTTGTGCACTCCAGAAAAACTAGAATTTGTTCGAGTGGTTGTTGTAGATCGCGCGCTGATAATGGAGGATGTTAATTAACGTAATGGTGGACGATAATTCCAAGAGATATTTGCTGATTGCAAATATTTCTGGATAAAGGACGTTACCTGATTGGACAAGGATTAATTGCTACAGTTATCAGCAAGCAATAAAAGATGGTGTAACAACTACACAGAGAAAAGCAGTTTTTGAGTAGGCAGTTGAGTACAACGTCAGTAGATGTCTAGTAGTTTTTGAATAGAGATATCTTGCGGTCAGTACTAGTGGTTAATGACCAGCGCCCAGTGGAAATGTAGTCCACGGGTGTAGCTGAAAGAGCCCACAGAGATGGGGCAACCACAGTGGAGATATTGAGAGCATTAGTTGCAGAGTAGAGCATTCGTTGCAGAGCAGGGCATTCATTGCAGAGTAGAGCATTCGTTGCAGAGCAGAGCATTAGTTGCAGAGTAGAGCATTCATTGCAGAGCAGGGCATTCATTGCAGAGTAGAGCAGTCGTTACAGAGCAGAGCATTAGTTGCCGAGTAGAGCATGCATTGCAGAGCAGAGCATTAGTTGCAGGGCAGAGCATTTGTTGCAGAGCAGAGCATTCGTTGCAGAGCATCCGTTGCCAGAGAACTATGGAGATAGAGTGTTGCAAACTATTCGCTATTCAGACTAAGGAAAATATTGTGTATATTTATTTGATGACCACACAGACATTCTTGCGGATATAACAGTTGTATGTATTGTAAATATATATATATATTTAATCAAAATTACGGCAAATTAACAACTCAATCACAAGGAAAATACTCTAAAACAAAACCAATGTTTTCATGGATACAAGCAGACTTCTCAAGTGTAAAGGACTACAAGATAACATGTTTACCCTAAATATTACACACAAACAAATTTGTACTAAATATTACTCACAATTATACTTATCCCCCACACATCCTTAATATTAAAAGAACTTAAGTTAATTACTTCAGAATCATAAATGTACAAATTTGTACATTAATAAATGTTTAATCGTATTTTATGAACTCTATGTTTATCATATTCATGAAAAAACATAACAGTTGGTGTAAAATTAATCTCACATTTTTGGGAAGATTCTTCAGTGTAAAAAATTAAATTTCCTTTCTACACCCCCCTTCCCCAAACAAACATTTTAAACGAAATTTGACAGTAGTTGTCTCTGTTATGTGGTGACGCAATCAAGATATATTGTGAGGACAATTGTAAATATAATAAGGTTGGCCAACCAAGAAATTAAGCAATGTTTTATTACTTAATATCTCTATACAATTAGAATTTAGCTGAGTGACAAAACAAGAATTCAAAAGCTAAAGGCTTTTGGAAATGAAAACTGTACACGAAAGGATTTCAATGTTCCAAAATTATTGAACCATTGTAAAAATACATGCAATTGTAATGCCATTTTGTAAATTATTATAGACAAATAAGATTTTAACTACTATTTTAAAATTATTATTATTTAGAGTCTGCATGATTTAATGTAGTGGAATAGTGCCAGAAACTGTTCTTCTAATCCTCGGATCGGTTGAAGTTCTGACATTTCCGGCGTTCGAATTTCCGAGCAATTTTACGCTATAAGAGTTTAATGCCGAGGTGGAGTGCTGAATTCGAAACCTAAAGATTACCGGATCGAACTTCAATCTGTTCTTCTTGTGCAGTTTAGTGCGTGATAGACTTGAGAGCAAAAGGCTTCTGGATTTAAAGTTAACGTGCTACTCTATTTTTTAAATGTCACTAGGCTTCTCAAGCGATTAACTATTTGATTACATTTTTATTTGTTTAGTGTTGTTTTTGAAAATAAATGTTATTTTATTCTTTAAAACAAAATAAACTGAAAATATGTACTGTATAAATAAAATTCAGTTTGAAAATTTAGACTTCACGGAATTCAATTTATTAAAGTTTATATCTTTTATTTTTTTGAAAGTAATAAGATCATTTTTCAGTCAAGTTTATTGCAATTCAATTAGTAGAAGCAGATATTTCAAGATTTCCACTTGAGATTTACAATCATTTCATCTCAATTCTATAATTGTCTATTAGTTATAGAATACGAAATCCTATTACGAATGACCTCATTATTTTTAGCAAGTCTTTGTATTAACTTTTAACAGTTCTCTAAAAGTGTTTTTCAAATCCCTAAATTATATACGACTGAGAGCCAATTTTAAAATTATCCAGAAATCCCAAAAGTGCGTCATTTCACACAAAAGGTTCTATCTACTTTGAACCGATCTTATCATTTTTACCTGCTCTTCAAGGTCTGTTTACCTGGCTGTATTCACTCAAACCTGAAGAAATCTGATGCCGCTGCTCTATTAGATGTGTTTACTTTCTTTCACAAAGTAGACCTAGAAGCCAGGTGTGTGAGTGAAACTTGAGGTTCCATCCATCTATTAGATTAACAGAAGAGGTAATCGGGAGACAGTTTACTTAGTAACAGCCGCGGCGGCTGACTGTTTGACCAGACTTGATACTGAAGAATAAAATAAAGATACCCGAAGAACTGAAAAAGACTTGAGTAAATACATTTGATTATTACTGACAGAATAGAAGAAAATATTGCATAATTCAGACTAACTTTTAATAGAATTAGGATCGCAGATAACTGAAATCATTTATCACAAAGTATGTGCGTGCGTAGCTATTTTTTTTATTTTTTTTATATATAATCTTATGTATTATATATTAACAAATATTGTAAATAAAAAATATTATTTTAAAACAAATCAATATATTTATTTTTAACCACGATAAATAAATAGATTCATTTGCTGGATAGTAAAAAGATTCGTGTAACGGAAATAATAGAGCTGAGAACTATGGACTTAGAGCTTCGGGGGTTCACCACTTTACCAGTACACCAAACTACTAGGTATCATAACTGGGCCACTATTCATAAACCTCGAAATTTAGAGTCTATTCATTCTACTATCACATCAAATCTTGCAAGTTAATAAACGATTTCATGCATGGGAATTCATAAGTTTGAACCCCGAAAGTAGACAAGCTGGGCAACAATCCAAGACCTTGAACTCCAGAGTTCACTGCCTGCACTACCACTTCACCAAACAATCCAAGACAATAATGAGCACTGTTAGTTTTTTGCAAAAAGGTAAATTTGTACATCAATTCAACATTTTTGAAGGTTATTGGTTTGATTTATGCCCTATTTAAAGCTAATCCTTTTCTTATATTTTATCAACAGTTTTCTTCCGGTCTTCTCTTTTTACTCTCCACAGAGCCACATATTTTTTTGTAATTTCTTATGACATTAAAAAAAATTACTGTCATAAGACAGTCATAGGTAATCATTTTCAGAAAATGATAGGTAATCCCTTTCTTTTGTTTATCAATCATTTTCTTTCTCTCTCTCTCTCTCTCTTTCTTGTATTCTATACACTCTGCCCAATGATATTCACTATTTTTTTTTAATTTCTAAACATAATCAGCACAATTTTTTCTCCTGCTTACAACTTATCTTCATTATCATCACCACCTTAAATAGTTTAATATTTAGCATTAAATATACATGGAAAATATGTAATAATTATTAATATTAAGTTTTTACTTCATTTGTATTTGTCATTTGATTGTGAAATGCTTTCCATGTCTGTGATATGAAAGATGTTTTCTTTTCCAATTTGGACATGGCTGAGTTTACTTCCAGTAAGTTCCACCAGCATCATAGCTCTTGTAGATTGATAAATCTTCTGCTCTATTTAAACAGTGAGATGATTCTTTAGGTGCTTTATTCCAAATGGAAAATTTTACATATTCCATTTGCTCAATAACTGCACACTGTTTCTTTTTTGTTAATTACGTTCTGATGGTTGGCTATAGATTATGCCTTCTTTAACCTTTAATTTTCTGTTATCTTGCTTCATACACACCAGTTTATCCATCTTCAGGTTGAATCAGTCTATGAGAGATGATTTCGGTGGACTTCACTGAAAATGCACTCAGCAGTATCAAAGTTGTAAGTGAAAAACACCATTTCATGTCACAGATGTGGAAAATATTTTACAGTCAAATTATTATTAATTTTGATGACCAGTAATGAATTGTATATACTCCATTATTACAACAGTGAATTTAGTATTGAAAAATTCTAAAACCTAATAGATAATATGGCCACTACATACATTTGTAGGATTATTAGAAAAAATTATCAATTTGGCATAATAATAACAACCATCACAACAATAACAGATATCAAAACTCCTCACTGATAAAAACCATAAGTTAAAACTAATCTGGGGATAAAAACAGGACAGTATTAGATAGAGATTTATTAACTACTATCATCTGACATCTATTGATTATTAAAGTTTGCTGAGATATTCTTGGCTTTGTTTAAGGAAAAGCCACAGTACATCACATCATATCACCACAATGCATGTATAATTTACAGTAAAGAACTAGGCATGCTCTAGTACAGTACACTGTGTGTGATGAGATTTTTCACTTGAAATATTTGAATAAGACTAGGAAGGATGTAACAGGTTTATGGTTATGCAGACAGTGTGTAAATGTAATGAAAAAGGTGAAAAAGTGGTTTCTAAATGTAGATAGTCTGAAGAGTAAGTCAGGGGAAAAAGAGAAAATGTAGTTGAGGAATATGGGACAGAGTATGGTTTTAGTGGAGTGTCAGGAGAAATGGGTGGAGAAATTAAAAGTATCATGGAGATGGTTAGCCAAAAAATAAGTAAGATAGAGAAAGAGGTGAAGGATATAATAGGAAAATTAAAATCATTAGAGATGAAGTGTGAGCAGATAAAGGAATTATTGAGTAGGAATAATAAGAAAGAAGTATATAAGGAGATCCAGAAGGTGGTAGAAAATGTTATGGATGGAGCAGAGAAAGTAGTCTATGAGACAGTATTGGTAGGAGATTCACTAATTAGAGAATGTGGGGATATAATTGCAAGAGAAAAATAGAAGTAGGTATGTAAGAGTATGTTTGTCTGGAGCTAGAATTAGGGATGTGACAGATGAAGTAAAAAAGCAAAGTAGTAGAGATGTGTATGTTATGATAGGGACTAATAATTTGTCGGAACCATCAGAGAGAGTAATGAATGAGTATATAGAATTGATTAGGAATTTAAGTAAGATTAAAGGAAGAATAGGGGTAGTCAAATTATTACCAAGATTTGGCAAGAGGCATTTGTTAGATAGGACATGTTCTATTAATGAGAGGTTAAAAAAATTGTATGAGAGAAATGATGTTATGTTAATGGATGTGTGGGATTGGTTTATTGGAAAGAGGAAGTTATATCGTAAAGATGGATTGCACTTAGGAAAACAAAAAAATGAAGTTTTAGGGAGTCTGATTTATAAAAAATATAATTCACAAAACTTATAAATGGGGTGGGGATGTAAATTGCAGTACTATCAAAAAAAAGAAGAATGGGCAGGATGTAAGTAGTAAGCAAAGGGTAGGTGATTTAGATATAAGTGTAGATGTGGAGAGGGAATGGGCCTGTAAAATTAATGGTAGGCAAGTTATTTATAAACATAATGGAGAAGAAAGAATCAAAAGAATTTATAAAAGAGTAGTAGGAAAGAAAAAATTGTTAAAATTAGGTATTTGAATATGCAAGGTGGTAGGAGACTAGAAAAGTGGCTGGAATTAAACAAAGCAATTGAAAATGAAGAGTTTGAGATATTAGCAGTAGTGGAAACACATCTAAGAGAAAAAGAAGAACCTATTTTGGAAGATTTGGTATGGCAGAGTGTAAATAGAAAAAAAGGGGTGGTGGTGGTATAGATGTTATATCAAAAAAATATTTAAATATTGTTAAATGCCAAGAACATTTGTGGTTTGAAATAAAGTTGGGAAGACAAGATGAATGGTGGTTATAGTTTATATAGCTACTGGAGATAGTCAAACTATAATGGAGTGGAGCAGTAGCATATATGAATGCCTAGTTAAGGATATACAGAGTTTTAAAGAAAAGAGGAAGAGAATAATGGTTATAGGAGATATGAATGGCAACATTGAAGAAATTAATGATGTAGATAATAAGAATGGACAGTTTTTGAAGAAATTTTGTCAGAGAGTGAATTTGAGCATTGGAAATTTATCAAATATTTATATGAGGAGCAATACACATGGTCTAGAAATAATACAGTCCACACAATAAATTATGTATTGGTAGAGAAAGAGGGAATGAATAAAGTATGGAAAATTAAGGTGTTTGATAATGAAGAGAGAGTATGTAATAGTGATCATAATTTCTTTGTAATCAAAATGGTTAGTAATGTGATGGAGAATAGAAATAAAAGTAGAAACAATAGTGAAAGATGTGGATGGAGAGTGAATGATAAGAATGAGTTGGAAGATTATAAAATACAAGTTGAAGAAACCATGGAAGAGTTGGTTGGGGATGAGTATAAGGACTGGTGTGATGAAATAGAAAAAGTGGCAAACAGGGATTTAAGTGAAAATATTTGGAAGAATAAAAGTAATAAAAAATGAGAGTTAATAAAAGTATAAAAGAGAGGAAAAAAGCATGCAGAGAATATAAGTGTGGTATTAAAAACAAAGAAAGTGAAAAAGATATTAATGCTAAATGGGAAAAGTACTTAGAAAAGAAGAAGTTAGCTAAAATAGATAATTATATAGAGAGAATGAAATTGAATAGTAAATTGTTGGAGGATATTAATAAAAGTGGAAGAGATGGGAGTAAAAAATTTTGGAATTACATTAAAAGGAAAATGTAAGGAAGAGATAGTATTATTAGATGATGAGGGAATGGAGTGTAGCTCTAACAAAGAATTAGAAAAAATCTTGAATGGGTATGTAATAGATATAGAAAAGATGTTAGATGTGAAGAACAGAGGGATAGAAAATATGAAAGCATATAGTAATAGGAATATTAGATTTACAAAAAATGAACTGAATGAGGCAGGGAAGAAATTGAAAAGTCGAAAGGCAAGAGGTTTAGATGGATGGGCAGCAGAGATGGTAATGAATTTAGGGCATAGGGCAAAAGTAAAGCTATTATGTTTTAATAAGTTGGCACAGAAGAGAGTTTTTCCAGATAGTTGGAGTATTACAAGAGTAAGATTATTATTCAAAGCAAAGGGTAAGGTTCATAGAAAGTTAAACAATTATAGACCAATAGTGATAACATCAGTTTTATATAAAGTGTTTTCATATATTGTGACTGGAAGAGTTGCAAAATGGATGGATGAAAATAGCACAGTGGGTAAAATGCAAGGAGGCTTTAGGTCAGATAGGCATATAGGAGATAGATTATTTGTAGTTACACAACTTATGGATATGAGTAGGAATTTAGGTAGACAGTTATATATGAGTTTTATAGATATAGAGAAGGCATATGATAGAGTAAATAGAAATAGATTATGGGGATATGATAGAGTAAATAGAAATAGATTATGGGTAAGTTTAGCAAATTTGGGAATGGATGAAGCCTTAAGTGGATATTATTAAGAGATTATATGAAAATAATTACTATACATATCAATTAGGGGATATAGAATCAGTTAAAGTTAAAAATGGGGTGGGACTAAGGCAAGGATGCCCTATGTCACCTATTTTGTTTTTGTTGTATTTGAGTAAAATGGAGAGAGCAATAGAAAGACTAGGAAGAGGGATAGAGATACCGTTAATAGGTGGCAAGGAAGTATATACTTTGTCAGACCTTTTTGCAGATGATGTCTTTTTGTATGCAGAAAGATGAGATGTGGAAGTTATGCTGAGGACATGTGCAAGGGTGGGTAAAGAGATGGGGATTAAATTTAGTGAAGAAAAATCGAATATAATGATGGTTAATACTGGGGAAAGAGAAGATGAAGAATTTTTATTGGGGGATATAAAGTTAAGTGTGGTGAATAGATATAGTTATTTGGGAATCATCTTAAGTAATCAGAAAAATTGCTTGGATGAATGGGAGAAAAAATTGATAAATGAAGCAAAGAAAAAAAAAGGGATTGATAAAGAAATTAACAGTGTTTTCATATAATAAATATGATGTAGCTAGAATTGTATGGAAGGGAGTTGCAGTAGCAGGGTTAACATATGGCAATGATGCATTGTGTGTTAGTAAAGGGGTATTAGATTACTTAGAAAAAGTACAAAGGGAAGTAGGAAGACATGCATTAGATGCAGATGTGTGGACAGCAAAGGAGACAATTCAAGGAGAAATGAGAGTGTCAAAATTTTATATGAGATACAAAAAGCAAAATGAAAATGTTTGCTAGATTGCAGTTTATGGATAATAAAAGAATAGCCAAAATAGTATTTAATTAGGCTATGAGTAAAGGGCAGGCAACAAGATGGGTGAGAAAGGTAATGTGGTATGCAGAAGATTTGGATAAAGAATTTATATCAGTATATTTGTACAAAAGGTGGGATGATTGTGTTAGGAGGATTGTTGAGTGTTATAGTGGTAAGGAATGGAATAGAAGATTAGATGCATTAATAAAGAATAGGGAGTTGGAGAGATGAAAAACTAATATGGAGAGTAAAAATAGTTTAAATATATATAGAAGTAAACGGAACATTGTGTGCGAGTTAATTTATGATAATAGTAAGGAAAGTAGTTTATTGTTTAAGGATCGAACTGGATCTTTAACAACAAGGGAATATACAAGTAAATGGAAAAATATGGGTGATTTAGTCTGCAAGTTGTGTAAGGAAGACATGGAAAATATTGGACATCTGTTAATTTAATGTAAATGATTGGAAGCAGAAAGGGTATAAATAATGAAGTTATGGAAGAATAAATATGAACAAAGTGATTATATGGAAAGTGGGTTATTGGTTTTAATTCTGTGCTTGGGAAAAGATAAGGGGGATTCAGATATTATGGCCATGGAGTTGACAAAGATTATGTTGTGGACGTGGGAGGCAGCAGATTATGGGAAAACCTAGAGTGGGGAATGGAAAAGTAAAGTGGCTAACAGGTTTCTCTGGGCATAGTTGCTGAGAGACTCCTGACTTTGTATAAGCAGAAGTCACAGTGCATCACATTACATTTGGCACTTAAAAGTAATGTGAGATAGAGACCATGTGATATTTTGTTAGTGTTATACTAAAAATTAACTATAGATATTATTTAAATTATTCAATAATATTCTGAAAAACCAAGTTTTTTGGTCCAAAACAACTTTCTGACAAAAAAAAATATAATGGTATTCTAACAATGCTTTCTAGTATATAAGTAATATATAATTGCTAGAAAATTAATATGCTAATACTATCAAACTACATTAGACCATTGCATTTTACATGTGCCGATGTAAATGAATAACAGCTTTTTTGGGCTCATTCTACAATTGGCCTGTAACTGTATGTGAAACTGATATATCAAAATTATTAAAAAAAAAAAACAACTTAGCAAAGCTTTAACATAAACAGACATTCCATTTTTAAAAACCTTATTGTTTTTTTCAGACGTTATTGTTTTTTTCGTGAATTTAGTTCTTCTATAAATTATTTTTGTCACTTTATCTTTTTATCCAATGGCAAATTAAATCATCCCATTTAAACAGAAATTTAAATGATCTTTATTTATTCTATTTTTCTTTCTTTTTTATAAATACAATATTAACATAACTGCACAAATTACTAAAGAGGTTTATTCTATTTCTAATAGATAAAGTGCTATAATTTATTCTGACATAATAAGTGTCTAAATAAAGCTACCCCAACGGGATTCTGATGAATTTCATGAAGTTTTCAAAGGTGTTATTATAATGCAGACAGATAACTGAGAATATAAAAGATATGATAATTCACTTTTGTGCACAACATGGCTGCCATGATAATCAAGAGATTATATACATTTTTGGGCATTTTCAAAGTTTTGATATTATTTAAAAATCTAAAAAGAAATTCAAATTCAAATAAAATGCTGATAAAAACAAATAATGATAAAAAGATAGATAGCATATGGAAAAAATAGAAAAGTTATTACTAAAGAATTAAGGAATTAACTACCCATCACCTTTCATGGAGTAAGTAATTTTTGGGATAAGAGATATATATCTTTCATAAATTGTTTATAATAATTCCTATTTAAAAAGCTTCAGTTGATTGAAGTATACCAATAACAAAATCATACGATCTCTCATGTTACTCATATGCTTCTAAGACAGTTAACTTCATGCTACTCTAGAGCCATCTACTGTAAGCTTGAGTAATCAGCAGACACCAGATGGTTTAGTGCCATAAAATTTTCATCCTCCACACTGATTGATTTCCTGCTTTACCTTAACTGGGTTTGAAATCTTTTAAGTTCAAGTTTTTTTTATAAATTTCAAGATATTAGCTTGAATGGTATAAAGAGGTAAAAGATGGGTGCTAGGTACATGTGAGCACTCATTCCAGCATAGTCTTAACAAACCAAGATAAAAGTCAGAAAACGATTGTTTTAGAGGTGAAGATTTTATAGCAGAACTGTTTATTTGAGCTTACAGTAGATGGCTTCTAGAGTAGGGTAAAGATATTCTTGGATGTATATAAGGAATCATGTAATATTGTTAATATTAACTTTCCTAGACAATGGGTAGGAGTCTACAATTGTTATGGAAACTGAGATCCCAAAATTGTATAGAAATTGACTTGGTGTCAGAATTATATATCTATGAAAATGAGTTAGTTTGAATAATACAAAGAAGTAAAAAGTACTACTAGATGCATAAGTGCATTAGATCCAGGTTTGAATCTTAGTCTTCACTGGTTGGTTTAAAGATGGGAATTTATAGCCATATACCATTTAGTTTTCACTGATTATTCAACTTTCCAGTAAATTGTTCTAGAGAAGGATGAAGATAACTAGTCTTAAGTGAAGTATATTTTAATTAGATTATTTAATGATTCAAAGAAGATTTTAGAATTACATTGACATATTCTTGAATGGATAAATAAGTTCTGACAACAGTTACTGCTGAAATGCAGACCATTTATAAATAATGAGAAGAGAGAAGATAAGAAATTAATCACTTATATTGTGTAGAAAGATCTAAAAATTCATTTTATAAATTGTAATCAAATAATAGGCAACAGGAAATTAGCTGCAATGAGAATTCTAACTAGTTAACCAAGCAAAACATTCACATTAAAGACAATTTAAGTGATACAGCATGATATAAATAGCTAAATTCTATTGTAAACTGTGTTTATAAACCCATCAAAGCAAAATATTTCTGCTCTTCTAGATATTTCAGAGTTTTCTATATTTATAGGTGATTACAATTCTCTTGACATTTTTTTTGGAAATATATAGATGTTGATGCAAGTCCTCACCTTCTAAAATGAATAGCAGGTTACTGGATTCAAAAACTTTTAAGAATTTTTTAAATTTAAAGTTAAAATCTTGATTAAAAAGAATTTAAATTTTTTTCTAGATGGATAACTGCATTAGTTCCAGATTTGAATCTCAAGTTCATAATGATAAAGTCAAATAGCATAAAATAATCTGATTATGGGAATTAAAATGACACTACTATTTGATAACCATTATAACTTTAACTTACAATAGATGGCACTACAGTAAAAAAAATATCTTGTATTAATACAGCAAGTTGACTTACCTACAAAAGCTTGATAGTAAAAATGGAATTAAAGATGTTTTCCAGATGAATATCTACATTAGTTCTAACTTTGAATATCAAATCTTCATTGATAATAAGATTAAAACTCAGAAAATGGTGTTGGTATTGATATTCCTAAAAAGGACATCTTTAATAACACATACACATTTTATAACTTCTAAAAAAAACTACATTCAGTAAAATGATTGGATACAAATATGGACTTTAAATCAGTGCCCAATGACTTTTTAAAATCTTATATTCTTTTTTTGACACAAAACATAAAACAAGACTTATTAAGAAAAATATTTGAAAGTAATGCAGTCCTAATATAAGCAAACAACACTAACACATTTTTCTATGCTTTTTACACAATGGAAATACAAACATTCAACACTTTCAAACATAGATGACAGCTTCAACTGTTTATTAGCCTTCTTCAGATTTGTAATATACAGCTCTGAAATAAAATTGAAGAGTAACTGACTGGAAACAAAATGTTTGTCAATATAATTTTTTTTAAAAAACATTCCTTATAATTTCACATCTAATTAAATAGTAATCTATTATAAGATGAAGTATGATTTTTGAATGAAGCATTTGTATATATGTGATTGTCAAGATAGACTGTGGTAAGACTGTTTTCCATCTATTCCAATTCATTTATTGAGAATACTGAAAGTAATTTTATTCTAAATGGAAGCAAAGCAAATTAAATTCTTTAATAAATATATATCTACTAAAGATTTGAAATAGTCAATACACCAATAAAATACGTGAAAAAATATTTCACACTTGTGTATGTGTATATAAGCACCTAGAGTAAAGCTATTATCATCTCAGTCAATAAGTTAAGATTTATAGAATTAAAAATAATATTGTTAAATCACAAGTACTGGTATCTTTTTCACAATGTTTTCAAGTAAAATGTTAATTAAAATAGTAAATATTAACGATTTTAAACTTTCTCTTAACTATTTTAAACTTAAAATTCAACATGTCTGAAAATTTGGTACGAGAAACAACAGCAAAATCTACTATTTCAAGATTTCTTAAAATTCAATAGTAACTCTCATCAATGCTTTGAAATAGCATTCTTATCATGATTTATATAAAAGGTTAAGAACCATTGGTATCAGAGAAGACTAAGTCTGGTCAGGCAAATGCTTTTTGTCAATATATTTTATCTTCTAACTCCACCTCCTTACCATCATACTGAAATTTGTTTCACAGTGTAATGGTCATATTTGTGCATTCTTGTAACAAAATTCAGAATCCAAGCAAATTACATCAAAACTGACCTAGATGAGGAGTTGAGACCTCGGATCTGATCATACTTCAACTTCTTCACCAGCACTCTGTAATTTAATACCCTATGAATGACATTTATGAGGTTACACTCAGTCTCAATTTCTTTTGGAGCCAGCTGAAAAATGGTGGAACATGAGACTCAGGAAAATTGATAACTTAATTACTTAAAGACTAAATTCATTACTCGATGCTACATGACTTAATAAATAATGCATAATATGTATTAATAAAGATTAGGGTAATTTGGAATAAGTTGCAAGTAACACATTAAACATTAATAATTTTAATATATTTAATAAATAAAAATCAAATGGATTAATAAAAATAAAATATAAATATTTACATTGGTGGCAGGGGTTACACATGGGCAGGACAACAATGATGAGGCAGATAACAGTATAGTGGTCTCATCTTAATAATAATGCAATTTATATAATTAATTATCTGCAGTCTATGATTCATGCCTATATGGTATACCAAACTATTCTCAAGATTTGCTACTTGTAATCTAAAATTACTGGTATGATACAAATAAAAATGTTAATTTATTCATTCTAATGTATTATTTATGAGTAATAAATATGCTCAAAATACAGATGCATTAGATAAACCAGATTCCATAATTATGCTAATGCTGAAGTTTAATAATAGGATGAAATGAATGGGTTACTGTAGATGGGAATCTGAAACTATGGCACTAAAATATTACATTTGAGATCATAGTGCAAATGTGCAGTCATTCATGGCATTCAGTATCTAGTATTCTGTACCTTGGACTGGATGACTTGCTAGTGCAAAAATAAAGAACATTAGTTCAATATGTCAGAGCAGCTTTGAATATGGATCTGGATACTCAGGTTCCAGTTCTAGAAATGTCACCATGATCCCATTTAAGAAAGCATAACCAGGCATAAATACACATTCTGTGCTTAGTAAAGACACATTCACAATGTTTGAATTATACTAATATGTAAAGTATTAAAGATTTTAAGACTTCTCATTCGATAATTTAATATACAAAATTAACAAAGTGTATGCCACACTTGAATGAGAAGCTATAAAGATACACAGAAATTATTACACGCTAAGCGCTTTTGAGGTCTTTTGCCTCATATTCATAGCGGTACTGTGAGCTGCAGAATGAAAAAACAGGGCAAGGGAAACAAAACAGTATGCAAAGCATATGCAAATGAACTAGATAGTCCAATGTTTGGAAATGTCAAAGCAGGTATCTCATCTATTGATGGAGTTATTATTGCCATTAATAAAATATGCTTCTCTGATTTTCCGCTTGATGTCATTTTTCTCTATACAGACTATTTTAGGGCTGGAAGGTTCAAACAAATGCCTTGTCTTCTTGGAATGCTCTAAAAATGTTGATGAATTATCATTGTTTTTCATGGCTCTATTATATGTATATCTGTGTTGTGCTGTCCTGTTGATTATGCCTGCCTTGGTCTCTCCAAAATAAATGGCCCGGCAACCAGGTTGTGGGCAAGCTATGCTATAAACAACATGGGGAGTCTGAGAAGGTTCAATTTTGTCCTTAGACTTATTGATTAGACGATTAGTGCATGGGGGTGTATGAAAGCTAATTTTAAATTTATTGGCCAAAACCTTGATTAATTGATAGGAGATTAATATGTATTGAAGACAATTTAAAAAATGCACATAAATATCTATAATTTCATTTTTCTAAAACTACCTTGATACAGTTCTCAAAATAGCATATCACAATGGTCCTAAGAAAGGATTAATTAATAGAAATCTAGTTTAGAGATCTTGAATCTGTATATATTTCTTTATAATAAAACTAGGGAGAAAAAACATATTTTGGGCATTATGGCATTTACAAATATACCTTTAAGTACCATCCCTGATCATTATCTAACCAAAAAATATAATAATAATTCTCAAATCTTAATAAACAAAGTAATACATATTAACTAATTAAATACATTTAACAAGGAGTGCATAGCAATTTGTTGTCATTTCTTAGACTAGATTTCAAAGGAGAGATTTCTATCAGCAAAAAAAATGATGAGAAAATTACTTGGAGAGCTTCTAATCATCTCTCCAAAGATTTATTAAATTAATTATTCTTTACTTTGAAATTATGGCATATCATAACATATAAATTAAGAATACAAAAAAATAATCAAAATAGAAAATAGGCATAGCTGCAGATCACAAAAAAGTTAAATAATAACTGATTACAGTTATTACATTTAAAAGAAAGTGATTTTAAAATTACATTTATATTTATAGGCAAGACTATTACAGTTACATTTGGAGATTTATTTTACAGAATTTTAATTAATGGGAATTAATAATTTATGAACATTTATTACAGATAGCTAGTTTAAGGAATTTATTAGAGATTTTAATAAAGATTTATAGAGCTCTGCAGTAAAGAAATATTAAGCATCACATGATCATATTTCCTATACTAGCACATTAATTGTTGATAAACAGAGCCAAACTCTCCATACAGTATAGCCACCTGTGCTAAACAGAGTAATCAATGGATGCCAGAAGGCTTGTTCTGGCATCCATTGATTACTCTGTTTAGCACAGGTGGCAATACTGTATGGAGAGTTTTGCTCTGTTTAAAGAAATATTACCAATTTTCTTCTAGGATGAGTTGTCTGGCATTTAAAATAGGCTTGAATGGGATCTTTAGCAACAAAAGAATATACATCTAAATGGAAAAATATGGTGATTTATTCTGCAAATTGTGTAAGGAAGATATAGAAAATATTAGGCATCTGTTGATTGAATGTAAATGCTTGGAAGCAGAAAGGGTACAAATAATGAAGTTATGAGAGAATAAATATGAACAAAGTGATTATACAGAAAGTTGGTTATTGGTTTTTATGCTGGGTTTGGGAAAAGACAAGGGAGATTTAGATATAAAGGCTATAGAGTTGACAAAGATTATGTTGTGGAAATGGGGGCAGATTATGGGTCAGCTTGGGGTGGGGAATGGAAGGAGATGGTAAAGTGGCTAACAGGTTTCTTTGGGCATAGTTGCTGAGAGATTCCTGACTTCATTTAAGGAGAAGTCATGGTTCATTACATCACATCATGTGATTATTTTAGAAAAGTGTATTTTGTGTATTGAAAACAACATTAAGGACAAATTTATGTTTGACCATTATTAAATATATATACATATTAATACATATGGAAACATAATGGATGAAATTAATCATAGAATTAAACTTGATTGGGGTGCTTTTGGTAGAAATAACTTGATATTAAAAGGAAATATGTCTATGTATTTGAAAAGGAAAGTTTTTAATAAATGTGTTTTACCAATTCTTACTTGTGGATCTGAGACTCAGACACTTAATAAAAAAACAATACAGAGATTTCAGACCACTCAAAAAAGTATGGAGAGATGCATGTTGGGGGTAACAAGAAGAAATCAAAAACACAATATATGGGTAAGAGAACAAACAGGTGTTACTGATCTCATTGAAAAAATTAAGACTGAAATGGAATTGGGCTGGACATATTGCTAGAAGAGATAATAATAGATGGACAATTAAAATCTTAAACTGGATTCCAAAAGATTGTGAAAGACCCAGAAAGAGACCAGGGGTGATGTGGAGAAGCTAAAAATCAGAAAAGATGGATTGAACATGGAGACCTTCATCCTGCAGTGGATTGATAATGGTTGTTATTGATGATGATTATATATGGAAAAAGGCATCTGCATTTTATGCATGTGCATGCTGGAAAATACTGTACACATGCATTTCAATAAACAATATGTATTCCATAGTGATCTAAACTTATGATATACAATGTACATGAGAGGGGGAGTTCAAGCAAAATATAGTAAATGTCACAGTTTACAGTGCCATAAAGCTCTTGAAAAATTATTTTTCTAAAGGCAGCTATTGAAATTTGGCACCATGGTGATAGTAATATTAAGATTAAAGAGATTAGGGGCACTCCATCTTTTTACATTTATGTAGCAGCCTTACAAAAACATTAGATTTAAAATAGAAAGTAAAAGGTTTTTTGAATTTTGAAAATAATGTGCTTGATTGTGCAAATAATGCTTCAAAAATCAGAACATATTGAACAACTATCTACAAAAAGCAGAAAAAATGTTGAACTAAAGATAAAGGATAAATTAAAACATTCAATGGGTTTTTAAAAGCAAAAGGTAATTGAAAAAAAAAAGAAAAGTCTCTTCTTACACTTTAAAGCAAAATATTTATTAATTTTACAGTTTTGACTGTTTCTAGCAGTCTTCATCAGATTTTATTGATGTGATGTCATGTGATGTACTATATCCTCTCCTTAAATGAAGTCAAGAATCTCTCAGCAATTATGCCCAGAGAAACCTGTTTTTATTTTCTATTCCCCAGTCTAAGTTTTCCCATATTCTGCTCCATCCCATTTCCACAATATAATCTTTGTCAACTCTGCTTTATATCTAAATCCCCCTTATCTTTTCCCAAATCCAGTATAAAAACCAATAATCCATTTTCTGTATAATCATTTTTTTCATATTTATTTTTTCATAACTTTATTATATGTACCCTTTCTGTTTTCAAGCATTTACATTCAATTAACATATGCCTAATATTTTCTATTCCTTCCTTACATAATTTACAGACTAAATTACACATATTTTTCCATTTAGATGTATATTCTCTTGTTGCTAAAGTTCCCAATTCGAGCCTTAAACAATAAACTACTTTCCTTAATATTATCATATATTAACTCGCACCTAATATTCTGTTTATTTCTATATATATTTAAAATTCTTTTTACTCTCCATAGTAGTTCTCCATCTCTCTACCTCCCTATTCTTTATTAATAAATCTATTCTTTTATTCCATTCCTTACCACTATAACACTCAACAATCCTCCTAACACAATCATCCCATCTTTTGTACAAATATACTGATATAAATTTTTTATCCAAATCTTTTGCATACCACATTACCTTTCTCACCCATCTTGTTGCCTGTCTGTTACTCATAACCCAATTAAATACTATTTTGGCTATTCTTTTATTATCCATAAACTGCAATCTACCAAACATTTTCATTTTACTTTTTACATCTCTCAAATAAAAACTTGACCATCCCATTTCTCCTTGAATTGCATCCTTTGCTGTCCATAATCTGCATCCAATGCATGTCTTTCTACTTCCCTTTGAACTTTTTCTAAGTAATTTAATACCCCTTTACTAACACATAATGTATCATTACCATATATTAACCATGCTACTGCAACTCCCTTCCATATAATTGTAGCTTCCTCCACCAAGAGAGTAAAAGTAGATAATAAAATCTGATGAAGACTGCCAGGAATAGTCAAAACTGTAAAATTAATAAATATTTTGATTTAAAGTGTAAGAAGAGTAGAATATTGTTATTATATGTTACATAAAAAAGCAAAAATAAAGAAGGAAAGAGGAAGAGACAGTAATAAAGATTATAATTATAGATAACTTAGAAAATTATTACTCTCACTTCCATCATGTATTAAAAATGGATAGAAATCATTACTTTATTGTTCAGTGATAGAACATTGAATTATCAATGTAATCATGAAAATTTAGATTATAGCTCTAGCTCATCTGAAAATAGAACATTGTGAAATGTATGCATAGTATGAAGATAGTTGTGGCAGATAGTTATTATCCAGTGGAATTAAAATGAGAAATATAATGATAAAAATAAACATTGAATATTTATACAGTACAAGGATTGTTCACCTTTCCACAAGGTGTTAAAAATGGATAAAAGGTAGTTTCATCTGTGTGAGAGAAGAATGTGATAAAAAGTATTGAGCTGTCAATATAGATGTGGGCATTTGGATGTTTTCTAGCTCTAACTTACCTGATGACAATAATAGCAACTTTCCATTTAGTAGTGCCACCAAGTTCAAGCCATAGTAATCAATGTATGCTAGAATGATTATGCATCAAAATCTATATTTAGTACATAATTATATAATATCCCTAAATTAGTTTCTAGTTTATGATTTTTATCAATGAGGATCATTGGAGCTAAGAGTATTGTGTCTAGACCTTTGGATTTAATGTAACCCTTCACCAGCCATCTTTTACTTTGATACAAGTGAATTATCTTGGATTGGAAACATAATTGTGCTTTCATTTCTTGCTCATAACTTTTATAGTTAACTATAGAAATCAAAGGGACTGCTGGAGGGATGCATTAGATCCAAAGACCTAACTGTGGTGCTTTCAGAGCCAAGGCTCATCACTGATAAAATTTGTTAGTTAGACACTAGAATGAGGATATTAGATAAGTATGCACTAGATAAGGATTCTGATGCACATAGCATGCATTGATTACTACAGCTTGTACTGGATGACACTAGGCTATGGAGAGAGTTGCTGTTTTTACAGCTTGTTTAAGCATAGTAAATGGTAATTATATTGTGGATGAAGGTTGTTAGTAATAAGCAGGCACAGTGAGGAGGGCAATTTGTTGTGATATGATAGAGTTGAAGTGAGAAATGTTCTGATAAAAATTAAAAGAGAACAATGAGAGAAGATGGTCTGAGTTGTTGTGTTGTTCATGGCTGTAATGTGATGGAGTTGTGATAAGAGACACATGACAAAGCAAACCTCACCATAAAACTCCAAATATATATGCAGTACACAATTATTCATCATTCCACAGTGTTAAAAATAGATAGAAACTAGTTCCTTTCCTGTACAAGAGTGATATAATAGAGGAATATAGAACTGTAAACATAAGAAGTCTGATATCATTCACTTACTTGGAAAATAAAGGCTATTCACAAAGTACATGCATAATGAAAAAAAATTGAGACTCTCAGCTATTGGGTGGTTGTGGTATGGTAGAGCTGAAAAATGTGCTGATAAACTCGCCCCCTCAAAAAATATCTTTGCAATTGCAAATGAAAAATGTGCTGATAAACTCGCCCCCTCAAAAAATATCTTTGCAATTGCAATAATTTTTCCTCCAAAGTGGATAGATATCACCCCTATCTTGCATGAGAAGGGAATGGCAAAAGAGGATTCAGCCATTATCAAATTCAGGTGTTGATAGCTCACTTGAAGAATATTCACAAAATTTATACACTGTGAAAGAAGGAAGTCTGGGTTTCTGCAATGATGGATGATGGCCATATGGTGGACTTGATAAGAGATACATTAATAAAATCCATAAACTTGAAAATAGATGAATTATTAGAATTAAACGTTGAATTGAGTGCTTTCAGTAAAAATAACATTATTAAATGAAAATAAACTTATGTGCTTGAAAAGAAAGGTTTTAAGTAACTGAGCAGTGATGGTGATTATTTACTAATCTGAGTTTGGGACACTTAGTTGAAAGTAATTTAAGAGTATGCCTAAAGTAATTGCCTATTTTGATGAAATTAGGAGGATTCTAAATAACTGTTATATTTTCAAAGCTCATTTCTATACAATTCGTACATACAGTTGAGAGAAAATTCATCATTCAGGACTTGAAGATCAAGAAACTTACTAAATTATTGAACAAATTTAAGAGGACAAAATTCATGCATGATGAAAATAAATGTGGATATCCAGACAGTTGAAACAATTGAATCTGCTCAAAAAGCATTTTGAACAACAACAACAACAATTATTGATTCTGTGGTCAGCTTTCAGTTTAGGCATTTCAAGAGCAAGTTTGTAAAATTTTATATTTTGATTTAAATTTTTTTCCCAATTCAACTCATCCACAAGTAGCAAGATTATCTACTAGAATGACAATATGTAACAAACTTTCAAATGAAGATCTACTTGACAACATTTTGATAGGCAAAGAAGCTTCTTTTCATATGTATTGAAAAGTCATTTGACGTACCTGTTGCCCTTAGACAGATGAAAGGTCAGTGGAATTTACTGGATTAAAACTTGCCATAATTATATTGCATCATTTTTAGTTCCCTATTTTTTTTAATGTATTACAAATACAAACTTGTAAAATGAAGTACAGTATATGACTTTACATATTATAGTTTGACATTTTCAAATATATAATAAAAAGGATTAATTTATACAGTTAAAACCAATAAGGGCAAATATTAGTGAGATAGTTACATGTATTATTATATAACAGAAAACTAGCTTGAAATGAAAGAGAAAAAATACTGGAAAAGTATTCAAAGCTATGGTAAAAATGTTTTTGCTACTATTGGTTAACTTTTCCCCTAGATTAATGAGAATAGCAAATTCTCAATACAGTAGTGCCATCCAGTGCAAGCCTTAATAATCAATGGATTACTAAAGCTTGCACTGGTTGCCACTAAGGTTTAGAGAGTTTGCTACTGTTCAGCTTGTGTAAACATAGGAAGTTGTGATTCTGTGATATATTAATGAGATCAATAAAAATGGTATATCTGATTCTGTATATTCTTAAAAGAGTTATGACACTGCAAACATTTTGTCAATGGATGAATTTCCATTTTGCTATCCATATTGCAATATAGGGACTATTCTTTCAATGAATTTCTGTAAGCCTCCCATTAATTGTGCCATTTAATAGGGATCATTATTATAGTCATTTTAAATCCTTTTTTGCTGATTTTAACCATCTTAATATCACACATATTATGAGGATTATCTTCTAATGTTTTGAGATTTCATGAGATATACTATTGTCATCTGTACATTATCTTTTGAGAGTTTATCAAACAGTGATCTTTTCATTTAATAAATAATAAAAAAATAATCAAATGGTTATAATGTTTGGGAGTTCATATGAAGTTTGAATACTGGAAGTGCTGGAGCTGAATCATCTCATGAACTTTGACCTTATAAGATTTCTAACCATACAAGGCAAGCCATCATACATTGCTATTGTGATCAGTTTAAAATAATAAAGCATTTCAGAAAGATTGAGTAAGAACTAATATAAATCACAGTTTATTCATTTACCTCATCATCAATAAATGGTCCAAAGCTATTTCTATCTCTATAGGATTTCTTACACATGATTTTTTAGAGGTATTTCATTGCTTTATGGATTAGCAACACCCCATACTTTAGTTGATTGATTTTGAAGTGAGCAAATAAGAGAGCATTGACACTAATATTTCCTTTTTAGAAATTTCTTTTGGCTGAATGGTAAAAGAGTGTAATAAAAAAAATATATTTTTTCCATATGTCATAGCATCAGCCGGGATGTGAACCCACAACAACCATCTGCAAACAACTGCTTGCTTGCAAGGTAGTTTTGCTGACCTCTTGGCTATGTTTAAATTTGCAGAGTTTTGTTTTCTTTTCCATATAGGAATCATAAATTGTTTTTAGAAAATGGATTTAATTTTTTGAAAGATTTATGCATGTATAAGATATCCTCAATAGAACTGAACATAATTGGAGCTGGGACTAGCATGTTAACTTATATTGCATTAAGGTTCTATTTATAAGCTAGCACATGAAAAACTCACTCCAGGGATGGAAAGGTTTTGTGGAATTTATAGGTTTTTGTGGACATCAAAAAAAGTTTTTGATATGTAATCTTGTTCTAGAATCAAACTTTAAGTAGGGTCTGTTTTCAGTCACACCAAAAATAGAGATGACCATGATCAATCAGGTATCCAAATATTGTTAGTATAAACATAATATTAATGGACCTGAATTTCTTTATGAAAACAGAGAAATGGAATGCACTCTGACAATGCCATAGGGAAGCAATTAATTCCAAGCAAAGAGTACTCCATATAGTTGAAATTGGTTAGATCTAGGCTTAGGTTTACCTTTTGGAAGATGTTATTTTTTTAATTAAATGAATATAATGTAAATATAAGTTGAAGTATCAAATGTTCATCATCTAAAATAAGAGCAGTATTCAATGGACTTTTTATAGCAGTGTTACATCTATATTTACAAACTGCAATAGAGGGTTCTGGGTATGTAACAGGTATTGAAAGTAAGTAAAAAAAAACAATAATGCTTCACCAAAGAGATGCTTATAATTAACATAAACTAGAGTCCCTAAAATATATATCCTAGTGAACTTCTGCCAAACATAGAAGAAAATTAGATCATATTAAAAACCTTAAAATGTTTTTGAAATTTGGGTTTTCAGTTCTGATTTTTATATATATATATATATATATATATATATATATATATATATATATATATATATATATATATATATATATATATGAGGTTAAATGCAATGCATTTATTTTTTTAAAAAGTCCAATATTGGGAATCAATCTAGGTATGAGTATGTAGCACAACCTCAGAAAGGCTATTAGTTACTCAAGTTTGCAACGGCTATTAGTTACTCAAGTTTGCAGTAGATAGTTTTCAGATAGAATAAATAGAGTAAAATCATGAAGACATAGATACAAGTTATGGTCGTATTCTGGGGAACATTCATTAAGAAGATATTGAGATTAATATTAGTAATAGTGTTTGATGAAATATTTTATATGTATAAAACTTTTTACAGCAATTTCAAAGGAGTTTTTTGTGGATTAAAATTATAATCTAAAGAAGTTTGCAGATATATAGTTGCTTTTATCAATAACGTTTTTAAGATTTCAGGAAATAGTATAAAATATGAAAATAAGTTAAATATAACAGAGATACAAGATATGAAATTATTGTAATAAATAATCTATTTATATAGTGCTTGACTATGTATGTAATATGAAGAAGGAAATAGATTTCTGGTCATGTACTTTTTATGAATTTACATGCATGCACCCATAAGCATCAGTTACCTACACAGTCAAGTGCAATATAAGTAGACTATGTATTACAATAAATTCAAAATTTAATATTTATTTCTAATCGCAGATAGTTAAAAGTGCAATTCTCTCTCTCCTGCTATATATATCTGGCACACCGGGATTAAAGCTCCGATTTTAGCATGGTGAGCAAAGGTTGGCTTATATAATAATAAGTTCTAAGCATAGGTGGATCACTTATGTTTCTTAAACTGATAGATGATTGCATATAAATTCATAAAACATGACTGAAGATTTATTCCATTATCTATTTATATACATAGTCAAGGGCTATGTAAATACACTATTTATTAGAGTAAATTTAATATTTAATATTTATTTCTAATCACAGATTGTTAAAAATGAAATTCTATCTCTCTCTTGCTATAGAAGGAATAAGTTTGTACAATTCATTTGTCAAGTTATACATTAGGCACATAATAGGTTAAAACCCTGGTTTCAGTACAATGAGCAACATAGGATTAAAGATAAATACAAAAAAATTAAATGAATATTTCATATTTTTTACCGAAAAAATAAAAAAAGAAGAAGAAATAAAAGAAAGTTTAACAGCAATGAATTAGAAAAAGTTAGAATCTAACAATTACTTTGATCAGTTTATTAATACAGATGAAAACATAATGGATGAAATTAATAATAGATTTAAATTTGGGTGGAGATTTTTTTATAAAAATAATTTACGAATAAAAAAGTAGGTCCATGTGTTTACAAGGGACAGTTTTTAACATTATATTGTCAATGCTTGCATGGACTTTTTCTACGAGTGATATAAGTACTTCAAACTGCATAAAAAGTGTAGAGAATAAATTGAAAGTAACAAGATGGCATGAAAAGTGAAATGCAGAAATGGGAGAACAAAGAGGGAGTGATATCATTGGAAGAACAGAAATGAAGCTAGACTGGACATATTTCTGGAAGAAATGATAATAGATGAGCAATAGAAAAGTTTAACTGAATCCCAAGAGATTAAAAAGATAGAGAAATAGCATGTATTACATGGATAAATGAAGTCTGAAATAATATGAAGTAGTGGGGAAAAAACTGGATCAAATTTGAATCAATAAGGTTAAAAAATGATGGTTATTATTGCTATTACTAATAATAAATACCATGACATTCAAGTGGGTTACAAAAATAATCAAATTCAAGACATTTTCGTAAAATCATAATAGTTATCCAGCAATGTATTTATAAAAGTCATAGGCTATCTGTATTGCTCATATTAACTGCCTATGTAATAACATAAAGGTGAGATGATTGTTATATAATGAGACTGATATCATCAATGAACATTGCTAACTTTTACTTATTAATTTGAAAAATATTATTTCTTTTTTTGTAATATATATATATACATCTGGGTCTCATTTTATACGGATTATTTTAATGCGATTTTGAAGTTATGCGATTCATGTTTCTTTTTAATATCTTTCATATTTTACTATATTTATTAGATATCAAGAAATTTAAATTATTAATAACTTATTTTGATTTGAAATACTTTTTTTTTCAAAAATATAATGTTATATTAGCAGCTAATGTGAATATGGCCTGAAGCAGTATTTAGAATCTTAGCTTCTATGTAAATAACTTACATATACTAATGAGTAAATAATAATAATAAATTATACTTATGTATAAAAATATCGCAATAAATATCAAAAATTTTAAACCTTTAAAACGTATTTTCTTAGATATAACAAAAATAAATAATTTTTTAGATTTTTAATATAAATAATAACGAAGATGTTATTGATTTTGTAAACTGAAAGTAATCTTTTTAATGATAATGTATAATCTTTTTGTTTTGATTGCGATCTCATTTTTTTAAATATAGAAACAGAAAACCATTAACACAGCACAAGACTGAAAGTGATGCTAGTTGTACATCACATCACGAATCTGATTTCTTACCAGTTCACAAATGAATGCATATTGTCAAATAGTGGTAGTGATTAAAATATGTATGAAAAAATGTAAAATTAAATACTATAGTTAATAAAAAAAGTAAAAAAAGTTTGTCTTGTATTAATTTTTTTCAAATATTTGAAATTTTTTTTATTAGTCATACATACTTTATTTTCTTATTTTTTTAATGCGAATTTTAAAAGTAATTTTTCCTTGTTGCTTTGCTTTTATGCGATTTCTGAAAATTAAGAAACTTATCCCCCATTTTTCAAGGTAAGTTAAGTCTATTTTTATGTGATTTCTTTTGTGCACATTTTTTAAGGAACCTATCTACCACTTAAAATGAGACCCAGGTGTGTATAAATATATATATCAACCAGTCAAGAGAACAAGCTAGATTTAAATGTGATTTTAATACAATAGATCATATCCAAGTATTGAGAAAAATTATAGTTATAGAAAGGACCAATAAATATGAGTTGCCTTTATACTTTGGATTTTTAGGTTATGAAAAGACATTTGATTGTATATGCATTTCTTCAGTGATTAAAGCATTGGATTATGAAAGTATAGACCCAAGATATTGTCATATTCTGGAAAATATTTATAAAAATGTAACAGCAACAATTAGTTTACATAATGATCCTAGGAAGGTTAACATTAAGAAAGGTGATTGTAAAAGACCCAGAAAGAGAGCACATGGAGATGGATGGATGAAATAAGAAAGTATTCAGAAATGATGAGGAGAAGAGAGGCTAGAGATCAGAGAAGATGGATTGAACTTGGAGAGACCTTCATCTTGCAGTGGACTGATAATAGTTGACAATGATAATATTGAAGCAGTCTATGTATGCACATACAGAGCTTCATGATATTTATTTAACTGTAATATGAACATAGGGTGATAGATCTACTAGCTAATTCTTCACCCTCTTTATTAAAAAAATAATATATATGCAGGTGTGTGTGTGTGTGATTGAATGATAGGGCATATATATATATTGTTAACATTAAAGTACATTTCAGTTATATATTTGGAAAAGAAAATGTATTTTTTTTTTGTTTTGTATGTTTTTTTAAAAAAAGAAATGGAAAAATTAAGTTGACTCGTTTTTTTTTTTGCAATTAACAGATTTTACTAATTGATAGCCAAACATTCAGCTAAAAGCAAGAATTTCTATTAAGTCTTTTATAAAACTCTTGGAAAAATATAGTTCCATTGGGATGCAAATTATTTCTTGTCTTTGGGGGCAATTAAGTTTTCTTACCTTATTTTAATCTTGATAAAGTTTTGCAGATTAGTGCAAATTAAGAATTAGTCAACCGGTATATTTTCTTTTCTAGCAAAAGTGAGTCTGGGAAATTAATTAAAATATTTTTTTAAAAAATAAGAAGAGTAAAGAAAAACTCTAGACATAATATCTGGAGGGGTGGCTAAATATTTCTTGATTTTTTGCTAAGATTTTTTTTAGATTTGTAGACATATAAATACTGGGTTATATTTCTTCTTTTTTGCTCTCTCTTATGTACTACTGAGTGTAAGCAGAGGTCACACTAATTTTCACATATCATCATGGCTTTTGAGTAGAAAGCAAGTTAGCCTTTCTTTGGAGGATCTCTGGAGGAAGAGAGTGCATCTTTGGTATGGAGAAACCTATTGATTCCATGATGCTGCTGTAAAAAAAGGGAGAGTGTACCAGCTTCAAATCCAGTCCTTTCCTGCATCCAGTAAACCAAGAGCCTGCCCAGACCTTAAGCTTTGATCTGTAAAAGATAGTTGTGCCATCCTGCCTCATCAAACTAATCATCAAATAATTTAGCATTCAAGTATGAACTTTTAGTCTTTAAAGATAGAATATTTAAAGTGCCTTCTATAAAACTGTATAATGTGTAGATTTAAATCCCTGATTTATAACTGCTCAGTAAAAAAGACTTGATTTCAAAGGAAGATGTAATTTTAAAGATGGACATTAATCTATATGTAAGTGTAGTAACTCTTTTATAACAAGTCAGTCTATGTCAGAACTTAATTTTTAATTGTTAATGGTACAAAATTCTATAAACTTTATAAATACAATTTTTTATTATTTATTTTAAAATATGCCATGTTATTTTTTTTACTATAAAAATATACACTTTATTGATTAACTTTATCTATATTATATTGATATGCCAACTCACACGTATTTGAAGGGATATTTTAATATGTAATCAATTAATGCATAAATTGTTGTTTTGTCTCCAATCTTTAGGGTGGAGAGTAATAATCATTTTATAACTTTAAAGTAACAAGTGCAAGCTTGAATTTCTTAAATCATTCTCCAAATCCTTGTGAGTTAAAATGTTGTCATCTGTTTGTTTTAAAAAAAGAAAATCAAATATCTGAATTAAAACTTTTAATCTACTGGTATATATGTAATCAAACTAATACCTCATTAACAAAATTAAGAATAAATGAGTGCTAAAATAATTATTTAAGTCCAGATCTATTTAGTTTATATTTGGTTGAAATTCCTTATGACAATTAAATGAAATAATCTATATGTGTGTTTATTTATGTATTAATTAAAAGAAATAATCATGCTTTTTTTTGTAAAACGGGCAATGTTATTTATTATGAAAATATGTGTTCATACTGCTATATCTATATAATAATGCATACATTTAGGGAAAAAGTACTCTGTCTCAGCAGGGATATCTTATTGCCTCCTTAGCGATTTACTATGATAATTCATAATTAAGCTTTATATTTAAGCTCATGGGCATTTTATAGCCTATAAAATATGGTTATCCTAATTTCTACATCATTGCTTGTTTTATTAAATTTTAAATACAGGCTTAAATATCTATCCAAGTATGAGTTAGGGCTTTTTGGCCAGTATATCAGTGTTACTTGGTAGAATAATCTGTGTCTACATACTTCCAATAAATGAATAGATGTTGAATAACACTATGCAAGCTTCCAGATGGATATTTTACCAGTACTGGAGATAGCCATGTTTTTGAGCCAATAAATGGGTATTCTATGATGATAGTGATTCATAACCCAAGCTCCAGTTTCCTGCACATACCATACCGATGGTGGATGTGTCTTCATAGGAACATATCTATATATTTCTTATTACTTGATAATGGAGATTGGCCTATCCAGCCAATGCCTATAATAATGTAGTCAGCACAGAATTTAAACCCAGATACCACTGTCTTCTGTAATTAGGTTTATTAATCATGCCTGTTAGTAATGTTGTGTAGGATGGATAAACCATGTCTATAATGTAATTGTTAATAATAAAGTAAGCTAGAATTATGCTTTGTTCCATAACTCCTGCTGGAATTAATAAAAATAAGTATAATAGTAAAAATACTTAACTTCCCCATGGTATGTAAACATGCACATCAATTTGATATATATATATATATTTCTGGTCTCTAACTTAATAATATATAACCAGGTATTGAGTCTACTCTTCACAATTGGCATATTAATTTTATAGTGGCATACTTCTTGATCAAATTAGCATATAGTTCATTTGTAATGCTCACACACATATCACACTGATACACAAAGGTTATCATTATTAAAACATGGTTTCTTTGTAATGCTCATATATGTATCATACTGATACACAAATGCTGTTATCATTATCAACATAGTTCTTTTGTAATATTCATACACGTATCACACTGATATCTAAATATTGTTGTTATTATTAACTTCTAGTTCATTCGTAATGCTCATACCTGTATCATAATGATATCCAAATATTATTGTTATTCTATATCTTATTGAAGTTGTTATTAATACTTTATGTATATTTATGCTTATACATTGGTCATGTCTTTCCCTGGTTCACCACATCCACCCAACTACATCCACACTTAGATAAGTGATCTATAAGTCTACTCAAAACCCCTGAAGTAGATAAAAAATGGTATTCTAAGTATTGTCAAAGTATCAGGTCCTTATGGGAGCTGGTGAGTATTTGTATCAATTAATTTATTAACTAATTCATGACTGAGACTGAGTTTGAATCTGTAGAGTCCTTGTTTCACCATGATCACTGGGACCAAAAGAAAATGATTACTATTAGTAGCATCAGAAGCATTGGTCAGATAGTGATTTTCAAGCACTGGCAAATGGATTAAAGCTTAATACTGTTCTGTGACTACCATATCCCAAACATGCTGGGTTTGATGTACTTTTGATAGGTCTCTGAATCTTGTTGGCTGAACATACGATTCTGACTGTTACAATATATATATATATATATATATATATACTGTATACATATATATATATATATATATATATATATATATATATATATATAAATAAAGGTTTTGAAGTTTAACCAAAAAAAGGTAATACCATTTTTATTATAACTATAATTTGCTTAGCATGCTTTCAGCATTGACACAGGCAGAATCATAGGCTCATATTTTGCCACAGGAAGCAATACTTATTAAATAAATGATTTCACAACATTAAGATGGTTTATAAACAGGCAAAAACTCTCCATATAGTAGTGCCACCTTGTGCTAACCAAAGTAATCAATGGATACCAGAAGGCTTGTGCATAAAATACCTATCTAGTGATCTAGTGCCTACTCATCCAATATCCCCAGACTAGTTTCTGGCTTGTGACTGATGATGGCCACAAGCCAGGAACTAGTCTGGGGATATTGGATGAGTAGGCACTAGATAGGGATTTTATGCACGAGCCTTCTGGCATCCATTTATTACTGTGGTTAGCACAAAGTGGCACTACTATATGGAGAGTTTTTGCCTGTTTACTAACAGTTATGTGCTAGCATGAGATTGTGATCATGTGATGTTTAGTTGATTAAGATGGTTTACACTTATTTAATTATATTAATTATTAAAGTAACAGAAAAAGCATTTATGTTTAAAATCTAAGTAGCAATTTTAACTTGGGTTGGAATCTTTTTTACACCTTTAAAATATACAAGTAACTACTAGTTACAATGTAAAATGTCAGATTCTGAAGCAGTAGGTCCTTGGATTGATTCCATTTTTAGCACTTCAATCACTCAAACTTTTTGAATTCTTCTATTGTATAGGAGTTTGTGCAATAAAGTCATTCGATTAATATTATTTTTTATTACATGCACAGTGATTCTGATTCCAATCTCCTTTAGACTGGAAGTTTTCAGTTGTGCTTTTGCATAAAGCAATTCTTAGATATAATTTTTACTAAATACTTATTAGTCATACTGGTACTAAATTTGGATGAGATGTATCATCTCTGTATACATTGGTTTCACACACCTTTTTATTCAAGAAAAATTTGCATCAGCAGTTCCAATAAACAAGTCACCTGCTTTTTTGGAAATTTGTTAACCAGTATGTTCCTAGTAGATATATCATTTCAATCCTTGCTAGCCAAAGGTAGTTAGAATAGATCATAGTGCAATAAACCTCACTGTCACATTCAGATGCTGCTACCTTTTCATAATAATATACAGCTTTTTGAGGAAATGTTGACTTCGACACAATTATCTTTATTATATATTTTAGCACTATATACCATTCTATCCTAGTAATGTTTCCAAGAAACCAAAAGAGTTTCCTCAAATACTAATTTCTCACTATCATTACAATTTGATAAATCAATCACACCTAGTAAGTCATGTAGCATAGCTAAGTAAATTTGAATTAGTGTGGAAATAGCTTCCAGATCAACAATGAAGGCTTCCATATGAAGTAATGCAACATTGTGATCCTACATAATATGGAAATCTCATAGAAAGTGTCGAAACTCATGGTACCATACCATATTCAAGTGAATATGCTTTATAATAGATAGTCATATCACAAAAAATTGCCATTCAATGTACTTGGTAAGTTAATCATTGAAGTGACAAATGTTATGGAAAAATCAACAATGTTAATGAAGCTAAAGCAAAATGTAATGGTAGGGATAGACAAATATTTTATTTTTTCTGCCTAGAATTTGTAAACTATACTTGATATAAATGATTTATAGTTTTGAATAATGAACAGCAGAGGTGCTTAAGGAGTTTTTAAGATTAATATAGTTACTCTCAGTGAAACTCATCTTCCATCGGAAAAATGTTTAATAGATATCCGGCAGCAAATTCCATTTTTTTGGTAAGGCGGATCATCCAGTGAAAGCATGGTACTGGATTAATTCTGAGTTTTAACTTAGTATACCTTTTCTTTGAATTCCTAAATGTTTCAAAAAAAGAGTAACAATATTAAAACTTGTTTGGGACAATGTTACTTTGTGCCACTTGTTTAGTGCTTTTGATCCAGTGTCCAATTCAGAGAGTTCAGAGGAAATAGTTTTAACTAAATAAAATACCATTAAAAAATCAAATTTTTATTCTTGAAAACTTTAATGCATGTGTTAGTGGAAATTTAAACTTTGGTCAAAAATTGGTCTGTTCTGGATTAACTATCACAAACACTTGGTTTGTGCAGAAAACAGTCATAACATATGAGCATCCATACTAAAAAAAAAGGTGAGATAGATCCTATTTCAATCATATTTATAAGCAATTGGATGCTTATTCTTAAGATACATCTACTATTCACGTTAAATTTCAATAGGTATTTAATACTAAATAGTAATTGAAATTTTCAGGACTGACATGTCATTTGAGATGCAGAATTTTCTTTAGAAGAATGTTATGAATTCTTGAGTTAAGTCAAAATAGAATTCTGATTAGTTCTCTGATAATGAAACTATTATTAGAGATTTAATTAAACATATATTTTTTCTGCTTAGCCGAGTAATAAATTGATTATAGACCTTCAGAACTAATATAGAGATTTAATGGTGAAGTTCAATGACTGCCAATAAGGTTAGAAATGATTGAATGATTAATATAATTCTATTAAGACCCAACTTCTTATATATTAATTATGATACTTCAACATGTGGAAGGCATATCTTTTGAACAATGATTTAAGCATTTAAATAATAACTTTTAATATACAGTATTAATTCTATGTACTCATTTAGGTTTGGACAAACTAATGAAGCAAAACAGTAAATTGGAAAGACTTCAGGTTCTGATGCGATATCTGGAGAAATTGTTGGAATTTTATAGGGATAATAAAATTGTGCATGGAGAAATTATTGGACATATTTTTAAGAATATACAGATTCATAAAGTTGTTCATTTAATCATAAGGATATTTTTATTGTTTTAAGTTATAAAAAGAAAGAGGTAGGCAAGATTTTGATAATTCTCATAGAATATCATTGGAATATACTATAGAAAAGGTACTGTCATGAATTTTGTCAAATAGATAGACATGATTGTAGCAATTCTCATAGAATGTCATTTGAATACACTATAGAAAAGGTACTTTCATGGATTTTGTCAAATAAGTAGACAGAATTGTAATAATTCTCATACAATATCATTGGAATATATTACAGCAAAGGTACTTTATGGATTTTGTTAGATAGTTTGTTCTAGCCATAAAATAAACAGTTTTCAATGTATCATGAGATTTTCAAAAAGATTAGATTATAGTCATTAGGAAAGTGTAAAACTAATATCATAAACAAGATTATGTCATTAAACTTTTAAAAGTTTATCAATATAATATAGTTTCTACATGATGGAATACAAGGGTTATTATTACAGATGGAAAACCTGGGGCATTTTGAAATGGAAACTGTAGTAAATAAAGGTGTGTTCTAGGTCTAAATTAAATTCCACATTTAATAATCTTAGTATTGTTTATAGGTAGCTTCAAGAAACATATCAAAATGTATACAATTTTTGACGACTTCCATTTTTATATCAGTGGTCTTGAACTGTTTATAGGTAACATGAAACAGACATTGAAATGCATATAGTTTTGATGAAGGAATTTTTAATTTGAATTGATTAAAAACAAAAGTTAATCTTTTGGAATCTGGATTTACACTATGCTAACGCTTGTCTTATTTTTGCCAGTTTAAAAAAAGATCTACAGATGTGATTAATGTTTTGAATGCTTTGGATAAAACTTTAATCTAGAAATTAATGTTTAAAAATCTCAACTCCCTTTGCAGCCAGTGATAGAAAAAAAAAAAGTTCAGTAACTTTTCATCTATAAATTTTAATATTTTGGAAATGTGATCAGTTTAAATATCTTGGCAGTTTTTTGATTAGAAAGGCAGACCTTTTAAATGTTGAGCTTTTAACAAAAATATAAAATATTTATTATTTTAATAACATTACTGCACTTAAATTGGGATACTTATGTATTAGTCTGGCAGTCAAATTTCACATACATATTTATTTGAAAATGATAAACCTAAAACTTTATTTACTAGAAATGAAACAAACACGCATTTACATTTTTTTTTTTTGAGAAATGATTTTCCAACAAGTAAACTTTTAATAATCTAAACTTATTACAAATAATAACCAAACCAAATAATAATAATAATGATGATGACAATGATAATAATAATAATTTAGGAAATTGTCCATTTATAAAATGTTGTTTGTTTCTTAGTTTCACTACTGTAGTCTGAACTTTCTTACCTCGAATCACGTTCCGTTATAAACGGCTACCCTCTTTCAACAATTCTGAACAAAACGCTACCATCGTTTGCCATAAAATTAGCAGCAGAACCAACATTTTGACTAATACTCTCTCCTCATCCGATTATTATCTAATATTCTCTTACAAATTTAATTCCTTTTCTTGTTAGAAGAGGGTAAATGTGTTTCATTCGGTCTTTATACATATATTGGTTTATGACGGCGACTTTCATTGCAGCCGGGCTAATATGTAAGTACCTAAATTAGTTATGAAGAGAAATGTTATTTTACCCAATTTATTGTATGGAAGTAAAAACCTGAACCCCTACCAATATGGCACAAAGGCTTAGAACATTTTTATTTAAGGATGGTTATAAAATTCTAAATATATGATAGCAAGACTATGGAACCAATCACTATGTTCTTCAAGCTTGCTGGATACTATACTCAGTCTACTATCGTAAAATGTCATCTTTATTGTATTAGACATGTGAAATGAATGATAAGCTTTTTTTTTTTTTTTTTTAAAGTCAAATTTCTCAATAAATTTATTAATAATAACTTAGAAGGTAAAGTATGTACATATATGAACAGATAATTATAAATTACAGTGATATCTTTGTAAGATTACAGCCAGGAAAGGAAAAGACTAACGAGTGCTTCATATGTTACAGCCGTGATGTGTACTATGTTTTCTGATGAAGATTTGAAGGAGTAATGCTATTGTAAAGCTATTCAGATATAGAAATCAGTTTCCATGTATCATCAAATTTACTTTTCAGTGTGAGAAGTTGATCACTTCCTTGATCTTAGAAAGCTTTCGCATTATATATTTTTTTCTTGTTGAAAGAAAACAGTATTAAATATAATTTTACAATGTGTAGTCCAGAAAGTGTATCTTACGAAAAGAGAGAGTCTGATAATGGAAAAGGTTCTTGTCTTAATATTATTTTTCAAAGACGTAAGAAGATAATAGTCTACTTTAATATTCTCATATATTGTTTTCTAGAAAGACCATAGGTCTGTGCATGAGCGGATTAAATGATCAAACGTTTCATTTTGGCGTTGACAGAGAGAGCAGGTGGGATCAAAAAGGCAAATTTTTTTTAATGTGTCAAAGCATCAACCGTGAAGCGAATCCGTGAACCCGGGGCAACTGCTTGTAAGGCGGCTGTGCTGACCACTCGACTACCAGTCAAATTTGAACGTGGTTTTTATGGACATGGCAAATCTTTATTTTACATTATAAAGATTATTGCAAAAGTTATTTAAAGAAGTGTAATTTTGACTGCTTTTATCGGAAAAATATAGCTATGAATAAAATTACAATGAAGAGCTATAATTAGGTAAGATGTTGAAGTCATTCAGATAGAAAAGTTTGATGCAGAAGCTAAAACATAGTATCGCAAGGTATCAAGCAGATCAATGAATCAGCATGTTATATATGTGGGCTTTATTTGTAATCTATGAATTAGTAGAATCGTCATGCAAATAACATTGCATTATTATTATTTTGTGCCTTTCAATATATATATATTAGGAGTTGGAATGACCATATTCGTTTGCAACTATTTTCCACTACTGTTAATGATAAATACAGCATTATACATACATATTTTTTAACGTTTCAATGAGCATTCTTTTTTTTTCATGTGTCAAAGCATCGGCCGGGAAGCGAACCCGCAACCCTGGGACAACTGCTTGTAGGGCTGCTGCGCTAACCACTCGGCCACAAACGCTTGGCTTCTTTTGTAAAGTTTAATTCGTACGTTTCTTTATATACTCGATATGATTGTAGCAATTATTACTAATGCTTCAATATTTTTAAAGTAAATCTTGAATGCAAGTCTGTGAATTTTAAATCAATCTATTACTGTAGACATGTCATGAAGAGTTATTTTTTGACAGCTCACATATTATTGAAGTTTGCTGAGATGTGGACTCCTAATTTAAAAAGGCGCAAAGAAGAGCAGTCTATCGGAGTGATTGGCAGAAGCATGAACAGAGAAGACAACTTGGGTCAGGTGCACTGTGGGAGGATAACTGATAGATTAGATGGGTTGAAGGCAAAAACAGTCATGAAAGATCTATATCACGAATTAAAAAAAAAAGGGTGGGAAAGTTTAATAATGCGCTAAAGTGCTTTTAGTTTGCCTGATAAGTAATGATGAGATAAAAAATAACTTCTGTAATCATTTTTTTGTTAAATCGGAGTGATTTTCTCTCTATATTAATTAATAGCCAAAGAACACGACAATAACTAGCGTGGGTTCAGCAAGCATTTAAATTGATAATATTTATCATTTAGATCTTTTTTTTTTTTCGAATTATTTCTTTCAGTCAAAAAAAAAAAAAAATCGTGGTAGAGAAAACAAAAAACAAACTATAAACTTTGTTATAGCTTGTATTTACTATTATTTGCATAATAGGTTTTACTATAAAAGCTGATAATGCATTTCAATTTATATTGCTGAATCTAGATTTGAAATGATTTACCAAAACTGACGCGGTTGAGATAGTTATAAAGACCTGCCCAATATTTATAATAAGTTTTAAGAATTTTAAAAGCAATTATGTATAAATAAGATGTAATATGTTGGACTATTTCCATCATTTATGAGTGAATATTGAATGTATAGAAAATTTTAAACTTTATTTAAACTTGATTTTTTACATTTTATTTAACATTTCTTGATTCATAAGCAATGAATAGAGTTGGGAAATCCACGATGCCATAGTTAGATGTAATTTTCATTATATTCCGCGTCTTATATTGAAATTCTACATAGAATTTTATCCTTCGCTTTCTTGTAAAAAAATTTAATACGGAAGCTTTGCACCCCCACCCCCCAGTTATTCTTATTATCTTTAATTATCTTATTTAAATTTTTTTTTTAAATTTTGTTTTGTTTAACTTTTTATTATGTCTTTTTATATAGTAATTATACGCATATAAAGTGGGCCATTGAGATATATGCTGATGATCGGTCAGCTACTAACACGCCTTCAACATATCTCTTCAAGAAAGCAGTCACAAATTACTGTTTATTTGAAAATATATATTTTTCCATAACAGCTGAAAAAATGACAGCCAGTTACTTTTATTGAAGTTTGCTGGGAAAGTCACAAATGAGAATTAAAAGATAGGATTATGACTAATTATGAAAAACAAACCACATGACATTGTGAATGATTGCGTAGATATATTAAAACTAAATCTGCACCCTCTTTCCATTCATTACATAATGTACATCACACATAATACGAAAAACATCTTACGAACTCTGACCTTTCATTGCCGCTCATAGGCAGCCAATAGCAGTTAACTTCATTTTATTCTAAAGCCATCTACATGAAGCTTGAGTAAGCACTGAACATAGATAATACAGTCTATATTATAAAATCTCCCCATTTTCAGACTGACTGGTTTCTGGATTTTGCCTCTGTCAGTGAAATACTTGGATTCAAAGCTGGAACAACTGCACTTTTACATTTGGAAGCACCATTTAATTCTTCATACCACTTAAACTAATAATATTAACCTTTTGGTTTTTTAATTTTCAGGTTATTAGCTTGGTTAGCATACTGAAGTAAAATGTGATTGTTAGATGTGTAAGTAAATTAATTCCAGTTTTGAGTCCTGGTCTTCAATAATAAAGGACAGCAATGAGTTCATCTGGTGAATGGACATTTACAGTATTATACTATCTTATGCCCATTGATTACTTAAGCATACAGTAAATAGCTTTAGAGTAGGATAAAGTCAGCTGCTTTATATTGCTCACTTATAAATATCAGATTCATTGATAAAATTGATACAAATTAAGCATGACAAAGAGATAATAGCTGCTTTTAAAATTAATGTTTATGACATCAAAGTGATCCCTAGTTTTGGCTTTATTGGATTACTCATGAACAACAGACTTTTCACAAAATGACATTAGAATGTGAGCTGCAGTGACTTACAGATTAGAATTGTTCAAAAATCATTTTCTATGTCTTTATAGCTGTAAAAGTTGATAATAAAAGCTACTGAAAATACCTTGAATGGTTAGGAAAAGAAAACAAATAATCGCATTCAAATTATCTTCATATGATCACCATTTCCTATGCTTGCACAAGCTATTAAAACAATAGCAAACTCTCCATACAGTACTGCCACTCAGTGCAAGTCATAGTAATCAACTTATTATAAAATTACTATGGCTTTTGCTGGATGGCACTACTATACGAAGAGTTTGCTATTGTTTCAACAGCTTATGAAAGCATGGGAAATGGTGATCATGTGATATTTAGTAGTTTAATAACAATCCTTCTCATCATGGTGACTCTGATTATTAAAGAACCAAAGACACCAACATATATAGATACTGACCTGAGTTCAGATCTGTATGACTATACAAGTAAATGAGTTTGGGTTTGATAATATTATTGTGTTTTCATTTTGAACTCATAGCTTTATAGTTGATCAAAAAGATAAAAGGTAACTATTAGAGGATTGCATTAGATCTCAAGATCTAGCTACAGTGCTCTCAGATCCAAGGATCATTACTGATGAAAGCTGCAAGCTAAAAACTAGTCTGGGGTTATTGGATGAATAGACACTAGATAAGGATTTTATGCACAAACCTTGCATCCATTGATTCCTAAGGCTTGCACTGGGTGGCACTACTGCATGGAGTTTGCAATGGTTTGGTGTAGTGATAGAGTAGCAGATTCTGAAACCTGAGGATCCAGTCTTACTCTGTCTCTTCCAGTTCTTGAATTTCTTATGAATACCAAAACATCAAACCTATTTGATTATTTATTTTATTTGTTGGAAAAATAAAAAAGTTCTCAGTAAACAAAGAAAAGCAAGCTCTGACAGTATTATGGAATATACTGGAAAACAAAACAGATGATTGATTTTGCTGCAAAAATTCTATTTATATAATGGATCTTTGTAGTTGTATTAAAATTATTTAATGTTCAAGCAATAATGCATGGTAGTTCAGAACAGTCCTGGATATGTTTTCTCATTTTTATTTGTCTCAACAATAGAGAACATTTTTGTTCACCAGTAAACTACACTATCAACCAAGTCATAAGTTTATGCTATTGCATGATAATACCTAATAGGAATCCTGGCTATAATTAACTATCAAGGTCAGATCTAGTTATTTCTGCAGCAGAAGCAAAAATTTGAAAACATGCTATAGTTATTACATGTTCACAATTAAAACCTTTTTTGTTTCAAAATGTAATCAGTATTAAGGTTTACAGCAGTTAGGAAGAACCATGTTACTGTAGAAACATATTTATATTTTTTTCTAACATTTAATATTGAAATAACTAATATTTAACTTTTAATCAGTAATAATTACATTTCCATTTATAATAATTAATGAAAGTTACATTTCCTAACCAAAGACAGGTAGGATAACCAAAAGAGATAACAATGGACCATCATCAGAGATAAGTAAGATATTACTTTTAGTTAACTTATTAATATACTTCTTATAGTATATTAACATATAACAATCAAATAAATACATCTTTTTTTAATACAATTTTTATAGTTTCAAATGTCCAGAAGTCTTTTTCAGACCTATAATACTTAAATATCTATAAACACCTAACATATATTATCTAAACCATATAAACAGTTTTGACTATCCAGCAGTCTTCTCCAGAGATATATTTAAATATATATGAACACATAACACATTATCTAAACTATATATAATACTGAAGATTAAGACAGCAACAATAAGATATTTATATATGGTTAAATTAATGTATATTATGAATTTATATAATTTAAATATTATAGTTCTGAAGAAGTCTGATTAACAGTCGAAACTATAAGGTTTTATCAAGTCAAGATTAAAATATTGTATTGTAAAATTAAAAAGAGTATTTATTTGTTATGAAAGAATTAATCAATGTATAAAGAAATAAAAAAGTGAAAGTAAAATATTAGCATATAAAAATGCATCATAAATAAACATTTTACATCACTAAGATTTATAGGAATAGTGGTAGTGTTCTGATCTATCATATCAGCCATTTGATGGTGTTGATGCTAAGCAAAAACACATTGATATAACATTCCTGGGCCAGTGATTCTATAGAACTATGATTTTCATAAAATTAAAAAATTCAAACAAAATATAAAAATGTAAGCTGACTTTTTGGACTTTATGTGACAGTAATTAATCAGAGACTGGCTTTTGTGTGTGTGTCAATAAAAAATTACATTACTTTTGAATAGCAAATAATAGAACATTAAAGACTTTTTTGGACAGTAATTCAAACAAAATTTTACAATGAAAGCTGACTTTGACCATTTTGGGACAGTAATTAATCATAGAGGCATTTTTGTGTGCATGCGTGTATATAAAAAATTATGTTGCATTTTTAATAACAAATAATAGTAAATATAGTGGATCAGAAAAGTTACGATACTTTTTTAATAAAAAAGAAAAGTAAATTTTACCCTATTTTGGACAGTAATTAATCAGAAACTGCATTTTGGAGGGAAAAGTAAATTAGATAGCAATTTACCCACTAAAGTTAATATTTATAACAAACTATTAAAATAAAATCCGATTCCAGTATCTGGCAATTGCCAATTTTCAGAATTCGAAGCAGCCATCTTCCTTGTCTTGGATGATTTCTTGCGATACATTATTTTCATTAGGATTTTCGAAATAGTGCTGTGCCACACCCTAAAATCTAATTTGTGAGGGTTACCCAGTTCTGATGGAACAGTGATGACAGTGTTAAAACTGTTAGAAGGTACCAGTAGGTTAGTTCACATGAAAAAAAAAGTTGGACCTGAAAAGTTAAATTACTTAGACATGATGCAGTCAACACACTCTCACATGATACTGTAATGAAAATAGGCAATCCAGCATTATGATAAAGTGTGTAACACAAGCAACTATTGCAGCCAATGAAGGTTTCTGTGCTTTTAGCATAGAAAAAAGACAGCAGTGGTAGCTGGCAGTCAAGTAAATGGACTCTTTCTGTATTTTATCATAGAAAAAAAGCTATCTGCTTGGCTGCAGCTGTGGAAATGGCATATTTCTAGCAATTTAGCTAGAAATAGGGCCATCAAGCCACTGACATGATAGAACAGAACACTACCATAACAATAATTATAGTAACAATAACAATAAATAATAAAACTGTGTGATTCTTGGGATGTCATGTAATATTTGAACACTAGACGAGACACATAGAGCTTCAGTTCAGAGATATCTATTTTTTAAGACCTTGCTGTTATCACTATGTTAAACTACATCTGTCAGGACATAACAACATAACAGTATTAATAGAAGCAGCAATAAATAAGCTATAATAATAATATGTATATTAATTTTTCATTCAAAAGTAGATAGAATTAATTAGGCAGTACACTGCTATGGCAGAGCTATAGAGCTTATCATCATCGTTAGTGGCTAACCATTGCTCACTATTCCGTTAGGACCCAATTTATTCTACATGCCAATATTTAGAACTATATAATAAATTTTACTGATGTGATGAAACATATTTCCAAATTTGGAGGGAAAAAAAATCATTCGTGTTTTTTTTGCAAATATTAACCAATGCCTTTTTTAAACAAAAGTTAATATAATAGATTATCAACTTATACATACCTGTATACACACACATCTTTATTAGGTGAGTGAGGGAGGGAGGGGAACAGTAAAGAACATAACTTTGTATTCTAGTCTACAGAAAGAGTTATTGCAAGTCAACCATTGTCTTGTTAATTTGATATTGGAGCTCTATGTTTGTCTCCTTAGCAAAGTTAATCATTTCTCTTAAATGTCTAGTCAATGAACCCTAAGTCCGTTGCTAACCTAACTTTAATATTCTTAACAAGCTAAAATATAGCTTACATTGCTATTTCAATTTGACTTTGTTTTTACAACATTTTTTTTCTTTTTCTAAGCACACATTAATGATAATCTAAAAGAAAAAAAATTATAAACAAAAGAAACCCCCCTCCCCGGTTTAGATTTATTTGCTTAATTATTAGAATATATATGGATTAATGAAAATAAAAAAGTTTTTTTTTAAAAAAAAAGAAGAGAACAAGTTTATTGAATTTTTTATATACGAAAGATTAAAAACAGATGTAAAGCAAACTAAAATATATATCAGGACTAGGAATGATATGATAATTTTTAGCCTAATAAATAATTAGAAGTAATTATGGATGCACTTATCTGAAGTGGATGATGTCAAAGTTATGCGTGCAGTCAATTTGACCCTCGCAAATCAAATTATAATAATAATTTTATACTATCCGAAATTTTTAGTTTTTCCCCATTTACAGTAATTTATTTTCATTAGAGGAAAAATATTCAATCTTTCCCATTATATATGTATCTTCATTTATTTTCGGTGATATTTACTGATAATATACATAGGTAATGCAAATTTTTGCAAGTTGGAATTCATCCATTTATATAATCATTTAATTTAGTGAATCCATAAAAGTTATAATGAACATTCAGAAAGAAATGTATTTTTTTTAATATGAATAATTTGGATCTCAGTATATATATATTGTTGTATTTAAGATTTCTTCATCAGGAATGGTTTCAGTATCACCCTGAGATCTAGTTTCTATGATCTGGCTTCTTAATCGAGTCTGACGAACTCTTTATTGTTATATAGGCTTCTATAGTTTGGCTTTGATTGATCTCTGTTTTTATGGTAGTGTTGTCCATCTAATATTTGGACAAACATTGTATGTAAACCTTCTGTATTTATAATTATTGCTGAAATTTATTTGGTGAGCCCATTGGACAAATGGCATATTATTCAAATACCTAATTGCATTTTAGCAATTAATTTTTTTAACATACCAATTAGCCCTAAGGACTTAAATTTTTATAATAACTTATAACATTATTTAGAGAATTATTAAATGTTACCAATGTATAATTTGTATGTGATATATGCAAAAAAAGGCATAAGGATGATTTTTATTAATATATTTTCCAGGATAACATCTCCATTCAGCCTTACTCCATTCAGCCTTATGGAATGTGCATTGTAAGACTTAGTTTGTACTGGGTATATAAAAATGGTCTCAATATTAAGAGACCACAGAAAATTCTAAATTGTTTTCATTAAAATGAACATGGATATGAGGTTAATATTTCTGTAGTGTAATTTTCACTACACCACTCTCACACAAAGTACAGACTGGTTTCTATCTGCTTTTAACATCTTGTGAAGGAGTGTTATCATAAACATATGACCAAAGTCACATGAAAAAAATGTACAAGAATAGTGTAGTAAAAATGACACTACAGAAATATTATTCAATAAGTGGATAATCTTTAATCTAATACATGACTAATAAAAATTATTAATATACTTCCATAGTGATTTATGTCAAAGTTGTAAGAGCAGTAAGCTTGACACTTATCAATTAAACTGTACTAAATGCAAGATCAGAGAAGCATTACTCATAGCAAGTGATCCTAAGTCCATTAATCGAAGAGAAACCTGCTTTGCTCTGTCCTGAAAATGGCAATTATATATTTGCATAAATTTTCCTTCTAACAATGCAGTTTTTAACAAGATAATAGCTATGAATATGAGAGCAAGAAGTCTCTTGAAAGTGCTCAGCTAAAATAGTATTTTATATTTGCTTTCGATTATATATACTAGCTTCATTATCTGTGCATACAGGACATATATATTGTAGTTAGCCTATATAATAAGATTGTAAACATGTTATATAGATACCGTTTATGTGGACGCAAGTGGATGTTAACTACTTTACCATGTGACTATTTTCACCGGAGTTAGTTTGCAATTTTAAATGACTCATCTCAAACAAATCCAACACTTTCTTTTACATTATAAAAAAATTAAGTGAAATTAATTTAAAAAAAAACTTAATTCAGATAATATTCCAAGTTTTAATTCTCTTTTTTCATATTCTTGCATCCATTGATTACTAAAGCTTACACTGGGTAGCACTTCTAAATGGAAAGTTTGCTATTGTATTTTTTCATATTCCCAAATACAATATGCATTGCAAAAACACATATAAGCTGGTTATTTTCAACATTTCAAAAATTATTTTGTGTGGAGTAACATTTATACTTACATAGTAAATCTATAGCATATAATCATTTGTGAGGACTTCCATTTTTTGTTTACATCAATTGGAGAATATTCCATTGAAAAGGGTGATGGGTTCTCTCTGAACCAACATACGTGTTGTATAGCAACATCATTTATTTATTCACTAGAAAAATTTAATGTTATCTCATCTTTGAATCATGAATTATAAAATAAAATATGTTTTTGTATTTTGCATCTTTATGGATTATCATCCATGCTTTTTCTTCATCATGAAACTTTGCAAACCACTTGCAAACATTCTGGTGACTCATGGCTTCATAATTATTTTAAACATTTAAGTAGAATGTTTTGCCCAATTTAAAACAAACTTTAATGTTAGTGCACTATTCCATTGTGGATTAAGATATAAAAACACCATCACAGTCCATAACATAATTCATGACCCAGACATGGTATGTAGTAAGTTTTTAATCACAGATGACACTTCATGAAGCATGAAGAGAGAGAAACTAGTCATCCTTTTATTAGGACATTTTTTGTATAACTTGTGAGGTGAGAATATGCTATTCTCCAGCATTCTGTACATTTTGGGTTATCATCAATTATTACTATATTTCTGAACAGCATCATAAAATCATTTCAAGAGCAGATTCTTAACAAACTATTCAAAATTAGTTAATAAATGATATCTAAATATTTTTATTGAAATAATAAAGTGGATTCCTCTCCCAAAAGCTTCAATCATAGTTATGCAATCTACTACATTTCAGTATTTTTGATGTGATGTGATGCACTGTGGTTTCTCCTTTTTCAGAGTCAGGAATCTCTCAGCCATTATGCCCAGAGGCCACTTTACCATTCCTTTCCATTCCCCACCCCAGGTTTTCCCCATATTTTTCTCTATCCTGCTCCATCCCATTTCTACAACATAATCTTTGTCAACTCCATGGCCTTTATATCTAAATCCCCTTTATCTTTTTCCAAACCCAACATGTAAAATCACTTTGTTTATATTTATTCTCCCATAAATTCATTATTTGTACCCTTTCTGCTTGCAAGCATTTACATTCAATTAACAGATGCCTAATATTTTCTATGCTTTCCTTACATAACTTGCAGACTAAATCACCCATATTTTTTAAAGTGGTTTTGAAAAAAATTCTGACATCTTTCGCTCTCTGATGAAAAATTACATTATTCATTGACAAAAAGTTTTAACTTTGAGATGATACAACAATTTGTAGAAATTTTATACATATTTATTTGATGAGAGTTGGTACATCCTGTTGATAGATGGCTCAATACAAAAATTAAGGATGATCTAAATATGAAAATTTAAAATATATCATGATAAATAAAATTTAAATAATATATATTAATTTTGAAAATAATTAAACTATAATTTATGTATTAATTTTAAAAGTAGATAGTAAATTTTTTAGACAAAATTGTCATGGATATGACATGGTGTAAAATTTATACATTCTATTGATAAAAAAAAATATAATAAATCCCCCACTCCCTCTTTTTTTCCAAAATTTGGGATTGTTAGGTAACTAACCAGAAAAAATAATAATAAAAGGAATAGATATTATGACCACACTATAAATATTTAAATTTTAAAAATTAAATGTGCAAATGATGTGTAATATTGGTGATATTTTAAAAGTGTAGTGTTTTTTTAAAAAAGAAAGAAGGTGAGAAAGAATGAGATAAAAAAAAAGGAAGGATAGAGAAACATGAGGAGAGAAGGAAATAGAGGGAAAAAGGGAAAAAGAGAAGTAAAAGAGAGAGAGGGTGAGAACAAATAAGAACAAGAAAAAAAAGTCAGTTAGTGTTAATTTGACATTTAACAAGTTTATACGAATAAAATTAATGATCAGCTGAATAATTGTTATGCTACTATTTTTACAATAAATATTAATAGTCAAAAGTCAAATGTAGAACAAATTTATGTGGAAGTTACTGTAAAACCTCAGCAAACTATATATACACCAATACAATTTCATCAATAAATGAAATAGTATGGAATGAGCCCACCTATTTTTTTTTTTAGCTTAGATCGTATATAAGTATTCAATTTAGTGATATGTTACAACACAGAGTATGAATTTTATATATTAATGTAATTTCACTATTAATATTTACCATCTATTAACTGTAGATTCATTTAATATTCAGAGGTTGTTAAATATGAGGCACAGACTTTCCTTCTGGTTGCTTCTAGTGATTTCAGGATATTACAGTTGTTCTGAAATTACATTTTATATAGAATTCATGCTCTACATGTAACATGACAATAAATTGAAGACTTATATACAATCCAAGATTAAAGTACAGGAGAGTTCATTTTGTACTTTTTTTGTTGACAGAGTTGTATTAGTTTACATATAACTCCCTGGGGGATTACAATATCTTTTGCATAAATTTTATTTTTATACTAGTACATGTACATGAATACGATTAAGAATAATAAACTATCAAAATTTGGGATTAATATAATTGCTTTTAGTAAAACTTACCTATCACAGGAAGTAAGTTTAATAAAGCAAATAGTTGGCTACAAATTTTTTTCCATAATGGCAGATCAGCTACAGACTCGAATTAGAATGCAAAAAAAGTTCATACTATATTGGAACTTACAAATATGGATCGTTGGACAGATCATTGAATAGAATATTCCATGGTTAAGATAATAGTTATATAAAAAACATATCTTATTCCAATCACTATTCATGTTAAATTTTAAAAGCTAATAAGCGCAAAATGATTAATCTATATTTTTAGAATTGGAATGGAATTCTCTAAAGAAATATATCATGGTTATAAGTAGATCTATTTTGGGGTTTACTTAAATGAAGAATCATGACTTATTCCCTGACAATGTTCATGTTACCAATGATTTGATTAAAAAGAAATTAGGCATTTTTCTGCTTGGTAGAGCAATAAACTGAATGTGCAATTTTTTAACCAGAATAGGGATTTAAAAGCAGAAGATGCAACAATTGACAAGAAGGTTTCCGAATAATGGTGGATTAAAATTGCAGGAGATGTGAACATCCAATGATCAAAGTTACTTTAGAATTTTTTTAACACATTGAAAGTAACAGAAAGTCCTGAAAATTGATTCATGAGTCTATTAACTACATTAATAGCAGTCAAATGTGATAACAACAATATATTGAACAGATAGAAAGAACAGTTTGATTATTTTTAAAATAATGTTAGAGAATAGAAATGACAACTTTTAATGATATACCCATTTTGTCACCTCATTTAGATTTGGATAAAGAATTCAAACTTACTGAAATTAAAATAGCCTTTTGTAATCTTAAAAATGATTAGACTGCAAGTCTGGAGGAAATACTTGGATAAATTTTAAAGTATGCCAATGATATGTTAGCTTAAAAAATATTGGAGTTTATTAGATATATGGACTCATAAAGCTATTATTCCAATTTTTAAAAATAATGGTGATATGTAAGGCTGTAGTAATTATCATGGAATATCAAAAAAAAGTATTTAAAAAATTTACAGCTGAATAGGTACCAGAAACTAAATTTTTTGGAGGGGTTAAGAAGCCCTAAATAAATGGGGTTTGTTTCCAGAAAAATACAGGAAAAGTATTAGTACAAATGAGTAATATATATTTAGTATTCCTGAAGATTTGTGATGATATTTTAGTTATATTTATATATTGAACTATTTCCACCAGATAAATATTGAATGTCATTAGAAAAATTTAACTTTATTTAAATATTCCAAATACATGTAACGGTTAGTAATAGCACACAGGTTAGTATATACACAACATTTCAAGAGGTATTATTCTATCCTCTTCAGGTGTTTTTGCCCTGACCAGTAATAATTCTAGCATGGGAATAAAACTTGGACTCTTAGATTCTTGAATATAGATTATTGAGTAATGAATTTTAAGGTAATGCTCTAACCAACTGAGCCATCTGCCAAGAGCAACAGTCAGTAGAAATTTCATTTACTTATCTATGAAATTGCTCTGATTTTCTCCACTTTTTCCTAAGAGCAAGGTTGATTGGTAATTTCCATACATTCTGTATAGTCCCATTAGGTTGACTTATGGGCTTGTCTGCCATTGTCATGTGAGTGGTTTCTTTAAATTTTATTCTTTATACCTTTTCTTCTATATCCAATATTTTTGTATTTTCCCAATTGAACATATGTTCCTTGGTACATACATGGTTTTTTTTACCTCAGACACATCTATTTTCTTTCTTCTAATCATTACTTTGTGGTGTGGAAATCACTTTTTAATGGGGTGAATATTTTCACCAATATACATTCTTCAACATTCACATATTTTATAGATGGCAGTTTTTGTTTTTCAGCAGTTCAAGTTTAGGCTTTATAGATATTAGAATTCCTTATAGTTTTCTTTGGCTCTGTAAAGCTGTCTTATGCTATGCTGATTGCAGATTTCCTTTAATTTGTCTGCTATTTTTGTTGTGTATGGATGTACTACCATACCAATAATTGTTTTTTCTTTTGATGGTTCTTTTTGTTGTCTATTTAAACTTTTCTTAATAACAGCTGATGGATAACCATTTGTCATAAGAGTTTGTTTTATATAGATTTTTTGTTTTTCAAATCGCTGGTTTCTGAACAAACATTTTTTGCTCTATTCCACAGTGATAGTATAGCCCCATCTTTTGTATTTTGGTGTGATTGTATGTATAGGCTAAGTATTTTCCTGTATGTGTAGGTTTTCTATAAACTGTAGTTTTGATTTTTTCATGAGGGAGTCTTGTCACAAGAATATCTAAGAATGCCAAATTTTGTTCTTGTTCTGATTCTATTGTGAATTTAATTGAAGAGGATATGTTGTTGTTGTTTCAAAAAGTTTCTAGTAGTGCTCCACCATGTGGCCATATAACAAATGTATCATCAACATAATGAAGCCAAACTTTAGGTGAATATAGAGTAGTATTTATGGCTGTAGCTTCAAGTTCTTTTGTGTAAATATTGCTAATCAGGGGTGAAAATGGTGAACCCATAGTCATTCCTTAATTTTGTTGGAACAATTTTGTGTTGTATTGAAAGTATTTGTTGTTAGGCAGAATGTTCAATTTAATCTTTTTCTTACAATAGACAATCATCCTTCACATGGCATATTTGTGAATAAACTTTCCACATCAAAGCTTACTAGTATGTCAGTTTTTTCAACTTTCATGTTCTTGATTAATTCTACAAAATGTCTAGAATCCCTGACAAAAGACTGAGTCTTGTATTCCAAAGGATTAAGAACTTTGAGAAATCTTGATAAATTTTGGCAAATTGAACTTCTAGAACTAACAATAGGTCTCAATGGAAGATGATCCTTATAGATTTTAAGTAAACCATAAAGATGAGGAATTTTGCTGAAATGTGATGTTATTTTACTTTTTTCTGAATAATTGAAGTAGTTGTGATGCTTTCTGAGTAATGCTTGTAACTTTGTTTGTGTACTCAGTATTGGATTTTTTGCCGATCTGTATTGGCCTGCTATGAGGAGTTCTTGTAATTTGTTGTCATAATCAGTTGTATTCATTACAACTATTGCATTGTCTTTGTCAGCAGGGAGAATAGTTATAGATTTATCTACTTTGAGAGATTTAATTGCTTTCCTCTCACCATAGGATATGTTTGACTTCAATTTTTGTTGCTTCTCAAGTGATCTTTTTATTCTACAGCATAAATCTGCTGCTTCTTCTAAAAACAATTTTTGAGTGATTTCCTTCCTCAATGGCTGCCATTATATCTAATAAAGGGATGTTAGATGGTGTTATGACTAAGTTTAATCTCTTTTTAAAAATAGAAATTTCAGCATCTGTTAGATGTTTAGAGCTGAGATTTTTTAACAGATGAAGCTGGTACATTACTTCATACATTATGATTTTTGATATGCCCATGTAGGTTTACAAGTTTTTTTGTCATTCTTTTATTTTCCCATGCAATGTACAATGTGATTTTCTTACTGCTTGAAAAACTCTTGTGAAGTCTTTATCAGTGAGTTTATTTTTTAAAAGATATTCTACCTTATTAATGAAATCCAAGGTTGGATACTTGGAAAACCTTTGAGCATTTATTCTTTCTCTTAATAGAGTTTCACTTGCAATTTTCTCAGCTCTCTGGGAGTGAATTGGAGATTTTAATTGCAAACCTTTAGGAACTATCCCTTCATATTTACATTTACATAGGAAAGTTAAATGATTTGCTACTTTGGCCAGCTTTAGACATAATCTTTCATAATGTCTAAAGTTTGATATAGTATCAGGTCCATATAGAATACTTAATGTTTTTGTGAAGGTTCATGATGGTAGTTAGTTGTATTTATATATTGCACTATTTCTATCATTTAAAATAAGTATTGAATGTCTTCATTAAAAATTTAACTTTATTTAAATATGCAAAATATATGCAACTGTTAGTAATAGCACATAGGTTAGTATATGCACAATGTTTCAAGAGGTATTATTCTCCTCTTTTCTTAAAGTGTTGCTGGCCTGACTAGTGACAGTACTAGTATGGGAATTGAACCTAGATCTTTAGATTCTTGAGTTTTGAATTTTAAGATAATACTCTAACCGACTGAGGAGGAACCTCATAGATAAGTATATGAAATTTCTACTGACTGTTGCCTTTGGCAGGATGACTTAGTTGGTTAGAGTGTTAGAATCTAAGGGTCTAGTTTCAGTTCCCATACTAGTACTGTCACTGATCAGACCAGCAACATCTAAAGAAGAGAATTGTACCTCTTAAAACATTGATAATATCCTAACCTGTGTGCTATTGCATGTATTTGGAAAATTTAAATAAAGTTAAAAAGACATTCACTACTTATATTAGATGATGAAAGTAGTCCAATATATGGTATGGGTAATTTATATAATGCCTCGATTAATCAACATATATATAGTACTGATTGAAACTGAATGTCCACCAAAGTTTATTAGTATTATGCAATCTCCACATATTAGAATGATAGGAAATGTCACTATTTTAGATGAAAAATCCAAGGCATTTGAAATAAAAATTGGTGTTAAATGAGGATGTGTATTAAATCCAACTTTGTTTTCAATTTTTCTGATAGTGGTTTATGGAACTATTTATAAGTAGTTTCACCACAAATTAGTGATCAAGATGAATATAGGGTTAGTGTTAGAATTTTTAATTTGAATTGATGAGAAACAAAAATCTTCTTGGATTCTAGATCTAAATATGCTGATAATTACACTATTCTTGCCAAACCAAAGGGTAGTCCATATAATGTATTTAACATGTTCACTGCAATATAAAAACCATTGATTTTGATTTAGTAATTAATGTTACACATTTCATCACATTGATATAACTTCCATAACTAAGTTAGTTGTATAGAAAGCTGTTATTTTATGTAATTTCTTGTATAGAAGTTAAATCCCCTCCCCCCAGTCAATACAGCAAATTCTTTATCAGTTTTTGTGGAGAAGCATCTTTGATAACTTTTAGCCTGATTGATTACCACTTTGAGAACATGAGCTAATTCAAATACCTTCATAGTTTTTAAAAGAAAAAGGTGGATTTAGGGGAAAGTGTATCTTAGATCTAATGTGCTGCTGATGACTTTATAACCATTAGTCATTTATAGAGCTATTGTTTTATCTAATTTATTGTATGGAAGTGGGTCTTGAACTCTCTACCAATGGAACATAAAGGGATTAAAAAAATTTCATTTAAGGATATTCCAGAAAATTCTAAAAATACTATGGAAAGATCAAATCAATTCAATTTGCTGGGTGTGATATATGATGTTCACTATGAAAAAATCACATCTTTATTTTATTAGACTATGAAATGAATAAATAACAACATACTTTCTAAAGAAGTATTTTGTGGTTAATTTGACCATGGTTTTCATAGAAAAGGCAGATCTTGATAATGTTATAAAGATTAGAAGTGCTATTCGGTTTGCTTTCACTAGAAAGATATAGATGAGGATAAAATACATAGGGGAAATGCAATAAGACAAGGATTGAAGTCTTTCCATATAATAGTACCACCTAGTATAAGCCATAGTTATCAGTGATGCTAGAAGATTTTCTGCAGAAGTTAAAAAACAGCATCATAATATATATATATATATATATATAATATTTAAATACAGGTATACTTCAAATCCCCTGTAATCACATAAAACAGAATAATCGACCAGCATGTTGTATATATGGATGTATTTGTGTTTCAAAGATTGACTTTTGTAGTTATAGCAAAACTTATCCATTGGGTATTATTCTTATTCTAGAAACTGAAATAATCATATTTGTTTATGAGAATATGCTTTTGTTAATAATAAGATATTGTGCAAGAGAATGTTTAAGCACTAGATGGCATTGAAAATATTATTTCATAAAAATTATTTCAAATTAAGTAGAGGGATTTGGACCTAGGATTTTTCAGTCTACTCATCCTCCACTTCATCTCAAGCAACCGATATGCATGACCACACACATGCTAAAAAGATATAGGATATCCAATAAACATATTTCGTGCAGAATCAGCACTCATCAGTTGGTCCAGATCATAGTCTCCCACACATCTACATAACCAGTTCTCAGTTTATATTTCAAATTGAATTTGAAAATGGAACACTCATAATTACTAACCAATGATGAAAGATAAGCAATTATATTTACAATTTTTGGGTGAAATGGTAAAGAAATTCATCAATTTGACTTTTCTTATTCACTGACACATCTTCATTAATGCACATTTTTCTGGAACAGATCCTGTATCTTTGGAAATAGTCATTTGCATTACATTCTGTTCCAAATTTTTATCATTATGATAAATTGACCAAATAAACTGTTCACAAAAAACAAACATGCTATTGGCAAAACTCACTATATATATTGCCACCCACAGCAAGCTAGAGTAAGAAATGGTGATCATGTGATGTTTATTGGCTTGAATCAAAGTATGATAACGTTAAGAGCACCCCATTGCTTCCCATGTATAATATAAGTAAAAAACAAAAAATTGAAATAAAACTTCTTAATGAAATTTATTGGTATTTAATACTTTTTTAAAATTTAACAAGCAATTTATTAAGTATATTTTAATTCACAACTAACACATCTTTGGTAGATTATTGGCTTTCAAAACTATACATTTATCAAAAATATGGGCTGCTATCTTGGTTTACTTGAAAACTCACAAGTACCATTTACTTTAGTGTGCATATCAATACTACATTACAAATTAAAACCCATCTGGTTTTTTAGTTATTTTTTTCCAGCATAAATAATGGATTCTTTTAGCATCAGATGTTGTTGTTTTAGAATTGTTAGAAAACTTGACATTTTGAGGCAAAACATGTAGTGGTATAGTAATTTATACTTTTATAGTCACAGTGCTTTATGATCAGGATAACAATAATTTGTAGGATAGTGTTTAAATTTGATAAATAATCCTTTAAACCACTAATCATCATATGATCACCATTCTGTATGCTTGCACAAGCTGTTCACACAGAGGCAAACTCTCCATGCAATAGCATGACTCAGTGCGAGCCATAGTAATCAATGAGATAGGTTTGTGCATAAAATTTTTATGCCTACTCATCCAATATTTCTAGACTAATTTCCAGCTTGTGGGTTTCCTCAAGAACCTTGGATTTGGGAGCATTGCACCTCAATTTTAGGATCTAATGCAATCCCTAAGCAGCCACCTTTTTACCTTATTAGCTAACAATAAAGCTTTGAGTCCAAAGTGAAAACACAATAATGTTTTCAATAGTTAGCTAAAAAGGTGAATGGTGGCTTCTGGATGGAGGCATTAGATCCTAAGAGCTAGATGCAGTGCTCCTCAGATCCAAGGCTCCTCACTGATAAAAGTCACAAGCTAAAAACTAGTCTGGGGACATTAGATGAGTAGGCCTTAGATAGCAATTTTATGCACACCTTCCTGCATCCATTGATTACTCTTGCTTGCACTGAGTGATACATACTGTATGGAGATTTTTGCCTCTATATAAATAATCATTTATTGGATGAAACTGAACCAATCTTAGTATCAGTATTTTTTTTCAAGCATGCATTCATAATTCATTTAAAAGTATTAGATCAATTTATTGCAAATATTGCATTGTTTTTCAGAAATATTGACATAAAGGTAATGTTATTAATTTGTAAAATTTAGCAGAATAGTTTTTTTCTTTGAGTGATCTTAGCCTCTCACAAACTTACTTTAATATAGACATATTTCTGATATGGCAGTTTTCAAAGATTGACCAACATGTAATATGAGGTAAAGTAATACACTTTAGCTAAATTCTAATAGAAAAATTCTCTTTCAAAGGGTACACATTTTAGAAGACATGAAATGTCTGCTATCTATATTAAAAAAATTGAATATTTAATATTATTTAGGGGCTTAATTTTTTAATCATAAGACTTTTATAGATTACACCTCAATATCAAATTTCTGCAACTGTATACAAGTAAACTATGTGTGCATATATAAATATGATTCCATTTACTGCCTAATTGCAGTGTTACCATGACAACAGGTTGCTAATTATTTATTGGCTTGTTGAAGCAGAAGAACTGCTGTGATATAATTTGTAGATATTGAAGTAAAAAGAATTATTCTATCTTTCAGAAACAAATATTAAACTATGTAATTATTAGTGTTTCAGCAAAATAACATTGATCTTCAACTGGGTAAATGTGTTACTACTACTTTCTATATTTTTGCATTGACAATATAATAATGCTTTTATTTGGTTGATGGCAATTCCTATTTTGTTGAAACATCAGTAATTACATGTTATAATATTCTACACATTTGTTCCTGAAAGTTATTGTGGATTATAATATACATATATGGGCTCCAAGTCATATATATATGTTTCATAAATCATGAGTGCACCTGAATTTATTTGAACTGTATCTGTGAAAAACCTTTAATCCTCTCTATTGCCATGAGTAATTCTGTCAGTAGTAAAAATTTTGATTTTAAAACTAGTTATTAAATCAATCTCAGCAGAAAGAAAAAGAAATAGCCTAGTAAATGAAATCAAACTATCGCATTACATATCTCTTTGGTGTCAAACATCATTTGACTTATCAAGCAGTGACATACAATAAATAACATCTATTTTTGGGCGTTTGAGTATCTCTTGATAACCTGATCGTACTATGAATAGTGATATCTCTATAATTGTGATCCCATAATATAAATTTTGAAACAAAATTTATAAACAGCAATATATATTATAAAATAATAAATAATGTATGATTCTTAATGTTGTGAAAACGTTCATTAAATTTTATTCTGCAATTTTAAAGTGAAATGCTACCATCAGGAACGATCACGTGATATCGACTGATTGTAGTATTCATTACCTAGTAACCTCGATTTGTTTTCAGACAAAGAAGGTAACATACATATATGTATAATATAAGCAATAATAAATTTTAATTTTCAATCATCAAAACCTAATATTCTGCAGAAGATGTGAAACATAATCCAAGCCAGGAAAAAAAAACTCTCATATGCACGACAACAAACAATAAATAATTAATCATGTCAAAATGGTCCTTCATTTTTCTTGAAGTGTGTTAAGTAATGTTTTAATTCTGTATCTAACTTTTAATTTGAATTCTTTTTACTTATAAATTAAAACTACGTTTACTGACAATAACTTATCGGCTTTCATCGCATTTAAGTGAGCAATTAATTACCATTTATTCATTAACTTTCAATCACTAATAATCTATAATCTAACACTTGAAAAATTTTGTATCAGTAATTATGAGTTGCTATAGCAACCGAGTATAAACAAAAACAATCGCCATGATGACTATGTATCATAGGTAGCTAATGTATTCTGAATATCTCCCCCCCCCCCCATTTTTAAATAATTGTAATAATAAAAACAAACAACTTTTCTCGTAAATTATATTCTATTGCCAAAAGGAAGTAACATCGCTGGGCTACGAGCCATAGACCTTAAGTTTCACAATTGGTAGATCTACCACCTGTGTAGTTTCATATAGGATGAAAGTTTATAAAATAGATACACGATTAAAATTTACAAACTTAATAGAAAAATAAACCATCTACTAAGGCTTTCATACTTTGAGAAAGAAGTTAATTAAAATGTTATTTTTAAAGTAACTTTTAAACTGATAAGAATATTTCTAAACCGGTTGAAATTATTTTTTAGAATTTAAAAGAAAGTTATTTAAGGTATCACTTTCATTTTAGCAAGTACAGAAGTGATTAGAGATTAAAAAGAATATTTATGCATTAATCATCTCGAGTAAGTGATTATTAGTTGAAAAATCATGTAATTTCTCATATTGATTTTAAAAAAATTGATTACAAGTTAGTAGGCATGAGATGTTTTAAATTTTTCAATTAGCTGATAATCCCTGTTCACATTAGTTTTTTTTTCTTTCTTGAAACTCTCTTTGCGTTTGCAACATTTCATTATATCAAGCAGTGATTGGAGCGATCATAAATGGAACTGGAGCGATTATTTATATATTACTACTATTACCATGTCCCGTAAGCTGATGTAAACTCCGGGCTCTATGGTATCTGCTTAGTTTTTAAGTATCTCCAGCGATATTCACTATCGAGATGATGGAGTTATTTTGGTAGTGTGACATCAATTTTTAACAAGTTTTCATACGTATTACAAACATTACTGGTTAGTTACCAATGGCTGAAAATATTACTTACTTACAGTATGTATATATATAACTGAACGTTTCCTAGTGAAGAATAAATGAGAACGGAGATCTCTACTTAAGCCATAATAGAGCTGCCTTATTCTGTAAAGGTACAACATATATACGTACTAAATACTAAAGCAGTAAAAAAGATAATCACTCCATGATGATGATCGAACCTCACATTGGGGGACACTTGATTCATATGAAGGAATGAGTGCTACAGTAGAAGAGTGGACAAAGTAAACATACAAATATATCCACATATTGGTTTCCATTCTATATATTGATACAGAAGCTGGAGATGTGTATATTAAAGAAGATCAACAACATTAATGACATTAAATTAATGAAAAACCACTCTGATACAATATTTTATCATACTTTGCCGAAATTGTGTAAAAACCACTCTGATACAATATTTTATCATACTTTGCCGAAATTGTGTTACTCTGCAGGGTGCCATAATCTGAGTAGAGATAGATTGATTTAAGGAAGTAGACCCTCCCAACCTTCACCATTAAACATTTTCAAACCAAATTTACAAGATAACATACTAGAATGCTAATAAATACAAATTCATACATATGCAGTTTATTCCATATGAAAAACAATTCATACCCAATAATTAATGCATTATAGATATAACATACAAACACAAATTAATTAATTCTCTCCATACTTCTACATGTGTTTCTTCACCTGACTTTATAATATGAATTTATTATACTTTGATTTACAAGTGACAATCTTTTGGTACTTACAACTTTGATACCAACCACTTCAGATAAATAAAATTAATGATTTTACTAATCATTTATTAGGGTATAGTTTATCTCTCTTCCAGATGTAAAGTTTAAATCTCAGGTATAAATGAATTGTTCCAAAGTGGTTTGTATAGACATTATGAGAGCATAAAGTTTAAAACTTGTAAATCAAAGCATAATAATTTGAAATTGATAAATATTGAACAAATGATAGCATGTGGAAGAGATCTTGAGCCAACTGATGAGAGCTGGTTTAGCATGAAGTGTGCACATTGTTAATCATTTGTCTTTTTCGGGAGTCTTTATTTGTGTTTTTCTGTTTATGATGGTGGTGTTTTAGTTGTATTTTTATTTTGGACTATTTCCATCATCTAATATGAGTATTGAAGGTCTAGAAAAATTTAACTTTACTTAAATATTCCAAATGCATTCAACTGTTAGTAATAGTACATCAAACAGGTTAATAAATGCACAATATTTCGAGAGGTATTATTCTTCCCTCTTCTTCAGGTGTTGCTGGCCTGACCAGTGACAGTACTAGCAACACCTGAAAAAGAAGGGAGAATAATATCTCTCAAAATGTTGAGCATTTACTGTCACTGGTAAGGCCAGGAACACCCGAAGAAGAGGGGAGAATAATACCTCTCAAAATGTTGTGCATTTACTAACCTGTTTGATGTGCTATTACTAACATTTGAATATGCTTGGAATATTTAAATAAAGTTACATTTTTTTAGACATTCAATACTCATATTAGATGATGGAAATAATCCAATATAATTTATTCATGTGTTTCAATAAAATGAAGTGAAGTGGATGTTGAAATATGGCTCAAAAATGAATTATTTAATTAATTCAAAAAGTCTACTTGAACTAGTATGCAAACACTGACTAATATATGCACTGATTATTAATATTCATCTTTTTAAATTAGAAATTATGAATATACTACTCTTGAATAGAACATAACATTTAATATTTTAATTTTTTTAAAAAAAATCAAAATTGGCATTATAATTTTTAGAGAAGACATAATCGTGAATAAAGTAAAAATAATTATTATTTATCTACTATTCGATTGTACTTTACAATTGTACTTTTTTCATTTACATAGACATGAAATAAGATTTCCTGATACATATCCAGTTGATTCTCAACCTGGATTCATTATGATAGGAAATATCAGATTATTTCCTTCAATTTTGTTTTTCTTTGGTATCTATGCTCACATTAATCTCATTTGTTCTCAATTGATTTCTTTTTTTAAATAGGTTTACATTAATGCAGATACATATATTTTAGTCAGGTATTCATTTGACAGGTTTTATATTGGTTCTATGCATCTCATACTGAATTTCTGATACCATTGTTCAGAGAAACAGACATCTCCAAAAATCTGTGTTTAACACTGCATTATTTTGGCAAATTTTAATGACTATGATTAAGTCAAACATTGCTTTGAGAAGAGATTATAATGATACTTATAGTCTTCTTTACTAGTTGTTTACATCCAATATTCTTAATGATACTCTAGCAATATATATTTTATCATGCTCTAGCATTTCACCCATGGGTTATTACCACTATTTCAACTCTAGCTTTTCTAATCTGGTACTACAATTTAAGCTAATGAGGAGTGCAAATCTATTACACCCCCTGTTTTTCTAAAACAACAAATTTTTTTAACTAAATGATTAATCATGGAACTCTTATCTTAGAGATGACATTCCTGCTATTTGCTTTTCTTCACTTTTCTATGGTTATCTGTAATGACATTTAGCTGAGTTTTTTTAATTGGAAAAACCATGAACAAATGAATACTGATTTATTAATTTAAAAAAAGACCCAAAGAGGTCAGGATGTTCCAATAATTGATAACTTCAAAGTAATTTAGTTCAGCTTCCATATGCTTGATAGATTAAATTCTTTGTTCTCTGGTTTTAAGATCATTTGTGAGATTATTTCAAAAATATTTTGTTTTTTTACCTAGTATATTAAAATGTATGATTGTTTTTATATAATAATTATATAATAATTATTTTAAATCAAAAGTATATGTGATTGCATTTTTATTTTATGGGTATATGTATTATTTTTAAAAATATAAGTTAACCAAATTCAACTGTAATTCTAACAAAAGAAACTATAGCTGATAAAACAGGTTGGTAATGCCTCTACCAACACAGTGCTAGGAGCTTTTGGTAAATGCAATTTTAAATTTTAGAGCAGATTTGATAGATTTATGAGGGTTTCACATTTATTCCATTACATTTTGCAAATAAACTTCAATTAACAAATATTTTATTAATTTTCTGAAATTGCTAACTTAGATGATTTTTCATTACAGCATCTGAAGATGAAAAACTCAATTGTTCTCATTATGTATTCATTTTATTATTATTAATTCAATATTTGCAAAGTTCAAATATGATTTTTTAGGATGTTTTTTGTTTGTAAACTTATATTTCTAACAAATTAAATTTAAATTTATTGAATCCTAATATAAAATATTAAGATATACAAAAATGATGTATTAAAAAGGATTGAATATCTTGAATTTTGTAAAATGGTGTGGAAAAGAGTTGAAAATGATATAAGAAAGTATAACTGTGAACTATCAAGAAAATCTGTAGAAGAGAATAAAAGTCTCAAGAGTGTAAAACAACATTTGGTATTGGTAGGAAATTTATATCTGCAATAAGAAAAAAATATGGAATTATTATTAAAAAGAGAGATGACATCATGAAATGGGTAGAAGACTTTTATCAAGAATTATATAGTAATAAAGAACAAGTATCTCCTATATCTATTACATCTTCAAAATTGCCCAGAATTTTAAATGAAGAAGTGAGACATGCAATTAAATGCATGAAGAAAGGAAAGGCTCCAGGTAATGATGGAATTATAATTGATATATTGAAAGAAATAGGTGAAGAAATAGAATTTTTTTTAACAAAGTTATACACAAAATGTCTAAATGATAAAGATGTACCAGATGATTAGAAGAATGCAGTAATAATATTAATATTTTAAAAAGGTGATAAAGAAGATATTAGAAATTACAGACTTATCAGTCTTTTATCAGTTTTATACAAAATTTTTACCAAGATAATTACAACTCATCTACAGAGAACATTGGATTTCCATCAACCAAGAGAACAAGATGGATTTAAAAGTGGTTTTAGTACAGTAAATCATATCCATGTATTGAGAGAAGTTATAGAAAGGACAAATGAATATGAGTTGCCATTATGCTTTGGATTTGAAGATTATGAAAAGGCATTTGATTTTATATTTTTTCAGTCATTAAAACATTGGATCATCAAGGTATAGATCCAGGATATTGTCATATTTTAAAGAATATTTATAAAAATGCAGCAGCAACAATTAGATTACATAATGATACTGGGAAAATCAACATTGAGAAAGATGTAAGACAGGGTGACTCCATATCTCCAAAACTTTTTACAGCAGTGCTGCAAAAAGTATTTTGTGGATTAAAATGGAAAGCTAAAGGAGTGAAAGTAAATGGAGATTCTTTAAGTCATTTAGATTTTGCAGATGATGTAGTTGTTTTTGCAATAATGCTTTAGAGCTGCATGAAATGTTGCAGGAGTTATCAGATGAAAGTAGGAAAGTAAGACTAAAGATAAATGTTAAAAAAGACTAAAGTAATATTTAATGGATTTTCTCAAAATATGAAAATTAAGATTGGTTATGATGAGTTAGAAGAAGTTAACAGTTACAAATACCTTGGTCAGATTATTAATACAGATTGAAACATAATGGATGAAATTAATCATAGAATTAAACTTGGTTGGAGTGCTTTTGGTAGAAATAACTTGATACTAAAAGGAAATTTGCCCATGTATTTGCAAAGGAATGTTTTTAATAAATGTTTTACCAGTTCTTACTTATGGATCTGAGACTTGGACACTTAATAGAAGAGCAATACTGAGACTTCAGACCACTGAAATAAGTATGGAGAGATGCATGTTAGGAGTAACAAGAAGAGATCAAAAACACAATATATGGGTAAGAGAACAAACAGGTGTTATTGACCTCATTGAAATAATTAAAAGACTGAAATGGAGTTGGGCTTGATATATTGCTAGAAGAGATGATAATAGATGGACCATTGAAATCTTAAATGGGATTCCAAGAGATTGTAAAAGACCCAGAAAGAGACCACATGTGAGATGGATGGATGAAATAAGAAAATGTGCAGGGGTGATGTGGAGAAGAGAAGCTAAAGATCAAAGAAGATGGACTGAACTTGGAGAGACCTTCATCCTGCAGTGTATTAATAATGGTTGATGATGATGATGATGATGAATATAGAATAAAACTTTAATATGAAAATTAAAGGTTGAATGATTACAAAAATTGTCACCAGGAAGAAGCTGTTTTTTAAAGTTTAGTTCAATCTGACCAATAAAACAATTAGGACTCATAAGAAGTTAATATTAATTTAACTCAAATTTACTTAATTAAATTAATTAAAATGAAATGAAAATATCTGACAAAAATATTATGTTTGTAGAATAAAATTTTGTTAATATTGATTTAACTTGTACTTAATTAAAAAGTCAATACATAAATATTTTTATATAGTAGACAATCACATGATATTTAAATTTAGAATTCATTTGTTAAGGAGCAGTATTTTTTTATTTTCATGTCTTATTGTTAAGTCATAATTTTTGTCAGATTTTTTTATAGTTTAACCATTTTTTAAAATAATATGTAAATATAACTAAAAAGTAAAAAATAATGTGTAAAAAAGACTTTTTAAAAATAATGTATTTATGTAAACAGCCAACTAAAAAGAAAAAATAACAAGGTAATCTGACTAAAAAAACATGTGTCATTTCATTAAAGCATTTGAGGCCTTTTTTATTTTTATGGTTTCAAATGCTTTTATGAAATGGCACAACATGTGGATTACTTGTTATTTGTTTACTTTTATTTACATAAAAGTGTTATTTTATTAATCATTTACAATAATTTTTTCTCATGTAATTTTTAAAGAGTAGTAGAAATAAAGATGACAGCTAGAAGGCAGAATTTTGGCAATAAGACTTCAAAAAGATCATAGTATGTGAAAAAATATTGTTATGGAGCTCTTATTTTATATTTCTTTTTCAACTTCCAGGATGTTATTATTGTATGCAAAAAATAATACATGTCTTATACCTGGAGTCTAAATATAATATAGGGGATTTAAAAACAGACTTTCAAGCTCCCTTCATCCATCCACTTTATTGGTTGTATGAGATAAAATAGATGGGTGAAGAGAGCTTGAACATCTGGATTCAAATCTTCCATATTCTACCTTTACATACTTTATCTTTATGGGACAGTATGTATTGGTATAGGTATTATAAATGGCTGTGCCATTTTACTCTTAGAAATAATGTTAGGTGAAGATTGACATTCTCAAAAATGTTTGTAAATAAATCCTGTTGTTGAGAGCTGTTTCGATTATTAAAAACTTCAAATATAAATATAAAGATCCAACTGATGAGAGCTGTTTTGGCATGATATACATCTTGGGGGTCATTTGTTTTTTATTATGTCTTTATTTGTATGCTTTCAAAAGAATGTTTAGTGATGAGGAGGTTATTCAATATATTTATAGAAGGTATTGCACATAGGGAAGAGAAATGAATAATTCCTGTGTGTGTGTTTAATTAAAAATTCAACTCTATTAATCTTTAACTGAGATTTAAAGCTCATATCTGGATTAGAGATAATCTCTAGTTAATAAATGATTAGTGATAAACATTATCATATTCATCTGAAGTGGATTGTGTCAAAGTTGTGGGTGGAATAAGTTTGACCCTTGTAAATGAAAATGCAACAATTTAGTATTGATAAATGCTGTACATGTGATAAAGATATATATGAGATGGTGACCTGGATCAACTGATGAGTGCTGGTTCAGCATGAAATGCATCTGGTAGTCATTCGTCTTTTATTGTGTCTTTATTCATATGTTTTTAAATGAATGTGTGGTGGTGTGGAGGCTTTTAAATACATTTATATATAAAATATTAGCTAATCACTTTCAACCACAGTCATACTCCCTCTTTAAATAAAGAAAAGCCTGAATTTTTCAGTCTGCTGAACATGTTATACTTTGTTTTTATAGATTGTTTCTAATCATAAAGTTAATATAAGGTAACAGTTTTAAATGACACCCTGAAGGATTAAGGCCCGTTTTAAACACTACTTTACAATTGTTGAGAAACACTGGAGGACCAAATCTTTATTGATATGATTGGTCAGGTATTAGTTGGTAACAATTTTTAACTGCCCCCCCCCCCCCCACTATTTTCTCTTTAAAAAATAGTTTGCTAGCCAACAGCTGGCTATAATAAAAAAAATTTGAGCTGTTTAAAAAATTTTTAATTACTTAAAAAAATTGAAATGCAAATAATCATACTATGGGGTCTTCCTATAAAAACATAACTTATGATGGTCCTTACCACTACAGGGTGATGGCTTTGCTTCTTTGAGACTCAATATTACAATGCTTTCATTGAGAGTTAAATCATTCTGGTTTGAGAGTAACTTGCAATCATTGAAAATAAAAAGTTTTATATAAATAATATACAGTCAGAAATAAAGCCAAATTATTGTTGGTCACCCATGTTTTGATATATATATATACACACACACACAACAACAAACATACATAATTTACAAAGGACATCCTGATTCGTGTTTGTGGGTGGGCTATATTAATTAGCTATATTTTTTTTAACGAGCGTTTCTAAAGGGAAACTGATTTTAACTATGATCACTGGTTGGGATGTTCACGACACGCTGATTTGAAAAATTGCTCAACCATTGTCGAATATTTAGGAATGCATTGTTTGTAGACAGTCTGTTCTCTGATCCTATTGGCAAAATATTTATCCAAACAAAGTTGAAGATGTTTATTAGAGCTATTATTATATGATTACCTTGATATGGGATGTAGAGGTCAAAAACTAACAGTTCGATATCCTGTTTGAAATTTCATGGTTTTTATATGTTTGAATAGGATTGTAGCCGCAGCCAGGCTGGTTTTGTATGAAATATCTTCAAAGTTGATATTAATATTCTAGATGAGAAAATGTATCTTTTGCAAAATCTTTCTTTTATTTAAAAAAATAATAATAGTAATAAAACAGACAAGTTGTTTATTGACTTAAAAGAGGTTTTTCTACGTTTTATTGATATATTATTTTTTATGTTTGTTTTAAAAATTACTTCTATTTACCTAAATATGAATAAAAAGAAGAAAGAAAATTAATCATTTTATCAATTAAAATTTTTGTTTTATTTTCTTTTAATATTATTTTAGAAAAAAGCTCTTTTATAAAATTAATTTAAAACATCATTTAATTAAAAGCCTTATTAAATATTTTACATTAAAGAAAAAACTCGTACAAGGTTATTCAAGGTCATGAATCAAATCGTTTTTTTTTCTTAAAAAAACTTCAGTATTAGGTTTTATTTTATTTATTATTATTATTTGAAATAGCATTCACTAAAGAAAATAGAACATTAAACGCACTGTATTTCTTTTACCACAGCAAATAATACTTAAAAGTTAATTCGGTTGTTGACAAATTATAAAAACTATATAATTAATGATTTTAATATTTTTTAAATTTATTTTTGTTTTGAAAAAAATATGCAATTTATTTATTTTTAAAAGAATATGCCTAAGAGCAATCATATTTATATACAGTATATAACAACATTTTTCAGAGCCGGATACATATAGAATTTACTTGGGAATATTTGGGAGTCTTTTTGAAGTTAATGGTTGGATTATAGAAATACTCCCATTAGGCAAAGAAATGGGCTCCACTCTATCGAGGTGACCCATGTATTTGCAAGGGATATCAAAAGTGGACAAAATGATATACATTACAGAAAATTGAAAATGAATTATTTAAAAAATATAGATTCATTTATTAGATTATATAATGATACTAGGAAAGTCAATATTGAGAAGAGTGTAAGACAGTGTGACTGTATATCTCCAAAACTTTTTACAGCAGTGCTGCAAGAAGTATTTTGTGGATTAAAATGAGAAGCTAAAGGAGTGAAAGTAAATGAAGATTATTTAAGTCATTTAAATTTTGCAGATGATATAGTTACTTTTGCAAATAATGCTTCAGAGCTGCAGGAAATGTTGCAGGATATCAGATAAAAGTAGGACTAAAGATAAATGTTAAAAAAGATTAAAATAATGTTTAATGAGTTAGAAAAAAAAAAGTAAAGATTGATAATGATGAGTTAAAAGAAATTAGCAACTACAAATACCTTGGTCAGATTATTAATACATATGGAAACATAATGGATAAAATTAATAATAGAATTAAACTTGGTTGGAGTGCTTTTGGTAGAAATAATTTAATATTAAAGGGAAATATGCCTATGTGTTTGAAAATGAAGATTTTCAATAAATCCACTTTACCAGTTCTTACTTGAAGATTTGAGACTCAAAAACTTAACAGAAGAATAATGAAGAGACTTCAGACCACTCAACAAAGTATGGAGAGATGTATGATAGGAATAATAATAAGAAATCAAAAACAAAATGCATAGGTGAGAGAAAAAATTGGTATTATTGACATCAATAAAAGAATTAAGAGACTGAAATGGAGTTGAGCTGGGCACATTGGTAGAAGAGATAATAAATGGATAGCTTAAATCTCAAACTGAATCCCAAGAGATTATAAAAGAGCTAGAAAGAGACCACATATGAGATGGATAGATGAAATAAAGAACTTTTCTAGTGTGTTGTGAAGAAGAGGAACTAGAGATCAGAGAAACTGGATTAAATTTAAAAAGATTTTAATTCTTCAGTGAATTAATAATGGTTGAAAATGATATATAATATATACATTAGTAATCAGTAATATATTTATCTAAAATGAAGAGTATCAAAGTTATGAATAATACATTTGTAAATTAAAATGATATATTAACATACATATATACGTAAATTCACTGAAAACAGTTAACTCTTAGACAATACCAATATCAATAATAATCAACAATATTAATAAACTTTATTAATGGTCTAATATATTTATATAGACGCTAAAGATTGCAACTTGACCAGAGAAAAAGAGAAATTTTTGATTCAAAGAGTTTAAATAAAACGCATATATATGTATATGATGTAAATGTAGGAATGAATGGGGGATATTTTCATGTAATAATTAGAGAAATCTGTTAATAATGGCATTGTTAGGTAAGTATCAATTATTACCAGTACCTTTAAGCTAAACTTACAAGCGCACAATAATTTTTTTGTTTTGGGTTTACTTAAACAGAAAAAGAGGTCCTTAACAAATCGAAGTCAAAAACGCTAGTTTTTTTAAAAGCTGACAATAGTAATTGATCATTATATAGCAACTTCATTTCTCTAGTCATTGCGTGAAAATAATCCTACTCATTACTTTAATTTATATCATAATTAATCCATAAAAATATTTAATATACTCACACACATGTGTATAACACCTAATAATGTATAATAATTTAGTCAAATAGTTGATTTATAAACCTCCGAAAGTATCTTGTCACTTATACATAGGTATTTCTCTGTTTTATTCCATATGTACAGATGGTTAGACATTTTAGGTTTTTGTAAACCATTTGGTTAAAATATTTGACATTAGTAGGCACCATTTGTTTATTATATTCTCTAGTTTAGTGAATTTTAATATAGTTTGCTTAAGGGATCCCCCCCCCCCTAGTTTTTTTTTTTTTAATTTATAGAAAGACTGCAATGTTTCAAGAGTTTTAAATCCTCTCTTTTGAAATTGAAGTTATGACACATTTCTAATTTTAAATATTACTAACTTTGTGTAAATATTTAAGCTATACTTTTTCTTTGCAATCATTTGAAAAGACTTGTTTTGGTTAAAATAGATATTTCTCTGTTTCTATCTTAAGAAGTCTTGACAAATTTTCACATGGCAAATTTATAGAACTAGTAACAAATCTTAATTGAAGATGGTTGGGCACAATTGTGCACTTTATGAAACCACAGAGATGTGAAATTTTGCTGAAATGCAATTACTTTAGTCAAATATCTGCACAAAATTTTGAGTAATGTTTGTAACTTCATCTCACTAGTATCATTTTTTTTGTAAATGTTTTTGTATTCACCCATTGTGAGGATCTCTCTTATTTATTATCATAGTTAGTAGTATCCATAACAGCTAAAGCATTGCTCTTGTCAGCAAAGGGAATTATTATAGACACGACTATTCTGAAAGATTTAACAGCTTCTTTTTAAATTTAAGTACTGAATGATGTGAGCTGTTGATGTCTCTTGAGCATTCTTTTTATTTCATAGCATAATTCTGCTACTTTTTTTAAATATCAGTGAGTGACTTCCCCAGTTACTGCTATTATATCTAATAACTGGATATTAGATGGTAAGATGGCAAAGTTTAATCTTATTTTCAGAACAGAAGTTCCAGCATCTGTAAGATGCTTAGAACTAATATTTTTTGACTAAGGTAATTGCTAAGTTATTTGTTAAGTATGAAGTTTGGGTTTACAAGATTTTTTCCTTTTTTTAAAATATTCTTTGATTTTTTTGTAATTTAAAATATTAAATCAGTAGTAAACTCTCTATACAGTAGTGACATCCAGTGCAAGCCTTAGTAATCAATAGATGCAAGAAGGTTTTATAGAGAGTTTGTTTTAACAGCTTGTATAAGCATAGAAAATAATGGTCATGTGATATTTTAATAATTTAATATGACTTTTTTTTTTTACTATTTAAAACGTCTTGTAAAGTCTTAATCAGTAAGTTTATTCTTTGGCAAACATTCTAGGTTCATAAGGAGATATAAGGGTTGACACTTTAAAGATCTTTGTGCATTTTCTTTCTCTTAATAGAGAGAGCTTCTTTTGTTTTCTACATAATTTTCTGAGTAAACTGAAGGTCTTAGCTACAAGCTTTTAGGAACAATATTTCCAGATTTAAAATTGCATAGGAAAATTAATTAATTATCTATTGTGTTCAGTTTTAGACATAATTTTTTACAATGACTAAAGTTTGATGCAGTATTCAATCATTAACTGAAAATTTATAATGATGACATTTTATTTCATGTTATATGTTGGATTATTTTCATCATATAATTTAATTTTTAAATTTTTTTTAAAAATTCAAAGTTTATACTTTTTCACATTATTTCATGTGGAATTATTATCCTTTCTTCTTTAGATGTTGCTGGTCTGATCAGCACCACTTAAAACAGAAATGAGCCAATGATCATTAGATGTGGAATATTGATTTTAAGATAACTTTCTAACCAACAGAGCTATTGTATGAAAGCAATTGTCAGTAGATATTTTATATAATTTTCTCTCCAAATTTTGTTTTTAAGAACAAGGCTAATAAGGGATTTCCAAACACTATCCTTTATCACATTAAAGTGACTTATCAGTTGTTGGCCATTGTCAAATGAACAGTTGTTTTACATCTTAATTCTTTTTCTCTTCGCAATACTTTTATGTTTTTTAAAGGAACATATATTTATTGATACATGTATGGACTGCTACTTTAAATATGATCTGAGTTTCCTTTCTATCTATAGCATTTTCAAAACATTTTCCAATGGAACAGCTAATTTCACCAATATATGTTCTCCCACATTCACATGACATTTCATAGGTGCAATTATTTTTCAGTAGTGCAATTCAGGTTTACTCACATTATATTATGGCTTTGGAAACTTATTCTGATATTTTGATTGCTGAGTTTTTTTAGTTTTACTTTTATCTGAAATGTGTGAGGAGAAACTACTGCACATACTATTATTTTTTCTTTTGACAGTTTTTATACTAAATTGTGCAATTGCTGAATGGTCATGTTAGAACAATCACAATCATGCTGATCATTTTCAATCATATCATAATCAATGCACTGCAGGATGAAGGTCTTTCCAAGCTTAATCAAGATTTCTCCAATCTTTGGCCTCTCTTCTCCTCATCATCCAAGTACACTTCCTTATTTCATCCTTCCATCTTACATGTAGTCTCTTTCTATGTCTTTGATAATCTCTTGGAATCCAAATATTTAATATGCCCAGCCCAGTGCTATTTCATTTTCTTAATTCTTTCAGTGATGCCAGTAACACCGGTTTGTTCTCTTCTCCATGCATTTCATTTTTGATATAAACATCTACATACTTCATTAAGTGGTCTGAAATCTCGATATTGCTCTTATTCTAAGTGTTCAAGTTTTAGATCCATCAGTAAGAACTGGCAAAACACATATATTAAAAATCATTCTTTTCAATATATATTGTTGTAACAATATATATATATATATATAAGGTCAAAAAAATCTCATATGGTAATATAATTTCTGGTTTTGACCAACAACAAAATGCTATTAAAAATGTTTTAGAACTCTGTACTTACTAGATCACTATATAAAATCAAAACAACCATTTGCATTATTAATTGCCCCAGATTTTTATAAGGATTAACAAATTCAGTAAGTTTCCAAACAAGGGAGAAATCCAATAAATCCCAGATATACACAATGCTTCATTTATATACAGTTTAATCTAATTTTCATGGGAGAGTTTGTTTCTTATTCATTTAAATGCTTACACAAATAAAGAATTTTTTAAGTCAAATACTTGTAATACAATTAAAAACAGCATTTTTCTGACACACATATTTACCACTTTTGTCTAATCAACTAAATCACTATTGATAGTTAATCATTAAAACTTCATATGATCGGCATAGCTTCTAAAATAGGGGCAACCCTCTCCAAACACCTAGTGCCATCCAGTGCAAGCCATGGTAATCAATCGATTCTAGAAGGTTTGTGCATCAAAATCACTATCTAGTGTCTACTCATTCAATATCATCAGACTAGTTTATAACTTGGAACCTCCATCAATGAGGAGTCTTGAATCTGAGAGCACTGCACCAAAGATCTAGGTGCTGTACTCTCAGACCCAAAGTTGTTCACTAATGAAGGTCACATGCTAGAATCTAGTCTGATGATATTAGATAAGTAAGTGTAGGGAATTTGATCACAAACATTCTACCATAATTTATTACTATGATTTTCAATAGATGCACTACAATATGGATGTATGGAGAAGATTGCTACTGTTTATTTTGTGAATAAGGATTGGTAGCTCTAGAAAGTTTCTAAACAAGGGTAAATTCATTACATACAAATAAAATAAGAAATGGATTTCCCCATGAAAATTATACTAAAGTGTATATAAGTGAGTCCTGTTTCTATCTGGCATGAAATGGATTTCACTCTTGATTTAGAAATTTGCTAAATATGCTCATCTTTTATATACATTTAAGACAATTAAGCAATTTAGTAAATACAGGGTTAAATGAAAAGATTCTGAATAGTAATTGGTTGATCAATAAAAGCTGAAATATAGAATTATATATGTTGTTGAGCATTTTCTATCTGGACGAAGGCAAAATTATATAGGTAATACAATATGATTGTCCAAACAATCTTTAGAATAATGAAACCAGTGTTAGCTTAAGCATTAGGGTATGGTGGTTCAAATTATGATTAGTGTCCAGGCAATAATTATTGATCAGGATCTTCATTGCTAGCCTAGAGAATAGAGTATAATTGCACAAGCAACACCTTTTAATGATCAAACATAATCAGTGATCATAATTTATCACTGTAAGCTAAATAATGAGTTCTGAAATTTAAGTACCGCTCTATAAATTAATAAGCTTTGCAAAATATTATGGTTATAATATTATTAAAATATGTGTAAAATAAATTTTTAATTAAAAAATGAAAATATTTCTTTTTACGCAATAAATCAACTCATTTGGGTTAATTTACATAACTAATAAAAATTATTAAAACATTTGTTATGGAAACGAAATCATAAATATTTCAAAATTTGTTTTTGCAATGGGCAAAAGAAAGGAAATTGTTTTTGAGTAAATGCATGGTTAATATGTTTTATTTAAATATAAGAAATTCCTGTGAAAACTGACATTAAAATCCGGTTAAAATAAGTTATTAATTATGAAATTCATTTATGAATCTAGTAAATACTTATATCCTTAGTACTATAAATATTAATTCAGCTAAACTTTTAAAATAATAAAGTAGAAAAAATATTAACATTGATGTATAAAAATTAGATTATATTCATACACCAGTTTAACTGAATAATGTATGTGCATGTATTCTGATGTATTTTAACAATACAGTATTATAGGTGAAATCATTTCTAATTTGTATTTAACTAGAACAGATACTATAACAATCAGCAAACTACTTTTATCAAGTATAATATATAATGCTTGCTTATCTATAATCATCTGTCTATATTCATAACCATTGGTAGAAAATGTTTAACTTCAGAAAAAAATAAAATCATAAAAAGCAAAATAATCTGTTATATTATAATACTGTTTTTTAATAAGGTATTAAATATACATTCTCCTGTAAATAATTAGAAAGTACTTCTTTCTTCTGACTACTTGTAGTGCTCTTTTGCTAATTTTACATTTATTTGATGGTATGAAGTGAAACTAAAATATTCATTTATTAGTTAAAAAATAAATCTGAAGAGATCAGTATTATGCAGCCATTGGGAACCTCAAAATAATCTAGTCCTTTGGGTCAATGATAGCTAGGTTTTTTGTACTCTGGCTTCAAGACCATTTGTGAGTTTACTTCAAGAAGATTTCTGACCAAATACAGTAACTGAAAAAAAAAAAGGATTTTAAAAAGCACTAAGCTTGAAACTTTTTCAAATATATAGCTTCACTGAAGTGCGTTTAGAGTGCAGCATAAAAATTAGTTTATTTAAATATTTACGATTACTTTTTATACAATATTTGTATAATAACTATTTAAAACAAAAAATATACATGATTACATTTTGATTTTACTTGGATATATTTTATTTTTAAAAATATAAGGTAATGGGAAAACTATGGCTGTAAGAATAATGATGCCCTTTTAAAATACTTTTTAACATAGTAATCAATAATGTTTGTGATATCTTAAAAATTATAAATGCAATTTTAAATTTTAAAAGAGAATTTAAGCCAATTATTTTATATAGTGCGATGTTTTTATTTTTTATTTTTTATAAACTATAATATTTAAACAGCATTAAACTGTTGCACATGCACTTTGGATTTTTAAATATAAAATGAATGAATACTAAACACTTCAACCACATGATAAAGTTTTTGGAAAAGATAGAATCCATGTGGTTGAAGTGTTTAGTATTCATTCATTTTATATTTAAAAATCCAAAGTGCATGTGCAACAGTTTAATGCTGTTTAAAAGAGAATTTAGTAAATGGTTTTATGTTTTAAAAATGAAATTCTATCATAAGATTCATTAATTTTCTCTTTTCAGTAGCTATGCTGGCTTTTCTTTATATTATCCAATAAAGGAATGCCAATACTCTAGACAGTTTGGTGTAATTGATAGAGCATTGGACTTGGGAATTGGGAGGTTACAGAATCGATTCTGGCACTTGCAACCCTGTAGCTTAAACTTCTTATGAACTCCTGAGCAATGAAGCCATTAGCATTTATTTATGTCAGCTAATCAGAAAAAAATCATTGTTCACATTAAGTATTTCATTTTAGTATTTCATTTTATTATTATTTTATTTATGTTTTCAAAGTTCAAATATGATTTTTTAGAATGTTTTTCATTTGTAATTTTATATTTCTAACAAATCAAATTCAATTTATTAAATTCTAATACAGAATAAGGGTTTAATACTAATATCAAATGTTGAATGATTGCAAAAACTGCTACCAGGAAGAACAAATGGAAATGTTTTACCAACTGAAGACATATATAATCAATTACTCAGCATTTGTAATAACCATTATATAGAACAGAAGCGTACACTTTTATTGTGGAATAACTAAATACTCAATCTTTAACAACTATCCAAAAGCCTTTTGGAAGCTTTATTTGGGAAGTTATTCAAGACTGAAAATGTATTTATTTCTCAGCAGAAGCATAAACATTATTTATAGAATTTGGAAATATATAATTAAGTATCACATATATTTAAAGTAATGGTCTTTATAATAGTTACAAAATACCATAACAGTACTAATCCAGTCTGTATCAATTGACTTTAGAGCCAACTAAGTTAACATGAATATTCAATGGATATTGGACTTTAGCTTTGTTTATATAGTGCACACATATATTTATATATTAGTACTTGCTGTCAGTATATGTAATTGAGTACCACAATTTGTGCATAAAAAACGATCACCCAACATCGTAACTTTTTTAATAGATTCATACCATATCGCTCTCTTCAACAGATATTTACATAACCATAAATAATTAATAAAAAAAAATCCTGCACAGTTTGGCATAATTGATAGAGCATCCAGTTTGGGGATGGAGAGGTATCAGAATTGATTCTAGTGCTTGGAATTCTAGTGCATGAACTTCTTATGAACTCTTGAGTAATAAAGATAGGTAGTTTTCAGTTATGCATACTGTGGCCATTAAGTGACACTGCAGAACCACCAAGAAGCCTGCAGGTGATAAATTTCTATACAAAAATGGCTGAAATCGATGGAAAATTAAAATTAAAATGCCTAAAGATATTAGCATATTTATTTTTTATCAATAAAAACCAGAGGTGAGGGGTATTAAGTTGGCATCTAGATTAGTTTTGAAAACTGGCCTTCATCTGTAGAGAGCACATTATTTCTATGATATTATTGAAAATAATGGTTTGAATTTTCAATGACAAATATTCTTATCTGTCCATATACAAGAATATAGCTTCAGGTTGGTAGCTATAAATTTTAGTATTTCATTGATGCAGAAAATGTTCATCTTTTAGAGAAAGTATGATATATATATATATGTGTGTGTGTGTGTGTGTGTCTGTGTGTGTGTGTGTGTAATAAGGTTCAAGGTTAAATGGGTTTGTAAGTAATCATTAAAAAACAGTCAATGCTTAAACAATCCCAATATCAATAACAATCAACAAATTGAAACTGTTGTCAAGGTAACTTTCTTTTAATAGTAAAGGTGGAATCCTATCCTTATTAATGGCCCAATAGAGTTATATAGTTACTAAATATTGCAACTTAACTCCAGAGATTAACATTATTGGTACAAAGAAGTTTAAATAAACCCCTTTAAACAGGTAAATATAACCTATTCTGAATACAGACTAATAAATAGTCAATTATAACATTATGAACTGCAATTATAAAATTCAAATTGCACCCAAAGTATTACTTAAATAATAAATGGGTTTGAGCATTATTACACTTATTATTTAAGTAATACTTTGGGTGCAATTTGAAAATTGTAATTGCAGTTTGTAATGTTATAAATGACCATTTATTAGTCTGCATTCAAGATAGGTTATATTTACCTGATTAAAGAGGTTTATTTAAACTTCTTTGTATCAATAATTTTATTCTCTGTGGTCAACTTGCAGTCTTTAGTGTCTATATAAGTATATTAGACAATTAACAATAATGAGATTGCATCTTTATTGTTAAAAGGAAGTTGCCTTGACAACAGTTTGAATTTGTTGATTGTTATTGATAGTGGGATTGTCTAAGTGTTGTCTGGTTTTTAATGACAAATATATGCAAAATAAGATTGTGCAATAATTTATTTAACTTACATTGAAAACAGTAATCCATATCATAATATCATTTACAAGCCAGAGAGAAATTATTGCGTTATTATGCTTTAGTATATATCATAACTTGTTATTTAAAAAAAACAATAACAAATAAATAACTATATTAATTTGTTGTTGTAAATTTATTGAAAGATACATTTTAGCCATTTTAAAGTCATCTCCAATCTTTAAAATATATAGTCAATACTATAAGTTCAGAAAGCTGATGATATCTTCTTAAATTAGCCGAAACATGTTATACAATGAAATTATTGCAGAAAGTTCTGGTATTTGTGTGTGTGGTTTTGAAATTTTGTTTTGCATCTCAAGTTATAATTTGAAAGAATACTAATATTTTTAACTATATCCACTAACATATTTGAAAGAAATCAATTTTTATGGTACTTGTATAGTAGGATCTGCTGCCTGTATTTGCGATATCAGAATGCCATAGTTGTGACTTTTTAATATGGCATTCTGCAATTGCAAATATCCTCCCCCCCCCATTGAAGAAAGATATTACATTCTGCCAATGTAAACATGGGCAACAAGTCTAATACATAAGTACCATTTTCCCATAGAGTGTGATTTATAATAAATTTTTTACCTTAAGATCTAGGTGATAACAATAACACAATATTTATTTTTTAACATAGACCAGTAATAAATTAATCTGTAATGGCTCAACTGTTTTACCAACTATGAGCACTAGATGGAAAAGATAAAGGGGATTTAGATATAAAGGTTATAGAGTTGACAAAGATTATGTTGTGGAAATGGGATGGAGCAGAATATGGGAAAATTTAGAGTGGGGAATGGAGAATAAAGTGGCTAACAGGTTTATCTGGGCATAATTTCTGAGGTATTCTTGACTTCGTTTAAGGAGAAGCCACACTACATCACATCACATCACACCTAGTTATTAATTAAGTGGCCATTTTTATTGCAATTAAAAGTACATTGTTGCATAAATTCATAAGCTGATTACATTTATTATTTTTACACCATTTAACAACTTGTATTTTTTGAGATCTAAAACTAATTTGCATAAATACAAATAACAAATCTTTCATATTATTTAATATAAATAGTTTAAAAATAGCAAAAAATGATTTTAAGGTGGTTTAGCACAATGAAAGTAACTTATGCTGGGAAGAAGGCCAATGAAGCAGCCAGCCTTAAGTGTCTAATTTGAAAGAGATATTCTTTAAATTTAACCTCTGTGTTATTTATATATGTGATAAAAACCTATCAGGTTAATAAACTGCAGAAGCAATTGATTAAGAATAAAGAACTGCATAATATTTGTTTATCAAAAGACTGCCTTGCATGGTTTTAGTCCAATAGTAGAATGCCAGATTCTGGACTATAAGATCTTCAAATCCATTCCAGTTCAGGTACTTCCAAAATTCAAACAGCTTATAAACTATCAAGCAATAACCATTTGGTTAATACTACCATTAAAATATTTGTTTATTCTTTATTTAAATCATTACTATATACTTGGGCAATTTTTTTCTAATGTTTTCATGTCATTAACATGACTTTTGCTTGTATAAGCATCAAAATAATCTAGTTCATAGAACTATTCAATTCAAAAATATTATTATATGCCAGATTCCCAAAAAACCATTTATAATACAAACTTAATTTTAAACTTTGCATGTTTGGTTAATAATCTGTAATTCAATATTAGCGCTATAAATACATAAACACAAACTAATATTAACATCTTATTAAACCATACGCTGAGCACTTTCAAGAATCATGACTCTCATAATCATAGCTCTTTGTGAAGAAACTGATTGTCTAAAATAATGCAAATTTATGCAAAGTTCAAGTATTCAATTTCCTGAATATAGAATAACAATAGACAGCAATGCAATTAATAAAAAGGAAATGTGTTATTCTATATCCAGAAAATGGAGTACTTGAACTTTGCATAAATTTGCATAACATTAGACAATCTGTTTCTTCACAAAGAGCTATGATTATGAGAGCTGTGACTTTCGAAAGTACTCAGCCCATGGTTTAATAAGATATTAAATATTAGCTTTGTGTTTATGCATTTATAGCGCTAGTATTAAATTAAAGAATCATTTATTGAATTTGCAAACAGCATCCACTTTCTTATATCATATGCCAATCTGACATATAGAATGGCATTGAAGATTTTTTAAAAAGGTCATTATTTGCAAGTCTATTTACATGATTCTTTGGAAAAATGGCTTATGAATTATCATAATGATATTTATGGACTTAATTGTTCCATAAATAGATTTATATTATGAGTGTTACATATTTGACTGGCTGCAATTTATTTATAGGCTTGTTAGAATTGTTCAAATAAGCATTAGTTTGTATTATGGTTGACCAGGTACAAGTCTATTTTCAAGAATAGCTCACTGAATCCCCAGCAGGCATATATAACACAAGTTAAAAAATTCAAAGACCATGACAAAATCTTGGCCACTTCACAGTTATTTGTTGAAACATGGAATAAAGTTCTTTTCTGCTGAAATCCTGCAAAGGCTTACCACACCACAAACATCATGCAATTTCTATCAGTTATAGATGTCTACGGTCTCATATAAATCAATGAACAATTTCAATTTGTCTATATAATGTATAATAATCAATGTAACAAGTTTTATCTAGTTTATTAAATATTAATTGATAAAAAATAATAATTAAAAAACCATTAAAACTATCAGTACTAATACCCATATATCTGTTATTAGTTTTCTCCAAATATATGGTATTAATATTGCCTTTACTTTATTGCATTTCAATAATGGAGTTATCAGCACCTTTAAAAAGATCTTAAATTAACCTCCCAATTAACGTAAGATAATGTAAAAATATGGTAACATATTCAAATGAACATTTTAATGAATCTATTTAAGATTATACAATTTCACAAACTGTTTCTAATACTAACGCCAAAGGAAGATGAAAAATTTATGGTATAGTGATAATATATTTGCCCCCTTCTCAAACATAACCTAACATTAAAATTTAATGGAGCTTGAAAATATTTTTAATTAGATATTTATTTTTTAAGAAAAAGTTTAAATTTTTTAAAGTTGTCATCTCTTAGTCAATTATTATTGTGTCTGATTATTCATTGGTACAAGATATCAAACTCTTCTTAGCCAATAAGAAAAAACCTCAACTTATTGATTAGTGTGGAGGGTTGCCTTTTCCCCCATTGCTCCTCTTTGAAGATATTTTGGAAAGGCTTTTGCCATCAAATGGACTATTTAGGAATTTTTAAATTTTTTTTAACAATACATATTAAATATTAATAATATAATGTTCAGGCATTTATACAGAAAAGGTAACCAAATATTTTGTCTAAGCACTTTTATTCATGCTTAGGATGATTTCGATATATTACATATCATATTCAGAGCCGATTCATTTTTTTTGGTATTACTAGTCAATAAATATGCTTGATATCTTTATTCATTATTCAAATGAATTTAAATTTATTATTTCATTAGTCGGAAATATTTAAATATCTTCATAATGCTAACTTCTTCAAAAGAAGGATGCTAGATTCTTTTTTGTTTATGGCAAGTCTATCCTTAGCTATTGTCCAAGCTTCTTTAACCTTTTATTTTCTGTCTTTCCTTTTGGTACAAATAATTTCATCTTTCGTCAGATCAAATTTATGGTCTTGCTTCATGGCATTGTTAGACAAATGTATAAAAAATATTAAAAAAGAAATTAAAAAAAGATTTTCTTCAAATAAATATGGTTTATTTTGTCATTATTGCTTCTTTAATTTTTTACCTGTCATACCCAAAAAGTGATCAATTTTGAACCAGTAGCTGAAATTCTTTTTATGAAATAATACCATAAATTTATTTTTAGTTTCCATCACTAGATGTCAGCCATAATAATAATAAAAAAAGGCATCCACCATTAAAAAGTACGAATTTTATCAGAATTTCTATATTGGATTAGCAGCAAAAAAAAATTACAAGAGCTCATTAGATGACAAATTAAGCTAAAATTTAAATAATTTAACTTCAAAGCATTCAGACATACACACATACTCATTAAATTTTTAAAAAACATAATAATGTTATTAATATATATTTACAGTACTATATGTGTGATCAATCATTCATAATTCTACTTCATCACAATTAAATATCTGTTCCAGACATTTTTTCTTTTAACAACTTATTTTTCTTTAACATTCTGAGATTTTTTTGTTCTCATTAGATTTAAACTTTCAATTTTCATTTTGATATTAAACCATTATTATTTATCAGAATATAATAAATTTGACCTCATTTAATAGATATTTTTGTTTAGAAATAAAATAAATTTAAAAAAAAAATCACATTTGATTTTCTAAATTATTTTAAAAATTATATTTTTACAAAATGCTGTCACATCATCAAATTTCAGGTGGAGCTGATTCAATTTGCAAAATGAATGAAATCTTCTTTGTTTATATTTGTTTTAAAAAATCTGAACAAATTACTTTTAATAAGTATTAAATCTATCAATTTATGCTTTAAAAGTTTATAAATTTTTTATAATTTTTATATCGCTAGATATTATAACAATCAAGTGAGTGACTCATTTTTAGACATCTGTATTTCCCACAACTGTAATCTCTATAGTAACAATATTCAGAAGAAAATATTCTTTTATATATAAAAATAAAACATTTCTGTAAAAAATAAATATGTCATAACATTTATTTTTGACTTTTAATAATTATTACACAATTACAATACAAATATAATCATAAACTTTCCAAAAAATCAAGTTTTTAGACCATTGTAATATTTTATTGGCAATCATAATATTTTCTTGAAGTAATCTTGCAAAGTTTGAGATGTGAAATATATAATAATTGTCCATCATCTCTGCAGCTTGAGATGCTTTGATGGACTGCCTATTGAATTTTCCTGTCTTTTGAATTTTTTTGTATTTATAAGATTAAAAATATATATGAATTTTAAAGTAAAAAAAAAAAGTTTTGCAAAATTTTCACCCGAAAAAGAAAAATGCAAATCTAATTGTTAGAAATCTCTAATGCAGCTTGGCATCTGCATAAAAAATGGTTAATAATTTTTTAAAATTCTAATGAAAATGTAGTGGCAGTTTCATTATCAATAGATGCAGTTTCACGGGTTATTTTAATATTTTTAAGACTAATAGTTTGCAAAGGAATGGCTTGGAATTACATAATTCAGATTATCGGATAAATTATTAAAATAGACTCAAGACTTCCTAATACAATACAAGACCTCAATCATAACATTCTTACAATTGATATCATTTAACCAGATTTACAGCTTTTCCCATTTTCATCAAAAAATATCTCTTACTTTGGTAAAAATTTTAACTGTTTCATGACGGTGGCAATAATTTGCTTCTTATAATTTCTTTGATTAAGGATTCATTTTCCCTCCTCATTTAATGAAAGTCCATTGATACAACAATGTAGATATAATGTTCTAACTGCAAGTTTATTTAAATAATTCTTTGGGAATCCAACTTGTGAATTATTAGAGTAATGTTTGTTTGCAAAGAATATCATTAGCAAAAGAAATTTTTTATTATCCATTAAATATATTTTAACACCTATTTACTTTTTTTTTAATATAACAAAATGATGTAATTTGATGCAGGGCTGGAGTGTCAGAATCAGGATGTCAAGATACATGGATTGCAGTGATGTCATTGCTGATACTCAAAGTTTGTATGAACATCTGAACAATATGCAGCTTGATTAATTTTCACATGAACACTATTTCTTATTCTTTCTCATAACTGTTATTAAAACAAGCTAAACTCTCCATACAGTAGTGCCACTCAGTGCAAGCCAGAGTAATCAATGGATTCCAGAAGGCTTGTTTTGCATAAAATCCCTATCTAGTACCTATTCATCCAATATCCCCAAACTAGTTTCTAGTTTGTAGCTTTCATCAGTGAGGAGCCTTGGATCTGAGAGTACCGCACCTAGATCTTAGGATCAGTGCTATATGACTATATAAGCTAATGAGCTTGGATTGAAAATATTATTGTGTTTTCAATTTTATTCTCTTAGTTTTGTAATTAAATAGATATAAAACGTGGCTGCTGGAGGGTTGCATTAGATCCTAAGATCTAGGTGCAGTGCTCTCAGAAACAAGGCTTCTCACTGATAAAAGCCACAAGCTAGGAATGATTCGGGATATTGGATGAGTAGGCATTAGATAGAGATTTTATGCACAAGCCTTCTGGAATTTATTGACTACTCTGGCTTGCACTGAGTGGCACTACTGTATGGAGAGCTTTGCCTGTTTTGATTAATTTTCTCTGCATTCTTAGTGCGGTGGCATATATTCTGAAGTTAAATATGCAGGGATCCCAGCTGACTGTCATTACCAGTGCTCAAATTTCTTATGAACACCCAAGCAACAATTTATCCAATTATTTTTATTAAAGCAATACAGAAAATAATAGAATGTCTTGTTTTAATCCTATGCTGCTTTTAATTCTGACTTTATTTTTCTTATTTAAGCGATAAAAATAAGTTACTTTGCCAAGCGTTGGTGGCCGAGTGGTTAGCACAGTTGCCTTACAAGCAGTTGTCCAGGGGTTCGCTTCCTGGCCGACGCTTTGACACATAAATAAAAATAAGTTACTTTCATATAAATTTCTAACCAGATTGGCATACATTTCATTCATTCCTATATTTATGAGATTAAGTATTTCTTGCAAATAATATATTGTCATCGTCATCATCAATAGTATTCTGTCCTATGGACAAGTCCAGAGAGCAGTACAAATTTATACATTTTTTCAGTCTGTTCTCTTCATTGCTGTTTTTCAATTCCACACATCTCTTCCTATCTCCTATATCATCCAATATGGTCAAATCCCATTTTCTTTTTGTTTTCATTCAACATTCCCTCAAACCATTTTTCATTCATTCTTCCTTTTTAATATATGTTCAATCCAATTTCTTTTTAATTTCCTCAGTACATCTTTTATCATTTACTGTTTCCAAAACTTCTTCATTTTTCATATTATTCATCAAACTTTTTTTTTCTTTCTCCCCATCCACATCTCAAAGGCTTCAAATTTGTATCTTTTTCATATAGAACCATATAATAACTAATATCATAACTTTCTACATTCATCTTCATTATATATATATATATATATATATATACTTCCACCCCACCACACGTTGTTGTAATATACAAATAATATGATACCCAAGATAGATTTCATGCTGAATGAGTAATCTTCAGTTAGTCATGCATATGTGAATATATAAAGTGTGTAAGAAATTTGATATTGAGATAAAATAGTAAGAGAGGAAAAGATAGTGGCTAATTGGAAAAAGATGAAAGGTGTTAGGATGAAAAAATATTGACTTTGGTATTAAATACTTGCAAACAATAGTAACAAACATAATCTATACTTATTTGATAATATTATAGTAACAAAAAGTAACTAAACTTACATACACTTACACATATATAAATGGAAGGAAAATAATTATGATATAGAGAGCCTGGCTAATCAATTCAGACATCTGAGGCAAACATTAAGAGCTGCACATTTTAAAATTATTGAAAAGGCTTATTTAAAGTGATCTATTGAATAAAAAAATATAACAGGAATATCATCATCATTTTCAAACATCTTTTTTGATCTCTATCTTCTTTTCTCCATATCATCTCTGAAAATATTCTTATTTCATTCATCCATCTCTCATATGGTTTATTTCTGGGTCTTTTTTAATCTCTTGGAATCCAGTTTAAAATTTCAATTGTTTATCTATTATCATCTCTTCTAGCAATATGTCCAGCCCAGCTTCACTTCTGTCTTTTAATTCTTTCAATTATAACATTTGTTCTAGCAATAGGTCCAGCCCAGCTTCACTTCAGACTTTTAATTCTTTCAATTATAACATTTGACACATTTGTTCTCTCATACATATATTTTATTTTTGCTTCTTTTTGTTACTCATAATATATGGTGATGAAGACTTTGAATTACTCTTCTGTTAAGTATTCAAGTCTCAGATCTATAAGTAAGAACTGGTAAAACACATTTATTAAAAACCTTCCTTTTCAAACATATAGATATACTTTATTTTAGTATTATTTCTACCAAAAGTGGCTTCCAACCAAGTTTAATTCTGTGATTAATTTCATTAAACATCACATGATCACCATCTCTTATGCTAGCACATAACTGTTATTAAACAGGCAAAACTCTCCATACAGTAGTGACACCCTGTGCCAACTAGAGTAATCAATGGATACTAAAAGGTTTGTGCATAAAATCCCCATCTAGTGCCTACTCATCCAATATCTCCAGACTAGTGTCTGGCTTGTGGCCTTCATCAGTGAAGAGCTTTGGATGTGAGAGCAGATCTGAGAGCACTGCACCTAGATCTTAGGATCTAATGCAACCCTCCAGCAGCCACCTTTTATCTCTACTTAACTACAAAACTATGAGAATGAAATTGAAAGCACAATAATATTTTCAATCTAAGCTCAATTGCTTCTATAATCATATGGGTCTGAACTCAGTTCAGCACCCATACATTTTGGTGTCTTTGGCTCTTTAACAACTATAGCTGCCACTATCCTATTAAACAGGATTGGTGTTAAAACACTAAACTTCACATAATCACTACCTCTTATGCTAGCACATAACTGTTATTAAACAGGCAAAACTCTCCATACAGTAGTGCCACCCTGTGCCAACAAGAATAATCAATGGATGCCAGAAGGCTTGTGCATAAAATACCCATCTAGTGCCTACTCATCCAATATCCCCAGACTAGTTTCTAGCTTGTGGCCTTTGTCAGTGAGGAGCCTTGGATCTGAGATCACTGCACCTAGATCTTAGGATCTAATGCAACCCTCCAGCAGCCACCATTTATCTCTACTTAACTACAAAACTATGAGAATGAAATTGAAAACACAACATTTCAATATAAGCTCAATACTTATATAGTCATATGAGTCTGAACTCACATACATTTTGGTGTCTTTGGTTCATTACTCTGCTTAGCACAGGATGACACTACTGTATGGAGAGTTTTTTCTGTTTAATAACAGTTATGTGCTAGCATAAGAGATGGTTATCATGTGATGTTTAATGGTGGCTATGGTTGTTAAAGAGTCAAAGACACCAATATGTACGGGTGATGAACTGAGTTCAGACCCATATGACTATATAAGGTATTGAGCTTAGATTGAAAATATTATTGTGTTTTCAATTTCATTCTCATAGTTTTGTAGTTGAGATAAAAGGTGGCTTCTGGAGGGTTGCATTAGGTGTAGTGCTCTTAGATGCAAGGCTCCTCACTGACAAAGACCACAAGCCAGAAACTAGTCTGGGGATATTGGATGAGTAGGCACTAGATGGAGATTTTATGTACAAGCCTTCTGGCATCCATTGATTACTCTGGTTGGCACAGGGTGGTACTACTGTATGGAGAGTTTTGCCTGTTGATTAATTTCATCCATTATGTTTCCACCAGTAGAAACAATTTGTCCAGGTATTCATAGTTGTTAACTTCTTCTAATTCATTATTATCAATCTTTATTTTTTTGAGAAAATCGATTGAACATTATTTTAGTCATTTCAACATTTACCTTTAGTCATACTTTCTTCTTTTGGAAGCTCTAAAGCATTATTTGCAAAAACAACTAAATCATGTGCAAAATCTAGATGACTTTTACTTTTATTTCCTTAGCTTCCTATTTTAACCCACAAAATATTTCTTGCAAATCTGCTATAAAAAGTTTTGGTGATGAGAAGTCAACCTGTCATGCACTCTTCTCAATGTTAATCTTCCTATTAGGCATTACATAAATATTCTTCAGAATATGACAATATCCTTGATGATTCAATTTTTTAATCACTAAAGAAATACTTATAGAATCAAATGCTTTTTCATAATCTACAAATCCAAAACATAATGGCAATTCATATTTATTGGTCCTTACTATAACTACTCTCAATATTTGAATACGATCCACACTGTATTAAAAACCCTTTTAAACACAAATTTGCTGTAGAAGAGTTGTAATTATCTTGGATTTTTTTTTTTTTTTTTGCATAGAACTGATAAAAAAAAACCCGCACAGCTCTGTAATTTCTAATGTCACCAATAGTAATATATATATTAAATAGAAATATATTCAAATTATAAACTTACTTTTTAATACCTATTTTAATTTAGCATCCGAGACAACATCGTGCCATCTCATCTATTAGATCAGTTCTAATAACTTATTTCCATAAGTGGGATTGAGTAGGTAAGATTATAAAAACGGTTAAGTCAAACACCAATAAATTATTTATTTATTATTATTATTTTTTTTATGTGTCAAAGCGTTGACCGGAAGACGAACCCGGGCCAGCTGCTTGGAAGGCAGCTATCATAATCGCTAGGCCACTAACGCTTGACAATGATTTATTATGCACTTTAACTCGATTAGAAATAATGTTTTAAACAATGTTTTATATATTGCGTCTCAATGACAAAAGAGTATATTTAAATTTCAATATTTAATTCTATGAAGATATTGGTCTCAATGATAAAAGAGTATATTTAAATTTCAATATTTAATTCTATGAAGATATTGGATTAAACTGCGTTAAGCGTTTAGCAAGTCATAGTAACTTACTACCATTGGTGAGCAAAAGTGCTTTATTACCTAGTTATTACTGTCTTTTTGCAGAAAATTCTATCACACATCCTTAATCAATAAAGACATCATTTTCATTACAATTGAATAAGTAATAAATTATATCAAAATACTATTATATATAAAATTATATCAAAATATTATTATATATACCTATTTATCTAAAAATTCGATGGAAAGAAAGTTTAATACTTAATAGATTTACGTTAACCAAATATATAGATAAAACTTTGGTCTCCTTTGCGGAGGATTTAAATTCTCTTGTAAATTTCCATTGCCTTACCTTAGCAAATTCATCAAAAAGTATATATTTCATAGTCTTCCACCCCCAAGTCTTGCATCAAACACTTTTCACAATGTTTTTAATAATCTTTTAAAGCTTATGCTTTCCTCCTATATTAAAGTTTTTTTGTTTTCTGACATTAAATTGCTAATTTTCAATGTCCTGCTGAATTCTCAGCTGTCAGTATAACTCTGCCTTCATTTTAATGTCCATCGCAGATTTGTTTCAAGATCTCCCATCTCCAATCACAGCAACTATTTCAAAATTTCGATGACACTTTTACTGGCTTTGTTGGAAGTAAGCCATTCATTAATGAATTAATAAATGAAGATCAGCGAAGCATATCAATAAACTGCCGCATCATTATATTTTCCCTATCATCCCACTGTTCAGTTTCGTCCCAAACTGATCACTATAATAGAAAGATAGACGTATCTTTCCACTTTTTTTAAAAAAGATTTTTCATTATTTTCATATCCTTAATTGATAATTAAGCAAATTAATCGGCTTTTTCGATAATAATTTTAATAATAAAAAAAGAATACATTAATACTATATTTTGGTTTAAAACGGTATTTAATTATATATAAAAAAATGTAAAAGTCTTTTTTGGTTTTACAGCACGCTTATAGATTCAATAAATAAAAAATGTATGTGCGTGAATACATTGTATATTTTGTGAGTGAAACAGCTGTCATTAATGAAGAAATGTAGTTTGGCATTCGTTTGCCGATCTTTAATTTGATTTACTTATTTCACCTACTTTATTGTCATTACAATGATTTCATCCATCTTTGGCACGTTTCATATATTCTTGAAAAACAAACTTAACACTCCATATTTTAAAAAATTACTATCACTACATTAATTCTTTAAAATTACCTTATATCTTTCTCATATTATTTCCTGATTTTAATGACACAATTTTCTTTCTTTCCCTTCACATCTGCCATCTAGTGTAAACGTAAGAAAGCAATAGTTGCTAGATAATAGTGCATCCCTATCAAAAATTGTCCTATTCATATTCTTATTACTGAGGAGTTTTAGATCTAAAATAACCTCCATTTTGGAATCTAATAATCCTTTCATCTAACAGGCAATTTTTACTCCTTTGTGCATCAAACTATCAGTCAAACTCAAAAAACAATATGGTGATGAATTAACTTTTGTAAACTTCCTTAATAGTTACATAGATTCAAAATCAGTTCAGTATCCTTACATTACATTGTCCTTAGTCTATTAATAACTATAACCATTTGTATCTTTTGGCCATGATTGGTATGAAACCAACATAATATCAAGTGATTTCACCATAATAGTAATTTTCAGTAATGATGTGATGCACTGTGACTTCTTTTACATAGTCAGGAAATTCTGAGCAACTATGCCCAGAGAAACCTGTTAGCCACCTTACGTTCCCATTCCCCATCCTACATTTTCCCATATGCTGCTCCATCCATTTCCACTACATAGTCTTTGTCAACTCCATGACTTTTATATCTAAATCCCTCTTAACTTTTTCCAAACCCAGCACAAAAATCAATAACTCACTTTCTGTATAATCACTTTGCTTATATTTACTCTTCCACAACTTTATATCATTTCTGCTTTCAGGCAGTTACATTCAATTAACAGATGCCTAATATTTTCTATGCCTTTCTTACACAATTTGCAGACTAAATCACCCATATTTTTCCATTTACATGTATATTCTCTTGTTGCTAAATATCCCATTCGAGCCTTAAACAATAAACTACTTTCCTTGCTATTATCATAAATTAACTCACACCCAATGTTCCGTTTACTTCTATATATATTTAAACTCTTTTTTACTTTCCATACTAATTCTTCATCTCTCCAACTCCCTATTCTTTATTAATGCATCTATTCTTTTATCCCATTCCTTACCACTATAACACTCAACAATCCTCCTAACACAATCATCCGACCTTTTGTACAAGTATACTGATATAAATTCTTTATCCAAATCTTTTGCATACCACATTACCCTTCTCACCCATCTTGTTGCCTGACCATTACTCATAACCCAATTAAAAACTATTTTAGCTATTCTTTTATTATCCATATACTGCAACCTACCAAACATTTTCATTTTACTTTTTGCATCTCTCATATAAAAACTTTACTATCCTATTTCTCCTTGAATTGCCTCCCTTGCTGTTCACACATCTGCATCCAATGCATGTCTTTCTACTTCCCTTTGTACTTTTTCTAAATAATCTACTACCCCTTTACTAACACATAACACATCATTACCATATGTTAATCCTGCTACTGCTATTTTCTTCCATACAATTCTAGCTACATCATATTTATTATATGAAAACACTGTTAATTTCTTTATCAATCCCTTTTTTTTTCTTTGCTTCATTTATCAATTTTTTCTCCCATTCATTCAAGCAATTTTTTTGATTACTTAAGATGATTCCCAAATAACTATATCTATTTACCACACTTAACTTTATATCCCCAATAAAAAATCTACATCTTCTCTTTCCCCAGTATTAACCATAATTATATTTGATTTTTCTTCACTAAATTTAATCTCCATCTATTTTCCCACCCTTGCACATGCCCTCAGCATAACTTCTGCATCTTCTTTCTGCACACCAAAGATATCATCTGCAAAAACAAGACCTGACAAAGTATATATTTCCTTGCCACTTATTAACGGTATCTCTATCCCTCTTCCTAATCCTTCTATTGTGCTCTCCATTCCACTCAAATACAACAAAAACAAAATAGGTGACATAGGGCATCCTTGCTTTAGTCCCACCCCATTTTTAACTTTAACTGATTCTATATTCCCTAACTGATATGTATACTAATTATTTTTATATAATTTCTTAATAATATCCACTAAAGCTTTATCCATTTCCAAATTTGCTAAACATACCCATAATCTATTTCTATTTACTCTATCATATGCCTTATCTATATCTATAAAACTCATATATAATTGTCTATTTGAATTCCTACTCATATCCATAAGTTGTGTAACTACAAATAAACTATCTCCTATACGCCTATCTGATCTAAAACCTCCTTGCATTTCCCCCATTAGATTATTTCCTTCCATCCATTTTGCAACCCTTCCAGCCACCATATATGAGAAAACTTTATATAAAACTGATGTTACCGCTATCGGTCTATAATTGTTTAACTTTCTATGATCTTTACCCTTTCTTTTAAATAATAATCTTACTCTTGTATTACTCCAACTCTTTTTCTCTCCAGTTGTGCACCTAGTGTAAACTTGAATAATTAATAGATGTTAGTGTTTAATAAATTCCTATCCAATGATGTCCATATCCATGTCTGCAGAATAGTTTCTAGCTTATGGCCTTTAACAGTGAGGAATTTTTGGGATATTGATCTAATGCTCCTGATTTTTTTAGATATAATTTATCTTTTCTCTAGTAGCTGTTTTTTAATCCTGTTTTATATCAAGTCACCAAGTACTCTTAAAAATCTATTAATGCCTTTAATAGACCAAGTTCCAAAATTCCTCAGTGATGAAAGAGTATAAGTCTGGGGATATGAATAGAGATGGGATTTATAAGGACTACCATCTAGAATGTATGTATTACTAAACCTTACATTATGTGACATATCTGAAATGAGAGAAAGAGCATAGGTTTAAAAATGTTACATAAACTGGGGTTACGTGATGTTTAGTTGTCTTTACACTTACCTTTCTAAGAAAATGTGATATTCTGGTATCAATTTATTTTTCTTCTTCTTTTAATTTTGTTGATAATATATTGATTTATTTTTCTTTTATTTTTTAATTTTGTTAATGTTGTGTTTGGTCTGAAGTACAAATACAACCTTCAGAAAATAATACTAGCACCAGTATTATCATTAATATAACATTAATAAAGAATAATATTGCTAATGTGAACTCTTGGATCCGAGTCTTCACAATCTACCATTTCCAGCTACACCTGATAGCTTGCCTCAGGTGTAGGGAGAATGGCTGTGTCAGACAGCTTGCCTTGAGTCAGCAGTAGTCTTAGCAGCATAGTCCTTATGACTTGCCTAGATGCGTGGACAAATAACGTATTACTATCTGGAATAGTCCACTTCTGAGGGAAAGGAGTACCATAACAGTTAATAATAATCTTGTTTTGCTGTTTTCCAAGACTAAGGTTACATTTAAAAACAATCAATAATATATCACATGACTAACAATACATCACATGATCGTGCTTACACATTGCTATTCATTACTAAGGAAAATAAAAGTTTGCTAAATTAAAAAACAGTCACAAATGATTTTTTTAAAAAAAATTTATTGTGCCTTTTTTTACATCGCTAATCTCATCTGCCATGTCTTACTTTTACATTTTCTACTGATATGAAATTACATTTTTATATTAAAAAAACAACTATATGAAGTAGTTTACAAAGATACACTTGCTTATAATTTAATTTTCCAGGAACAATTTCCTTTATTCTGTTCTAGTACCAACTAGAGTAAACTCAAGTAATAAATAAATACTGGATAATAGTCCTATTATATTCATATATCCAAGCTAACTTAAATTTCATTAATCAACCAACTTTTTTTAATGAAACTATTATACTAAGATTTAAAAAAATCTTAAGGGTTTGAATTCAAGACAATTTATTTGAATAGATGGCAGATATTTACTCTAACTACAAGCAGATTTTAATCCTTGACTATTAGCAAAACAAATACACAATCTTCTTTATTTACATTTAACATATACTTTTTAAGAGCAGTTTTGTTTACTTCAGGTATATCTAGTGCAAGTTTGAATAATTAATGGAATAGATGTAGATGATAGCATGATTATATTCAAGGTCTTAATCATAGCTTATGGCCTTCTTAAATGAGAGCTTGTGGAGTTAATACACCTTATATAAAGCAGCTATTGGGTTTAGTAATAATTCTCTATAACTGAATAATTTCAAGTTATTAACTTGAAAGCATAAAAATACAGTGTTCTATATTAGAGTCATAAGTTATAAGCAAGAAATTAGTCTGGAAATGGGGTTATAATCGCACTTCTATTTGCTACCCATTGACTGACTCTAGATTAGATGAAAAAACTGTTCTAGAAGCATATGTTAAATGGGAAAAGTCAATTTTGTTTAGAAAAGTTTGTAAATTCCAGATCTCTCTTATCATTTTAGAATCCAGGTATTTATATTTTCCAGATTGCCTTAGGGTTTATTCCAAGTACTACATATTTGTTTTCAAGTTTCTCATCTTTCATTAGTATTGGTGTTGTTATTATTCAATGTTATTTCTTCAGATTCTAAGTCTACTTACTTCAATACTCAATTTTTTAGATATATAAGTGAATTGGGTGAGATAGCATGCTAAATTTTCATTTTTTTACTTGTAAATAAGTTGATTATAACCCTGTTCTTGATTTTAGTAATATAATAGACTCACAAATCACTCGAATAAACAAGCATGAGATCTAACTAATCTGAAAATGATCAAGTTAATATCAATTTAATATACAAGTAGACATGTTGATATATATACATGTATGTGAATTAATTAGGAAATGTGATAACCAATATATATATATATATATATATATATAAAGTTAAACCTACAGCCAAGGTGTATTGATGTTCAGCAATCAATCAGAGCCATTCTTCAGGTTGAATTAAAACAATAGAAAAGCTAAACTTATCCAAGATGCTACTAATCAAAAAAAGACCTCTTTTGATCAGTCATCCACATTCTAATGTATGGGATAGTAACTGGACATTATAGCTTAAAAGTTGAGATACAATGTATAGCAACATACTAAAATAAAGACTCTCCCAACAGTATGTCATGTATTTAAACTTATATTAACTAGTAAAAATATTAAATTTAAATACATGACTTGCTGATGGGAGAGTCTTAATTTAAATTGGAATGTAAGAAATGTTGTTATACATTGTATCTCAATTCCTGTAGCTAAGATATTCAGCTACTAGCTCATATATAACAATACAATTGACTGGTTGAATGAGGCTTCCTTTTGATTACTAGTACCTTGGACAGGTTTACTACTGCTTTCATTCAGCCTGCAGAACTGGTCTAAATTTTTGCTGCACATCATCACTTCTTGGATGTGGATTTAACTTCATAGATGTAATAGCTATCCCATTTGCTAATACACCCTCACTCACTAATATATATATATATATATATATATATTATATATATATATATATATATATATATATATATATATATATTGAACCTGGCTGAAAAAAATCACTCTGATTATATTCTTTAAATCTCGATTTTTTACTCAGGCTGCACTTTTCACTACGGCAACAGACTGACCCATCAAGCAGAGAAGTAGAATACCACAGATAGATGAAACATCAATGATACCTATAACCAGATAGAGGCTATACAAAGTATAACCCATGATCACATTTCCAGGCTATAGCACTTCTCACCTGCTAAATTTAAATCCCTGCCATCCAAAGCACATTACTTGTTTTGAGGATAAACCTCAGGCACCAGATATCCATAGGTTATATAGTCAGCATGCTCTGGATGATAGATACACAATCCAGCACTTGACATATCCCAAGTTAGATCCTTTTTTTTAATTGAGAGGGGGGAATCTTTGATACCCTTGTCCAACACTTATTGTTATTTATAAATTAATCTACTAGTGATGCAGTTTTGAGAGAATTGATCAAATAACAATTAAGCAAACAAATATTTATATTTACACACACACATATATTTATAACACAATATAATAAAAATTAAATAGGCAATATTAAAGATTATGTTGGCTGTAACTATGAGTGTTCATTAAAGTTTCTTTCATTCACATATATGTGTAGATATTTATAATGGGAGAAAAAGAATTATATTTACCTAGGATTTAGAATAATGCATAACACTTTCATGGATTCAGTTCCTTGCTTGTTTCCTTACTTGTTGACTACCAACCAGTTGGCCTTTAATTTCCATTGATGGTCTCTGGCTTCTTTTCGATTCTTCAAGTTTACAATGAGGGAGAAAGAGATCATTGGCAGTAGGCAAGGATTGATTCCAGGTGGTGAACATCTGATGGTACTGAGAACTTGGGATTGAGATTAGCTGAACACTTCTAAAGTTCTTTAGCACCACATGTTACTAGGTAGGTCTTCAGTGAAAAGATAGCTTGATGAACATGCATACTGGAAATGTAGACAGCTTTTCTGACCATTTTTTCTTCATTATTTTTTTAATAGTAATATAGCAGAGTATTGATAATAATAATACTCTGCCTGAATAATAATTTGACTGTGTCTCAATAACAATCTGACTGGGAATTATTTTATTTTGTCTCTTCAGTCTTTTATATTTCTCCCTCTCATTGTTTTCTCTTTATCATCCTCAGATCAAGTTTAATTAATTTTATATTTCTTATCTTAATCCTTCGTCCAGATTTATCTACTGTCTTGTTAAAATTAATTTTTGCATTTTTAGGTTATCTGATCTTATTCTGAGATTAATCTACCTTTCTTGATAAGATAGTGTATGCGAGTTTTCCTTTTTTTTCTTTAATTATTTCAACTGGAAGTTATCTTTTCTTTTATCAGCCAATAATCTTTAACGAATTGCAATTTTAAAAGCATTTTCTGAAGTTATTTTTAAAATTAATTTAGAAAAACCATGTCTGAGAGATTGATCATCTGACTCTATGTACAAAAGTGACCATCAGCAATAAATGTTATAATTCAAATATTTCAATAAGGTTCAAAGAATTTGCAGTCAACAACCAAGATCTCTAAAACAAATAATTCAGGAATATTTAAATTAAAGCAGTTCTATTTGTGTTTTACTTTACTCTTATATATATAAATTTGAAAAGTATGCTTGTTTATTAATTAATAACTCAACAAATATTGTACCAATCTTGATGAATCTTGCATGATTTTCTATTGGAAAATAGACCATGAATTTTTGCTTTAAGGTAATTAAGCATTTTAAAAACTTTGGAAGTCTTCTATTTTTAATATTACTTCACTAAAGTAAGTAAAGTCATAGAAACTGCTAGTAAGATTATACAAATTAAATCTAAAGCAGCACAATTACTTGATCCATGTTCAATTTATATATAATTGAAGATTTCTTTGCATTAAAGGTAAATGATTGCTCAACTTAAGGTCATCCAGATTTGGGGCAAAATGAAATAGAATCAGTATTTAAACTACTGATTTATAAAATAGTCAATACATGAAGAAATTACCAGATAATAGATAATTTAACTAATAAGATTTAAATAATTTTTTTCATTTGTAAAAAAAAATTCTATGTAGTTTATCGGTGTGAACATGATTTGAATTTACTCAATAAAATTATAAAAAAACCTCAAGGTCACATCCATTAACTGAACATATATCAATTGAACATATATTAATTAAATTACTATGTATCAGCTTATTCTGATTTAACTTGCATAAATTTTTTTATTTTAAATAAATTCTTTATTTTACATAAATTCTTTATTTTACAATTATTCAAATTGGTTATTTACATGCACTTTTTTTTCAGAATATATCTTTTAAATGGTACATTCAAAACTATAATGAGTGAAACCATCTAAATTACTGTCAGTTATATTCTTTCTTTTTATCAGTGTAAAAAAGAAAAGAAAATGCAATATGTGAATCACACACAAAAAATTGTAAATAAAAAAAATTTGTAAATTTCTAAATTTAATAAATTTTACAATATGGTGGCACCTCTTTTTCCATCTTGGACCACTGCATGTGATAACATTTATTCAAAATGTTTCTTTCGGTTTCACTGAAAGCATATTCATTTTAATCTTTGCTCTTTTTACCCTTTCTAAATTTTGATGTGGTAAAGTATTTCATTTTAAAAAAAAAACAGTTTCTAAGTATAAAGCTAAAACTTTTATAAGTTATAAGAAAATTAATAAAGTGTCTTTCTTAAGTGATAAAATGAAACTTATCACTTTAATAATGTCAGAATAAAAACAACTATAAAACATTCTAGTATTCCTTGAGAAGCATAAATTTTTGAAGTGTTTGATTGAGCATCTGAAAATAATAATGACAAATAAGAGTTATTGTGTAGATTTCAAAGACAATACAGACTTAAAAACATCAAAACAAGCTAGAAAGACCATGATCTGGTGATAATAAGACATATTACATTTTTACAGAAGAAAAACAAGTTATTAAAAAAATTATAATCCAAAGTGTGTTTAATTGCCACGAAAATCTGACACATTGCTATTTATTTTATTTCAAAAAATAAAGATGCAGTACAATAAATTTATTATTATTTTTAAGAAAATGTAAGTAAGTGAACATACATACAATAAATATATAGAATCAATTTAATAACAATGTAATCTAGAAGTGCAGTGTTCATTAGTAATTCTTAATCAGAAAGTAACCAGCCTTTGACATACATTATTTATTCATATAATTAACTCACTGATGTTATACTGAGTATACAAGTCAATCTCAAATCCAGAGACAAAATAGAGACATTTAAAAAAATAAAAATGCCCATCTTTATACTTAAATGCTATTATATATGCCAATCTAAAGCATTTCAGAATGAAAACATGAAGATTTAATCTTTGTAACTTTTATGTCAGGTTTACATTATAAATTTATAATTAAACCCAGCAAAATCTTAAATTTACAATGGTAAATATTAGATGATGTTAGAAACATTTAATAACAACATAATTTTCAAGTGCAGTTATCATTAGTAATTTTTAATCAGAAGGTAATCAGTCTTTGACATGCTCTGTTTATTTATATTGCTATCTCACCAATGTTATAATGAGTGTACAGGACAATCTTAAACCCAAATGCAAGATTGAGACTTTTAAAAAATAAGAATGTCTGTTTTATCTTTATACCTAAATGCTATCATATGGGTCAATCTAAAGAATTTCAGAATGAGAGCATGAAGATTTAATTTTCATAACTTTTACCAGTTGTAAATTTAAGATTTTGCTGCATTCGACTACAAATGAATCATTAGTTACAAAGATGAAATCTTCATACTGTCATTCCAAAATGCTTTAGATTGGCCTATATAATAACATTTAGATATAAAGATAAGATGGCCATTCTTATCTTTTAAAAAGTCTCTATCTTATGTTTGGGATTATCCTGCATACTCAGTATAACATCAATGAGTTATGTCCAAGGTTAATAACCTTCTGATTAAGAATTACTAATGAGAATTGCACTCATAAATTTGGTTGTTATTAATGGATTCTAACATCACCTAATATATAGCAGTTGTAAATTTAAGCTTCTACCAGGTTTAACTATAAATTAATAAGGTAATGGATCACAAAAGTTATGAAGATTAAATCTTCATACTTTCATTCTGAAATGCTTTAGATTGATCTATATAATAGCATTTAGGCATAGTTATAAGAAGGCCATTTTTATCTTTTAAAAAGTCTCTATCTTTTTAGGTTAGTAACATAATAAACAGTGCATGTTGAAGGCTGATTATATTCTGATTAAAAATAAATATATAGATAAATGTGTTAATTTATTATTAATAACTACATTATTATTTTTTAAAATAATAACTATGTTATTATTTTTTAAAATTTTGTTTATACTATAATCTTAATTTATATGTGCATATTATATATATAAAAAGCAACTGTGCTATATATATGTGTGTGTGCATGCATGAGTGTGCACATGTGTTGAAAAGCACTGTATATGTGCAGATTGGAAAACAATATATATTTTATTATAATCAAAGCTTATTAACAAAACATGAACTATTATATTCAATACACATGAGGGAGTATTGGAACAAAATGTAATGAATGTCATGGCTTACCTATAACATAAAGAAAAAAAATATGTAAAACTATTTATAGAGACCTCATAGAAAAAAAATCATTGTTGGTGAAGGAATGATAAGTTTCAAACCTAACAGAAAATTTGGTAATGCTTTTGATAAAGGATATATTTGCTTGAATATGGCAAAACTCTGTCAATTAAGTACACCTGCCAAAGGTAAAGACATGAATAATTGCTAGTAAACTTTGAGCAAAGTTTTTCATTGATAAATATTCAAACATTATTAAAATTGACCCCTTCCTTAACCTTATATATTTTACAACTGCTTAAAATAATAGATAAATGCAATCATAACACCAAATAAGATATAGAAGTTCACTGTAACATTTGCTTGACTGATTGGCAGATCTACATGACAGAATGTAATATTACCCATTTTTTTATGCATTTTGCATGAAGCAAACATATTACTTCATTATGCAACTCAAACTTCCAAAAATAGCTGACAGTTTCAACTGTCCAACATTTCTCTTCAGAACTTTTTCCACTATTAAAAAAACACAATTTAATCTGATTGTTGATCTTTGAATTTGTTATTAAATACATGATGGGACAATTTAATTCCATGAATGGCTACATAATGCCAACTATGATCTAATTGAACTGAAATTATGTGAGTATTCATGTTTAAACATGTTTAAACTAATGCATGTGTACATTTTAATATGATAGAATCAGTTATTAATTGACAATTGGAATGATAATGAAGACTGTGTGCTCTTTTATTATAAAAATGATTAATCAAAATTCTGAGTTGTTTTAACTTCAAATTTAATGTAAAAATGAGTAAAAGCACTACTGAAACAGTATAACTATTGAAAGTGTATGATTCAAAAATGGGTGAGGGCAGGGTAACCTCAGAAGTGAATACTGAAATCAATGATTGATGTTAATATCAACAGAGTTTAAGATAGGGTACAACCCAACTGATAATTAAATGTGAGATTAATAGTTAAAAATATGGATTGATTGCAAATCAGGCTAATTTTAACTAAAAGATTGGGGATGAGAAAGATTTCTTCTAAGTTTGTGCCTAGGATCTTGGTGGATGAACAAAAGCAACTTCTATTTGAAGTTGTGACCGATGTTTCTTCAAATACACACTTATTTCTGAGAGTAATTATGGGTGATGAAATTCATTTCTCACAGTATAATAATCCAGTAACAAAATGTTAGAGCACACAATGGAAATTTCTGAATTTCTTGCACTGTAAAAAGGCACAAATGTCACACTCAATCAATTTAATATGATGCTGATGCATTTCTTTGATCACAAGGAAATTTTTTAAACAAGAGTAAAAAATCAATAAATAATGTTATTTATAAGTGCTGATGAGATTATATTTGAGGAAAAAAAGAATTGTGGCTTTGCAAGTGAATCATTTATCATGACAATGCACCAAATCATGTGATCACTCTGGAGACTTTCAGCTCAAAAAGAGATTAATCAATTAGATCATCCTGCTTATCCACTGCCTTACCTCTTGGTAATTTCTAGCTACTTACATAATTAAAAGCTGCATGAAGATTTTCTAATAGAACTGATGTCCAACAAAGTATGAGATGAGTACTTAATAGAAAATGAGTTCCAGGCAGGCTTCCAGAAATGGGAATGTTATCTAAGTCAAAAACAAAGGAGTCCTTTGAAAGTAATAGTAACCACTAGTTGTATATTTTTTAAAGGAGCATTCTATGAGTTAAACAGTCATGCAATTAAACACAATTTTTAGGGCTACTATTTGGTTCTAATACCCTTCTTTGGCCTAGTTTCTTACCCTGTCAAATTTAACATAATATTTTTATACTTTTAATAATCATTGTTATTTTCTTTAATAAAAGTTTATTTATTTATTTATATAATTTTTGGAATATGATTACGATGCAAGTTCTAACAAACTTGTCTGAATTAATATGTACATGCAAATAAATATTTGTACTTACATAGTTTCTGTCTGACTGATTCTTGTCAGCCACTTTGTTTTAAATTATAAAAATAATTATACATCACGGGTGAGGGTTATGGATAAGTGTAAATATTATAATTAAAACAAGATTTAAAAAATAAATAAATATTTTTTTCTTTTATTGCCAGATGTAAGCCAATGAAACTATATAATTATTTTTATAACTTAAAACAAAATAGCCAACGAGAAGGGTTGGACAGAAAATACATAAATATCGAAAATACAAACTTTCATGTTCATCTTTATATTTGTTATCATAGGCATACTTTTTTATTATTATATAAGTATAACTTTTTTTTTAATTTAAGGAATACAGAGAGTGGGACATTTTTTTAGTCACCCAGTACACAATCATAATAATATTATTAATAGTACTTAATTCAATTTCGAATTATACTGAACGTTCAACAGATTAACTTATACGATTAAATTATAGAAGAAATTAAAATTTGAACTATCATCGTTTTCAACCATTATCAATCCACTGTAGAACGAACTCTAAATTCAATCCACCTTCTCTGATCTCCAACCTCTCTTCTCTATACCATCCCCGCACACTTCCTTATTTCATCCAGTCATCTCACATGTTGTCTCTTACTAGATCTTTTACAATCTCTTGGACTTCCGTTTAATATTTCAACTTTCCATCTACAATTTAAAGTATAATATTCTGTAATTCATTATAGTTACAATCATTTTAAATATTTTATTAATTAAATGGAGCATACATGAATTTCTGGATAATTTTTTAACGAAAATTGTCAATTGAAAAATAGCAAAAATTTTAAAAGTCTTATTCTATAATAATAATAATGACGATGATGATGATGATAAAGGTGATGATGATAATAGTAGATACAATAACAATGATGATGATGTTGATAATGATGATGTTGATAATGATGATGATGATAATGACAACAACAACAACAAACAAACATTAAAAACTATTTTGCAAGATGCTTACAAAATGATAATTAAGAATTAAAATATAACAATAACAAAAAACAGTGATATTAATATCAAAATATAATAATTAATATATAGTTTGAAATAGTATATAAAATCATAAAAATAAATTTAAAACAATATTAACATTTATCATTTAATTAACGTTAAACATACTTTTTGATATTTATTAATAAATAATAAATACATACTTTTTAAAAGCCAAATAATTGATATTATTATATATATATATTTAATAACTGATATTATTTAAATCTAAAAAATACTTTTGTATAACACATATTAAGCACTTTAGGACCAAAATAAGCACATGAAGATTATATATACCTCAAAAATTCTATTAAATATTAGTAATAATACTTCAAACATGTGGAGTCATACATACAAAAATAAATAAATATATATGAATCATGTGCAAAATATACTGCATAGCAAATTAAAAATATTAGTACAAAAACAGCACAAGTAAAATAATAATAATGATCATTAGATACAATAGGATGATCTATGTTAGAAACAGTTTTCAAACACAGAAAATGAAATATGGATAATGATTAGTAAATAGATAGCAATAAAAGATTAAACAATTTGATACCATTGTTACTGAATTGCCTATGATTACATTCCAAATTAAAAACAGGTAATGTCCATTGAAAACATTTATTTAACTGAATATTTATGATGTAATAAATGTTAGGACATTTTTTAGAAATGACATATATGAATAAACATACCTATAAAAATTAGCAGCATATAATAAACAACAATTATCATAGACATCATGAATAGAATCAGTTTAAAACTACAAAAAGTAATATAGATAGTATAATTTTCAAAATATATTGTGAGATAAGAATACAAATAATACGACCACTTCAAATAGAGATATTATAAGGCAATATAATTTGCTAACAAGCAATATAAATAAGCAATGGAACTGATAAAGTCAATAAATTAATTCAGTAATAAGATAAATAGTTAATCTGTGTAACCAAAAACATAGATAAGCAATATGACTTGACTCAAATAATCTAGAATCAATAAAAAATACCAAATAGCAATAGTTATCAGTAAAAATAATATTACTACAAGTACAAATGTTATTACAATGAATTCTGTATTGACTGCAAATAGAAATATTATGCAAATGATGTTATGAACTCATCTTAAGCTTATCCATAAATAATAAATCAGTCTGAACATATAATATACAATGAAATAATAATGATTATAGGTAAATAATTAATGGAATAAAAAAACCAATTGAAAAACTATAAGCTCATTCACTATTTAGTAGAACACAGCAAAGCATGTTCAGCTTGGAACAGGAAATGCTAGCTACAGGAATCATATCTATACATGAGCAACTTACCTGTAGGCCTAGCATTCATTCTCATTCACTAGTATTTAAACTGTTTTATACCTTGATATATATATTACAAAGAAATAAAATCATATATCACATGACCTAATTTAGCAAGCTTGTATTACAAATGTTATATAATGAGCGTGCAAATAGCTCTTAACAAGCTTTTCAGAATATCCCCAATTGCAGATCTGAGGTGCTAGGATATTCAAGCATTAGATTTAAAATACCAGGCCATGCCCAGCACTTTATTTAATAGATAATGATTAAGTAAAAAATCTGAAATTTTCAGACATTCATATTGTCTTCAAATCCAGCTATCTAACTTAACTAGCCATGTTGGACTGAACTAAGTTCTGATACATCATATTGTACTGGTCAAAACATGTTGATCCATTTAACATGAGCTGGAACTCAAAAAAGTACTTCAAACCCAGCCAAGACTGAGATTTAGGTCAGAGACCAACCTGGATTTGAACCCACTCTCTAAGCCCTAGATCAAACACCTAATGAATAACATATAATGATGGCACATGAGAATTTATTTTAAATCTGGCCCACTAGCAGAGTGGAGAAGACAATGAGACTCAATATTTACTGCTTGTGACTTAATTAAATAGGCATATAGATGATGGTACATGTGGAAGTGGGAAAAAAGGGAATTCGAATGACAAAATAAATTAGATAATAAAAGAAATAATTTAATATAATGAATAAATTATATACATTAATATGTGTGTATGAATGAGTGGTCTACTAAGAGTTAAATAATTACATATTGTGATTCACACTATTATTTCTCATATGCTCTTTTATTAACTAAATAGTATATATACATTTACACACATCTTTGGTGAATATGGTATTAATATGCCAATCATTTATTAGAAAGAATTTACATAAAATTGCTATTAATGCTTTTATATATAGTTCTGAAACAAGGTGACTGACATATTACATCGGGGAGCACTCTGGAATTCATTACATATATAAGAGAAACTATTTTCACACCATTGTGGTTGTGAAAATAAATAAAATACATTTGAAAAATTATATTTGATTATATGACAAAATATTTATTCCGAAAATTCTTTTAATCAACATTTAAAAGACAGATTGCTAGATTTTCCCCAAGGCAGATACTCTTAAATACAGGAATAACAAATTATGACAGCGGGATTGTATAATATGACAGAAATAACATTTTGGTTAATAAGACTAGTAATATTTGGCATTTATATATATTTTGAGCAGAATGCAATTTTTATATTATAGCATTAAAACTAGGTCATAAGGCAAAAAGTTAATAATAATCTAAGAAGTGGCAGTATTGACATAATGGCAAAGACCTAAGAGGAAAAGGTCATGTTTCTGAATGAAAATGAAGTCTAAGATACCTTTTCTAGGGCAGTGCTTAGAGAAGGGTGATTAGGCATGGTGTGGCCCAGAACTTACCAGAGTAACTAATGCAAGAGGCCTTTTATATGAAAGGTTTGGTCCTGGGAAGCTCAACTATGCACAGGACCCAACATGAAGAAAATCTATGGGTTTGAACTTGTCACAACCCCGAGATTAGAAGCACGTAATATATATATATAAATTCAAAGAGTGGAGCTGAATGTCAGTAATGCAGTCCAGATGAATGTCACTAATGACATGGAATAAGATTTACTGCTTTATAATACATGACCCTTGTTTGAATGCCATAATTTATACAAATAATACGATATGCTGCTGTAACATATATACATATACAAGATTTTACTTAATAACTAAAATAGTAAAATGTACATTAAAATTTACCCCCTTCCTCTTCTGCTATTTAAAAATCATTCAATTCCACCTTCATGTATTTCATAACAACTAGAATATTTATGCATTAAATATTTTAAGAGTATGGAAAAATAAACTAAAAACCAGCAGTTATATATAGAAAACAAATTATAGGTCACCCTTTCAGAATTGAAGAAATAACATTTTAAAAGATTTCAAAGTGTTAATTAGCTTAACTGATGGATTTAGCCCAGGTAGAATGACTTTATTTAATTTGGCATTGAATGAATAACAAATTTTATAATAAACCAACATAAAATGTTGATTCGTAAAAACAATCTGGCAAGCGTATTAATTAATCATACATTATATTTTAAGGGGATATTAATAACCTTAATTCATGGAGGTTTAACTAAAAGGAGGAAAGATTTTGAGAAATTCAGCTCATCAAATTGCTTGAGATTGGCATATTAATAATAACAAAAGCATACATATAAAATCAAGTAATAAATAAATGATCACACCAAAGTTAAAGAAAGCTAAAGAATATGAGAGAGAATTAGATTTATAAAAGTTATTTGAGAGCAAATTATATTTTTACATATTAGAAAGAGATAAAATTAGACAATACATTAGGAGAAATCTTGATAGCAGGATTTGAGATTAGTAAGACTAGATTTACTTTCAGGTGGTATGAAAATCATTACCTTACACAATTTCTTAGAGTCCATTTTAAAAAGTCCAGCTCATGCCTGGCAATTGAAAGGATCATGCAAGTTCTTAGGTAACAGTAAGCTTCTACTTAGCATTCCAAAGTTCTCAGGTCAGACTTTTACTCATTGTATGGGAGCATGATAGTATGGTAGAGGCAGATGACCTCATGGTCGGAATGGTAATGGGATTTCTACTCAAACATCATTTTTAGATTTCAAAGAAGTATGGGTTATGTTAAGAGTACAGTTCTCTCAATAGTAGCTATCCTTGATGTTTAAAATCAACCCATTTTATATCCCACTCAGGTATTTGTGGAATGCTTTTAATTACTCATTTGTAGCTGATACTCTAACCTCTGATCTAACAAAATCTTACATTTCTTTGTCCATTGTTTTTGAAGATGCAATCATGATAACATTTCAAAAATATATTTCAAATCTATTTCCAGATTGGAAATAGATTTGACAAAATGTTCATAACAAAAGTACAATCTATCAATCCCATTCCCAATTTTATTTTCAGTAAAACTTTAATTAAAAACTCCTTCCCAAGATTAAAACAATATTATATTTCCACCCCTTTAATTATTTTTGGACAATTAATGATTGCACCTTCCATTTTGGATTTGACAAAATACACAATTTAATAGAAAAAATAATTTAAAAAGAAAAAGTTTTAAAATGACATATGATAAAGATGTTTATAAAAATCAATATTAATATTTTGTTAGTATGTTTGCTCCTATAATATATATATATATATGAGCTGCACCTATGTACTTTAATAAAAAAAGAATTAATAATAATTAAAAAATGTTATTTAAAAATTAAGATTTTATAATTTTTTGGTGCACCTCTCAAATATATACATAATATATATATATATGTGACTAAAGAAGTGGGATGGGATATAGGGTTTAAACACAGGTTAGTAGATAGAGCCATGAAGCTCAATCTTGAGCTAAGACTGACTGCCTCATTCTTCCCAACTTAAAATGGAAGGAACAAAAAAATAGATGAAAAAATGTCTTGACTATGAGTCTTCAGGTAACGATCAAAAGAAGCAATGAAAAGAAATCAATTTTAATTTTTATGTACATTTCATTTTTTCTTATGTTGACCTAGTGTTATTTAATACCCCCCCCCCTTTTTTTAAAAAAATCATCTCCCACCTAACCAATCACTGCTCCCCACTTTCTCTATCTGCCCAACTATAGCTTTGCTGAAACTTTACCTTTTGCTTGCTGGAAAAAAATATTTATTTAAGATTTAATTTAATATTTTATCCCCTACTATACTAATCTATCCATTTCTCCATTTGGTCTCTCTTGGCCACACATCGGCATCTGAAAAAGAAAACTCATAGCCTGGTTATTACATATTTTAAATTTTACATTGAATCATTATAGCATTAAGTCAAAAAAACATTTTTTTTGCTCTCAATAATTTTTATCTGATTTCAAATTCTCCACTTCCAACATTTTTGCATTTGACTCACTACTGGTTGGCAAAATTTCTTTTATAAGGGTGCCAGCCAACACAGGGATCAATGATTTACAATTTATTTACATATTTTTTATATATCTCTGAATGATAGTTATTGGAAAACAAAAAAAAATTATCATTGGAAACATTTCTACATGTCTTATCTGTTGCATAGACAGATACAATCATTTCAGGTATGCAGGTGATTACATTGAAGAAAAAAAATACATATGTACTATACGAATGGTTGTAGTACATGGGTCTTTAAATTTTTTTTTAACACAAGAAAACAAAAAAATGATAAATATGCATGTGAAACCAGATACAAAAAAATTTTCTACTTATGGTTGTAGCACATGGGTTTTAACTTTAAACAAATGAATTTTACACTTTGAACTGATTATTTTAAACATACCAAATGTGAAAAAAAAAACCTATATATATCTTACAACTTTATATATATATATAAACAGAATTCAGTACTCAGAGTATGTGGGTGTTTATATCAAAGCCTCATGTTGTAGGTGTCAAATGTGGAAAAAAAATCCTATGTACTGGTCAAAACATGTTAATCCATCCAACATAAGCTGGAACTAAAAAAATATACTTCAAACCCAGTTAAGTCCGAGATTTAGGTCAGGGACCAACCTGGATTCGAACCCACTCTCTAAGCCCCAGATCAAACACTTAATGAATAACATATAATGATGGCACACAAGAATTTATTTTAAATCTGCCCACTAGCAGAGCGAAGATGACAATGAGACTCAATATTAATTGAATCATGACTTAATTAAATAGGCATACAGATGGTGATACATGTGGAAGTGGAGAAAAAGGGAATTCGAACAACAAAATAAATTAGATAATAAAAAAAAAGTAATATAATGAATTAATTATATACATTAAGATAAATGAGTGAATGAGTGGTCTACTAAGAGGTAGATAATTACATATTGTCATTCATGCTATTATTCTCATATGCTTTCTTATTAACTAAATAGTATATATACATTTACACATACCTTTGGTGGGTACAGTATTAAATGCCAATCATTTATTTGAATTTTTTTTTTTTTTATATAAGATTGCTATTAATGCTTTTGTATATGGTTCTGAAACAAGGTGATTAACATATTACATCAGGGAGCATTCCAGAATTTATTACATATATAAGAAAAACTAATTCCACACCATTGCCATCGTGAAAATAAATAAAACACATTTGGAAAATTATATTTGATTATATGACAAAATATTTATTCCAAAAATTGTTTTAATCAACATTTAAAAGACAGAATGCTAGATTTTCCCCAAGGCAGATACTCTTAAATTCAGGAACAACAAATTACGATGGTGGGATTATATAATATGACAGAAATAACATTTTAGTTAATAAGACTAGTAATATTTGGCATTTATATATATTTTGAGCAGAATGCAATTTTAATATTATAGCATTAAAACTAGGTCATAAGGCAAAAAGTTAATAATAATCTAAGAAGTGGCAGTACTGACATAATAGCAAAGACCTAAGAGGAAAAGGTCATGCTTCTGAATGAAAATGAAGTCTAAGACACACTTTCTAGGGCAGTGCTTAGAGAAGTGTGATTAGGTATGGCATGACCCAGGGTTTACTGGAGTAACCGATGCAAGAGGCCTTTTATATGAAAGTTTGGTCCTTGGAAGCTCAACTATCAACAGGACACAACATGAAGAAAATCTATGGGTTCGAATTTGTCACAACCCAGAGATTAGAAGCATGTAATATATATATAAATTCACAAAGTGAAGCCGAATGTCAGTAATCCAGTCAAGATGAATGTCACTAATGACATGGAATAAGATTTACTGCTTTATAATACATGACCCTTGTTTGAATGCCATAATTTATACAAATAATATACTATGCCACTGTAATATATTGTACTGGATGTCAAATAGCGGTACAGAGACATGATATTCGATTTAGAACTATTGAGGATGACTCCCTGAATAAGATATAAGAATTAGATTAATGCATAATTATATAAAACCTTTTTGTATTTAAAACTAACCAAAATAAAGATTTGAACTCCGGATAGGATTAAAAGATACTTTAATTTAATATTATATAAAAACAATTTATTCTAAACGTACATTATTTATATAGTTCATGCTAGAATAGTTTCATTATGCTTACATCTGTAATCATTATGGGATGCCACACTGATACATATATAGTGCGGTTTATTTATATGCCAATGTTTGGAAAAAAGTTATATAAAGGGGTTTAAGAAGAGAAACGCTATTTTATCATATGATTAATTAATCACCTAGACAAAAGAATTCACAAGAGAGACACTTTAATGTTTGAATAAATTAATATCATGTATTTAGCAAACTATGATCGATGCCACTTTGATCACACAAGAAATCTACATGTATGTAACTATGATGCCAGTTAAATTGGTCTCTGACATCTGTTACATTTATTAATTATTGAACAACAAAGTTATAAAATAGTGATTTTGAATACATGAATATTTTCATATTCATTATGACAAATGTTATATTTCAATTCTTGAATTATAAAATAAAATAAGTAGAATTCCTTTACGCACATGGGAGCCACTCTTCTAAAGAAAATAGCTTAATACAAGCTTTTCATGACATTCTGCATATAAATACAATAATAAATAACAAAAATGGTTTAGTTATATCACAGCATTACAGCTTACCAATTAGTTTTAGGTGTAATTCTAAAATATTATAAGAAATCATGATGCGAGCATGAGGCAGCAAAATATAAGATTCGATCCATTTTGGCCGAATAGATGCTTCATCATTTAAGTGGAAAAAAAGAAATGATATGCCCATTCTTCTGGTGGGCCATGCCTGGAGAGGAAGGTAGGGAGGTTTAATGGTCTGCATAGGTTATCCATGCAGAGCTTCCACTACTCTTTCTGAAGGTGTCCTAGGGCATTTATGATGCCAGCTAAAACATATTAATTAAGTGAAGGTGGAGGATTTGGAGTTCCCGATGATCCTCAAATTATGATAAAGCAAATAACTATGATGGCTGACCTATGCTGTAATGCAATGAAACTATAATATATCCTTTAATGACATCAAAATAACTAATGGCCTAAATATAAAGTTTTAATCAGGCATAATGACATGGCTTGTATACTAAAACCAAATTAAATAACTGAAATATAAAACTATTATGAATGTCTTAATGACCTACGATTACATTTCCCTTCATTAAATGGGTCCCACATGCATTTGGAATAAATAGGCATTATTTAAACTATAATGCCCAAGGTGCTACATATAAATGATGATTACATTAAAAAAAATAGCAGTCATTATTATTTAAAATATCTTAACTGGAATTTAAGCAATAGCATTCTTGAATAACATTAAATTTATAATCAATAAATATATACTTATGGCAGTATTAAAATAATAATCTGCCTAGAAACAGAAATGATATTATTTAACTAGTTCTCAACCCAGCAAGCAATGGCTTTAAAACAAATAATTTAAAGTAATTAAAATATCCCTGAAGCACTGTGGATTTGAAAGATTAATCTAAAATATAGACTCACGGAGTTGAGTTGACTTGGCATATAAATTACATATAAAAGTAAATAAAATAGCAAATAATTATAATAGTAAAATTTATGGCACTAAATAAAATGTAGGATTTAAACTTAAATAGATATAAGCATTTAAATACATATATTTGATAGGAATAGAGAGAGTCTTACACACAAATATTAAAGATAAATATAAAAAAAACATTAATTAATATTTATAGGCAAGCACAGACAACTTTACATGGATATTGGACTGTTACCTTGACATACTCTAAGTCAATGTCTGGATGGTTTGCTCTCTGAGCTTCAGTTAGGATAATCAGCTGGGTGGTCAGCACTCTTGGTCACTACTGCTTCTTCATCGGTGGCAAAATACTTCGATGCAGGAGCTTCGTGGAAGCATTCCAGAGGCAGTCCTGAGAGTGAGAAAAGATGATTTGGGTCCCTTACTCAACTGACATTCTATTATGCTATCCCCCCTTTTTTATGGAATAAATCATGAGCAAAGAGAAAAAGCACAAGAAAAGTCAAAAAGCAGAAAAAAAGCAAAAGCAAAAGCAAAAGCCGCCTTATCTCCAATCTACTCTATTTATATCATTCCCAACTATGATAGGAATGCCTTAGTTCATTTGCTCAGAGGCAGATAAGCAATTAACAAATTACAGCCCATTTTTAATTAAAAACAAGACATAAGAAGATGATAAGGTTCAAATCACATTCCAGCTTGAAAGAATTTAAATTAATATAAATGAAACAAAAATATTTCATTAATGAAATATTTTTAGTTAAAATAAAAATGACTTTGATAAGAAAACAATATTTCAATTAATGAAAGTCGAGCTTCTAAAATATTTAATTAGTGAAGCAAACTTCACAATGGGTTAATTTGAACCTGCCATATTGGTTATATCTTCTTTCTTTTAAATTTTTACAAAATTGAAATTAAAAGCAAATAAATTTTTACAAAAATGACAAACTTTATAGACGAAAAGGTTTCACACAATATTCAAAAGTATCAAAATATCAAAATCAAAAATTATATATATATATGTCACAATAGTTTGTATATATATATGATGGCACTGTTAGTAATTTAAATATTGCTGGGTTTGAACCCTTGTAGATGTTAGTTTTTTAAGTAGAAAACATAAAGCTCAGTCTGAAAACAGAGTGATTGCTTCAATATATACATATACATGATTTTACTTAATAACTAAAATAGTAAAATATACATGAAAATTTATCCCCTTCTGCTATTTAAAAATGATTCAATTCCACCTTTGTGTATTTTATAACAACTAGAATATTTACGCATTTAATATTTTAAGAGTATAAAAAAATAAAGTAAAAACCAGCAGTTATATATAGAAAACAAATTATAGGTCACCCTTTCAGTATTGAAGAAATAACATTTTAAAAGATTTCAAAGCATTAATTAGCTTAAATGATGGATTTAGCCCAGATAGAATTACTTTATTTAATTTGGTGTTGAACGAATAACAAATTTTATAATAAACCAACATAAAATGTTGATTTGTAAAAACAATCTGGTGACCATATTAATTAATCATACATTATACTTTAAGTGGATGTTAATAACCTTAATTCATGGAGGTTAAACTAAAAGGAGGAAAAATTTTGAGAAATTCAGCTTGTCAAATTGCTTGAGATTGGCATATTAATAATAACAAAAGCATACATATAAAATCAAGTAATAAATAAATGACTGCACCAAAGTTAAAGAAAGATAGAGAATATGAGAGAGAATTAGATTTATAGAAGTTATTTGAGAGCAAATTATATTTTTACATATTAGAAAGAGATAAAATTAGACAATACATTAGGAGAAATCTTGATAGCAGGATTTGAGATTAGTTAGACTAGATTTAGTTTCAGGCAGCGTGAAAACCATTACCATGCACAATTTCTTAGAGTCCATTTTAAAAAGTCCAGATCATGCCTAACAATTGAAAGGATCATGCAAGTTCTTAGGTAACAGCAAGCTTCTACTCAGCATTTCAAAGTTCTCAGGTTGGGCTTTTACTCATTCTATGGGAGCATGATGGTACAGTAATGATAGATGACCCCCATGGATTGGAAAGGTGATGGGATTTATACTCAAACATTATTTTTAGATTTCAAAGAAACATGGGTTATGGTAAGAGTAAAGTTCTCTCAATAGTAGCTATCATTGGTGTTTAAAATCAGTCCATTTTATATCCCACTCAGGTATTTGTGGAATTCTTTTAATTACTTATTTGTAGCTGATACTCTAATCTCTGATCTAACAAAATCTTACATTTCTTTGTCCATTGTTTTTGAAGATGCAGTCATGATAACATTTCAAAAATATATTTCAAATCTATTTCCAGATTGGAAATAGATTAACAAAAGTACAATCTATTAATCCCACTCCCGATTTTATTTTCAGTAAAACTTTAATTAAAAACTCCTTCCCAAGATTAAAACAATATTATATTTCCACCCCTTTAATTATTTTTGGACAATTAATGGTTGCATTTTCCATCTTGGATTTGACAAAATATACAATTTAATAATAAAAAAACAATTTAAAAAGAAAAAGTTTTAAAATGATGTATGACAAAGATGTTTATAAAAATCAATATTAATATTTTGTTAGTATGTTTGCTCCTATATAATATATATATATTTGAGCCGCACCTATGTACTTTACTAAAAAAGAATTAATAATAATTAAAAAATGTTATTTAAAAGTTAAAATTTTATAACTTTTAGGCACACATCTCAAATATATATATGTGACTAAAGGAGCGGGATGGGATATAGGGTTTAAACACAGGTTAGTGGAGATTGACTGCTTCAAAAGCCTTCATAGCAAAAAAAATAAAATTACAAAAAATAGTCATATATCATATGACCTAATTTAACAAGCTTGTATTACAAATGTTTAATAATGGGCGTGCAAATAGCTTTTAACAAGCTTTTGAGAATATCCTCAACTTCAGACCAGTTTTTGCTACTGGCTTCCTCAGTGAGATGCTAGGATATTCAGCATTAGATTTAAAATCCCAGGCCAAGCAAAGCCCTTTATCTAATGGATAACTATTAAGTAAAAAATCTGAAATTTTCACACATCCATAAGTCTTACAATCCAGCTATATAACTTAAATAGCCATATGGAACTGAATTAAGTTCAGATACACCATATATTAATAGCTTTAGCAACATAAAATCACCAAAGCCTTAATAGAAAAAAATAAAAATACAAAGAAAATCACATGACCTAATTTAACAAGCTTGTATTACAAATGTTATACAATAAGGGTGCAAATAGCTCTTAGCAAGCTTTTCATAATATCACCAACCTCAGACTGGTTGAATATCTTAGCACCTCACTGAGGAATCCAGTAACAGAAAACAGTCTGAGATTGGGGATATTCTGAACAGCTTATTAAGAGCTAATTGCACGCTAATTATATAACATTTGTAATACAAGCTTGTTAAATTAGATCATAAGATATAAATGTCTGAAAATTTTAGATTTTTGATAAAGTGCTGGGCTTGGCCTGACATTTTAAATCTAATGTTTAAATATCTTAACACCTCACTGAGGAAGCCAGTAGCAGAAACCGGTCTGAGGTTGGGGATATTCTGAAAACCTTGTTAAGAGCTATTTGCACTTTCATTATATAACATTTGTAATACAAGCTTGTTAAATTGAGTCATGTGATATATGACTTGATTTCTTTGTAATTTTATTTTTTGCTATTGAGGCTTTGACAATTTATATTGCTAAAGCTATTAATAAATGGTGTATCTGAACGTAGGTCAGTCATATATGGCTATTTAAGTTAGATAGCTGGATTGGAAGACATATGAATTTGTAAAAATTTCAGATTTTTCTACTTAATAGTTATCCATCAGATAAAGTGCTAGGCTTGGCCTGGTATTTTAAATCTAATGCTTAAATATCCTAGCACCTCGTTGAGGAAGCCAGAAGCAAAAACCAGTCTGAGGTTGGGATATTCTGAAAAACTTATTAAGAGCTATCTGCATGGTCATTATATAATATATATTAATGCAAATACCTATAACAAATATTTTAATACTGAATTATTAAGTTGTTTTTTTATTATTAAATGATCAAAATATATTTCTAATAGTACTATTAGATAGCTTAGTATAAACTAATTTATACTTAAGATCAAGTTCTTATTAATCATCTGTTAAAAGAAGACTATATAAAAATCATCACATGATCACCATTTCTTATGCTTACTTATAACTGTTATTAAAATAAGCAAAACTCTTCATACAGTAGTGCCATTCAGTGCAAGCGGATCCTCACTGATGAAAGCCACAAGCTAGAAACTAGTCTGGGGATATTGGATGAGTAGGCACTAGATAGGGATTTTGTGCACAACATGCCTTCTGGAATCCATTGCTTATTCTGGCTTGCACTGAGTGACACTACTGTGTGGAGTTTTGCCTGTTAAATAAAAGAGAATCCCAGAACAGAATATGATCAGCAAAATCATAAAACATCCAATTCAAAGCTGAAACAAAAAAATTCTTTATATACATCACAAATAATAAAGACCAAGTACAGATGTTTATAGAACTTTAGGATTAATTAATTTAAAATATTTGACAACACCATCAATTTTGGTCATTTACTTTTTGCCTTTTATGACTTTTTAACTAAGAAGCAAATGACACCACATGAATATAAATGCTAAAGAAGAAATATATGGTTAACAGAATCAAATGCTTTAGATAAATCCAAATATTCAGCTACAGTCTTAAGCCCTTTACCCAATGAAGATGTTAAATTGTATATATGATTAAAAAAGCAACCAAAATATTCTTTCCAACAACAAAACCATATTAGTATACATAAATCATGTTATACATAATCAAAAATGATATTATCTTATTCTTTATTAGCATTTCAAATAGATTAGAAATAATTGAAATGGGGCTCTAGTTGCCGATGACCAATTTTTTATATATAAACTGGAGTAGTAACGACACTCAAGAAATAGATCAAAACTCAAAGAAAGGTTAAAAAAAAAGAAAGAATCTGTATAAAAACAAAGTTATTGTCTTTCAGTATTTTTAAAGTTAAATTATCTAAGCCATAAGAGCCAACATTTTTTAAACAGATCTAGCAAACAAATAACTGAGTATCAGAAACACTTAAACAAAAAAAGGCTCAAAAGGCAAATCACAAATAAAAGCTTCCATCTGTGGCGTATACATAAAATTTTTTTTTAAAAAATCAATAACATTTTTTATTTTCACTAACTTCTAATGAATGATTATTAATTTTAATAAAATCAGTTTGATTAAAGGCTTTTTAATAAAATAATTAATCATTTCAGATATATATTTTTTTTTTTGCAAAGGAATTCTCTATAATAACATAGCTTAGTCTTTTTAATATGTGACTAATTTTCTTATTAAGCCACCTTAAATAAAACAAATTACTACTAAAATATTTTACACACTTTCTTAAGTTAATCTTTTAATTTTATTGATCCATTATCAATAAAAAAAGAACTTAATACTGGTTAGCAATTAAAACAGTAGAAATATTGTGAAATTATAAAAACGTCATCTTTAGATTATTCAAACCAAAAAAACAACAACAAAACAACAAAAACAAAACATTTCCCCAGTTCTTTAGAATATAAATTATTCTGTGGCTGTAAGATAAAAAAGAATTTCAAAAAATTTCAGGATGATCAGTGAAGGTTACATGGATAAACATGATTCATAATTAAAATATAGATTAAGTCTAAGATCAAGGCAAGGTTAACAAGATTGCTTCATACACTCAGATAAAATATTTACAAAGAGGCAAATCTCTCCATACAGTAATGCCATTCAGTGCAAGTCAGAGTCATCAGTGGATGCAGGAAGGTTTGTGCATAAAATCCCTATCTATAGATGTGCATACTCATCCAATATCCCCACACTAATTTCTAGCTTGTGACTTTTATCAGTGAGGAGCCACGGATCTGAGAGCACTGCACCTAGATCTGAGGATCTAATGCAACCTTCCAGCAACCACCCTTTACCTTATTATCTAACTATAAAGCCTTGAGACCTAGATGCAATACTCTCAGATCAAAGCTCCTCACTGATGAAAGCCACAAGCATTTTTAAAAGTTTGCCTCAGAAACCAAAATTGATGGGGAAGCGTCACAATTTTACATTTGCCAAAAATCTAAGAAATGAGAAATTGTATTTTTTAAAATGGTTTTTAAAAATTGTAAATAGTTAAACGTATAGATCATGTTAAGAATCCTTAAAATTTTGATATTTTAGATGGATTAGAAATTCAAACAATTTAAAACAACTTATATATATACTCCGTATATATATATGCCAATACACATACATTACAAACATTCTTTTTGAATGAGTTTAGAATTCATTTTCCGCATCTTTTTTACCATTTCTGTTTTTCATATTTAGTTTTCCCCTCCTTTATTTTGCAAACTCCAAGTTTATCAAACTACGAAGTTAATTTTTTTAAACACGCCAAGCATGTGGTTTTATGTTTTCAGTCATGTGACTTAAATTTTGATTCGAATCATTTTATGTTTAAAATTGATTTTTTTTAAAAAAAGTTTGATAAACTAAGTAAAACAACATTTTCTATTAAACAGTTTTATAATATATAATGAATATAATTTTTTAAAAAAAATAAAATAAAAAGTAAACATTTTATGTCTTTTTACATCAAACCATCAATAAAGGGTTATAATAAATAGATACTCCATGGGTGGTAGCCATTTTATAAATATATTCAACTTTTTTTATTTCATCAAAATCTCTGCTTGCCCTTGGGCAAATATTCTCTTTTAAATTGAATATGTTATGCGAATTCCATAATTATTGCACACAATCAATGACATTGACTTGAAAATTTCGCATTTTTAAGAAATAATTATCTAGAATTGAATACCTTCAATTTTCTCCTCGACCGTGGTTAAACCGTGGCTCCCTCTTGGTCAAGGATTCCCTAATAAGACACCTTATTTGAAATAAAGAAGCAGGGAATATTTTTAATTACGACATTTAACCAGAAATATATCTAAAATTATTAAATATTCGCAGTTAACTTTTTGTAAATATTATTTTTTTATATTTTTTTTTATATAAATTACCTATACCCAGTTTATTTGGTGTATTGCGTTCGTAAATACTATATAATATTAGTATTAAAAAATTGAACACATAATGTGATGTGATGCACTGTGACTTCTTCTTATGTGGAGTCAGGAATCTCTCAGCAACTATGCCCAGAGAAACCTGTTAGCCACTTTAACTTCCCTTTCCATTCCCCACCCTAAGTTTCCCCATATTCTTCACTATCTTGCTCAATCCCATTTCCACAACATAATCTTCATCAACTCCATGGGCTTTATATCTAAATCCCTCTTGTCTTTTCCCAAACCCAGCATAAAAACCAATAAGCCACTTTCTATATAATCACTTTGTTTATATTCTGCTTTCAGGCATTTACATTCAATTAACAGATGACTAATATTTTCTATGCCTTCCTTACATAACTTGCAGACTAAATTACCCATATTTTTCCATTTATGTGTACATTCCTTTGTTGCTAAAGATCCCATTTAAGCCTTAAACAGTAAACTACTTTCCTTGCTATTATCATAAATTAAGTCACACACCCAATATTTTGTTTACTACTATAAATATTTAAACTCTTTTTACTCTCCATATTAGTTCTTTATCTCTCCAACTCCCTATTGTCTATTAATGCATCTATTCTTCTATCCCATTCCATAACATTATAACACTCAACAATTCTCTTAACACAAGCATCCCACCTTTTGTAAAAGTATACTGACATAAAGGCTTTATCCACATCTTCTGCATATCACATTACTTTTCTCACCCACCTTGTTGCCTGCCATTTATTCAAAACCCTATTAAATACTATTTTGGCTATTTTTTTTATTAACCATAAACTGCAATCTACCAACATTTTCATTTTGCTTTTTGCATCTCTCATATAAAAACTTGACCATGTTATTTCTCCTTGAATTGCCTCCTTTGCCATCCACACTTCTGCATTTAATGCATGTCTTTCTACTTCACTTTGTATTTTTTCTAAGTAATCTAATACCTCTTTACTAACACATAATGCATTGTTACCATATGTTAACCCTGCTACTGCCACTCCCTTCCATACAATTCTAGCTACATCATATTTATTATATGATAACACTGTTAATTTCTTTATCAATCCCTCTCTTTTCTTTGCTTCATTTATCAATTTTTTCTACCATTCATCCAAGCAATTTCTCTGATTACTTAAGATGATTCCCAAATGGTTACTATTCACCACTTTTAACTTTATTTCCCCCAATACAAATTTATTGTCTTCTCTCTCCCCAGTATTAATCATGATTAGTTTTGATTTTTCTTCATTAAATTTAATCCTCATCTCTTTACTTACCTTTGCACATGTCCTCAGCATAACTTCCATATCTTCCCTTCTTTCTGCACAAAAAAAAAAACATCATCCACAAATTGCCACCTATTAATCTCTATCCCTCTTCCTTATCTTTTTATTGCTCTCTCCATTTCTCTCAAATGTAACAAAAACAAAATAGATGACATAGGGCATCCTTGCCTTAGATCCACCTCATTTTTAACTTTAATTGATTCTATATTCCCTAATTGATATGCATAACAATTATTTTCATATAATTCTTAATAATATCCACTAAAGTTTCATCCATTCCAAAATTTACTAAACTTACCCATAATCTATTTCTATTTACTCTATCATACACCTTCTCTATATCTATAAAAACCATATATAACTGTCTACCTGTATTCCTACTAATATCCATAAGTTGTGTAACTGCAAATAAACTATCTCCTATACACTTATCTGATCGAAAACCTCCTTGCATTTCTCCCACTATATTATCTTTTTCCATCCATTTTGCAATCTTTCCAGCCACCATATATGAGAAAACTTTATATACCAATGACATTACCACTATCGGTCTATAATTGTTCAACTTTCTATTATCTTTACCTTTCCCTTAAAATAGTAGCTGTACTCTTGTAATACTCCAACTATCCGAAAAATCTCTCTTCTGTGCCATCTTATTAAAACATGATAATAGTTTTAATTTTGCCCTATGCCCTAAATTCATATTCAATAAATGTCTGATGCACCCTACATTATTTAGTATAGTGTTAAAGTGACAGATTCTGGAACTCAAAATCCATTGTTGAGCTCTACTACTTCCAGGTTCTATAGCATCTAAGTTATTCGATTATTTATTTATTATCTTATGTATTTTGGCATCACTTGATTCCTCAGGGAAGTGTACACTGTATTGTCTATATATATATATATATATATATATATATATATATATATATATATATATATATATATATATATATATATATATATATATATATATATATATATGGCATGAATTGAAACAGTTTTAATATTGAAATTGGAAAGTATCTAATTTGTCAGTTCTATTGGAGATGCAATATAAATGCATGATTACTGTTGGGTTTAGGTTAGTATGATAATAGAATAATAGACTTGAGAGCTAAGATTTCTGGGATGAACTTCAAATCTGACATTTCTGGTGATCATAATATCACATGACCTATTATTAAATTAATTTATATTTTATTATAACTGATAGATTAACATGACTAACATGTATATACATAAGAGTTGAACAAAAGGATGGGAATGTCCATTATATCTTTATTAATATGGGTAATGTTATAATTTTCATCAAGATTTGTTTATATTCCATTGTGATGGAATGACACAAAAGAATTATCAAGTCATTTCTTATGTAAAAGATCCTTACTTTCAGAAAAGTTGGTAAAGAAACATCATTTATCACTTATTTAAGACTGATTCACAAAGGATCAATATTTTTTAAATAACATGTTACTCAAACCAATATTTGTTTGTATGATTAAATTGGAGTGTAAAAATAAACCCAATCTCCAAAAATATTGAATTTACTCTATAGAAGATAAGGGTGTATTAAGTAAGAAAACCATAATACTGTTGTCGAGATCTTGACCACCACACTACCATGTTTCATTGTTAATTGAAGACAATCTAGTGTTTTGATTGAATGTAGGTTCGTTTTAGTCATTTTTTGACTATTTCTTGCTTGCTATACCATTCACATCAAACAACAGTCACTTTGAAATATATACATGGGTTTGAACATTTTACTTATATTGTCCAATACTAGTACTGATTTCTGTAGTTATTTGTTTAACAAAAATTTTGTGAGTTTTGGGCTACAATATTTCATAGTCCATGTTATTTCTTACTTAAAACTCATTTTTTTCTGACTATAGTTGTTTCTTGAACTTTTTTTTCTCCACTTTATATAAGCAATAGTCTATCCTTTCCTTGAACTGTTTATCTTGAAAGATTAAACACTGAGTCAATTTATAATTTTAAGCTTGTCATGTAACTGATATATGACATTCTTTTAAAAAGTGAGATGTGGATATTGGTTTTTGTGCTTGTTAATAGAAAGGAACATGACTGGTGTATTGCAGTGATTAAATTAATTACTAACAGAAGCAAAACTCTGCATACAGTACTGCCATTCAGTGCAAGCCAGAGTAATCAATGGATGCAAGAAGGTTTGTGCATAAAATCCCTATCTAGGACCTTACTCATCCAATATCTCCAGACTAATTTCTAGTTTGTGGCTTTCATCAGTGAGGAGCATTGGATCTAAGAGCTTTGCTCCTAGATTTTAGGATCTAATGCAACCTGCCAGCAACCATCTTTTACCTTTTTTTTTTTTTTATGAGTGGCACTATTGTATAGAATGTTTTACCTCTGTTTTTAACAGATTGATCAAACATAAAAATGGTGATGTTTAGTAGGTTAATACAAGTCCTACCCAATAAGATAATGGTGACTATGGTTATTAAAAAACCAAATACACCAAAATGTTTAAGAACTGAACTGAATTTAGATCTATATGACTATATAAGTGAATCAGCTTGGATTGAAAATATTATTATGTTTTCAATTTTAGACTCATAGCTTTATAGTTAACTAAAAAAAAATAAAAGGTGGCTGGTGGAGGGTTGCATTAGATCCTAAAATCTAGGTGCAGTGCTCTCAGATCCAATGCTCCTCACTGATGAAAGCCACAAGCTAGAAACTAATCTGGGATATTGGATTAGATAGGGATTTCATGCACAAACCTTCTTGCATTCATTGATTACTCTGGCTTGCAGTGAGTGGTGTTACTGTATGAAGAGTTTTGTCTCTGTTTTTAATAGCATGAGCAAGCATAAGAAATGGTGATCATGTGAAATTAATTACTAATTAAAACAAACATATTCTTTTCTGTTTGTTAGAATCTAGTTTTGTAAGAAATATATATTTTTAAAGATCAAAGTTCAACAACTTAAAAGAGAACTTAAGGGGATAAAAATGGCAAAGAAGATGCAGGCATTTTCAAATTGTAATCACCTTAGATCCTTTTCTGAAGAAGTTAAAGCAATACATAGATCTAAAAATGATATCCCAATTCTCCTAATTCCATGGATGACATTTCTTTATATGTTAACGATGATATTTTTAGCAGGTGTAGATCTTTTGAGGAACAAGATGAGAATCAAATAATTGCTTTTAAAGATAAATCTATTTGACTGACTTATTTAGATTTAAACAAATATCCAACTTCTTGATATTAAAAGACTTTTTGTCTGCAGCTTCTGATGGAATAATATTGGAAAGTTTTAAAATATAGCATTGATATTTTAGCTGCAAAACAATCGAATATTTTAAAAATATGTTGACTCAATAAAGATGCACCTATTCATTTTAATGATGCTTTTATTATTTTAATTTTTGAAAATAAAGTGAATAATAGGATGAAAGTACTTATTATTGAACACCAATGATATATTACATGGCTTTTTCTGTTTACATTTAACACATACTTTTTACAATAGTTTTCTTCATTCAATTTTTTAAAACCATTCTTAGTAATTAATGCATATTATATGCCACTGATAGTACATCTGGGCTTACTACATTTGTTAATGGAAACTTTAGGATCTGATACATATCACATGCTTTTCTTTTCACTTTTTTTATACTATCAAGTTAATATCCTGAAATTCAAAAACATTCTAATACATTGAAACCAACACAAATATCTTGCAGAATTATACAGATATTATATTTAGGCAGTCAATGGTCAGCTTCACTATGTTTTTTATGATAAGATCATATGTGATACTTTATTAGTATATATAATCCTATCTAAAGAGTTAAAGTTGCCAGCTATTAAGTTAAAATTGAGTACATTAATATATATATTACAAAGAAATCAAGTCATATGTCACATGTCATAATTTAACAAAGCTTGTATTACAAATATTATATAATGAGCTTGCAAATAGCTCTTAATATGCTTTTCAGAATTTCTCCAACCTCAGACCAATTTCTGCTACTGGCTTCTTCAGTGAGGTGCTAGGATATTCAAGCATTAGATTTAAAATACCAAGCCATATGACTTAATTTCTTGGTAATTTTATTTTTTTTGCTATTAAGATTTTTGTAATTTTATATTGCTAAAGCTATTAATATATGGTTATCTGAACTTGGTCCAGCCCATATGGCTATTTAAGTTAGATAGCTGGATTGGGAGAAAGTGCTGGGCTTGACTTGTTATTTTAAATCTAATGCTTGAATATCGTAGCACCTCACCGAGGAAGCCAATAGCAGAAACCAGTCTGAAATTGGTGATATTGTGAAAAGCTTGTTAAGAACTATTTGCAAGTTCATTATATAACATTTATAATACAAGCTTGCTAAATTAGGTTATGTGACATATAATTTGATTTCTTTGTAATTTTATTTTTTGCTATTAAGGCTTTAGTGATTTTATATTGCTAAAGCTATTAATATATGGTGTATCTAAACTTGGTTCAGTCCCATATGGCTATTTAAGTTAGATAGCTGAATTGGAAGACATATGGATATCTGAAAATTTCATATTTTCTACTTAATAGTTATTTATTAGATAAAGTGCTGGGCTTGGCTTGGTATTTTAAATGTAATGCTTGAATATTCTAGCACATCACTGAGGAAACAAGTAGCTAAAACTAGTCTGAGGTTGGGGATATTCTGAAAAACTTGTTAAAAGCTATTTGCAAGGTCATTATATAACATATATACAATTAAAAACTACTATTTGATCACTATAACTAATGGATGTTTTTGAATTTTAGCAATTGCTCAGAAAAATTTTGGGGATACACGACGATGCTGTTGATTGCTTCTGCATTAATTCACTCTCTTGTAGCTATATTTAGCAGTCATTTTCTAGTTTCACATTTGCATGATGGCAAAATCTGAAACTAAAATAATATGGATTTATTAATTTAAAAAATATCTGAATGTGGCAGTATTGTACAGAGAAACCTATTATAAAGGATCTGACAATTCAGTGGATTGATAGTCATTTGTTCTCTCTGCCCAAGAGCATTTGCAATAAAGATTTTGAGAGTGATCATACTTTTGTTTAGATTTTATAAATGGAAATGTATATTTTGCAAAACATTTGTGGAATATTTTTTTTGGGGAAATAATGTTATTACATTCATATGTTATTCAAAAAGATTTACTGTTAGAAGAAGCCATGCAAAGAGAAATCAATAACTTAGGACCATAACTTGTAACTCACTGAAAAGAAAACACATTCACATTGACCACAGCACTTGTTTTTTTGACATTTAAAAAATAGTTATAAATTGAATTTTAAATTTTAAATAAAATTGTATTAACTTTATGCAATTTGAACAATAATTTGGTTGAGGGTTAGAAACTCAGTTAAAATAAATCTGGGTTTATTAATTTAATATTTTTATCAGGAATATGGTAGTCATCCAATAAGAAAAAAACTTATTCTGATTATATATTTCTGTTTATAACTTTTTTTGGTATTGTTCTATTAGATCATGTTGCCCACTTTAGGGTGCTATTTATATGCAAAAGCAAATAAATATGCCATTTACATGGCCACTCCTGCCTATCTATATCTATATATCTATGCACAAAAGCACAAAAAAGAGGCTGTTTAAAGGTAGCAGCCACCGGTGCTGATGGTGGCATTATTTCTATGCTATAAAGCACAGAAAAGATGCGGATGGCCTATGCACTTTATCCCAATGCTCACAGCACAATGTTCACTACAATATCATGTGAAGGTGTCTGGACTTTAGCCTGTCACAACTCTTCAAATATGCATGTTAAAAAAATTAGCTTATAAGTATTTGATCTACTATATCTCCTAACAATTGTCAACCCATTACCATGCTTTCCTACTCAATGTAGAATCTTCAAAAATTTTGGAAAGAGTACATCCAAGCAAGATTTCAATCAGCTAATGTGATGTCATGTTTGCATGAGAACATGTCTGTGACAAATAAAATGGCTGACAGGTCAAAATCAGACCAACTGCCATCCACAGAAGCCAGCATGCACGAGGAATTAATTAATTTTACTCTAATAGAATATTTGCAATAAAGTAGGTCAATTGATAAAGTTTTAATTCTTGCAGATGTGAAAAGACATACCATCTGCCTTACATTGTGTAGGGCTAAGATGCTGAAATTTTGGGCCACTTGGAGTTAAAGCTTTTTCAAATTTTGGTAGTATAAAATTGTTCTAGACTAAATGACATGAATTGATTAAGGACATCAAATAATTATGTTAAGTCTTTGGACAAAAAATGTATGACTGTTAAAATTCTGGTAGTTCTATCCAGAGACCAAAAGAAATTGTCCAAAGAATACATTGATTAATCTTTAAAAGAAAAAAACCCGATCAAGTTGGCAATACATTCTTAATAGGGGTGCCATTAATATCCATACACATATTCTTTCAAAGATAACTATTGTAATAAATCAATCAATAAATAAAGATATAATTATTTTTCCTTTTTCAAAAATAACCCCAAAAAGTAAAAGACAGTTCAATAATTAAAGCATTATCAGTATTTTTTTGTTGCCACCATGCTGTAGTTAGTTATGTCTCAAGCAATGCTAGTAGACTTTGTAAAGTTTGCAGGGAGGGGGAGGATGGTTTTGCCAGCCAGCGCTGGCATACATGAGAATTCTACTAGAGTTGAATATTTGCAATAAAGTATGTTTATGTAAAATTGTTCCAGTAAATGTTAATAAGGAAATAAATGGATTATGTTAACCTGTATGATTCTTATTCACAAAGAATGGGGTGGGGCTGGTAACTTTATATTTATGTGTTTTTGCATAGCAACAATGCTATCAAGCAGCTGACATTAAGAATAATTTTTATTTGTAATATTATATTTTTAAAAATAATTTGAAATTAATGAAAATACAGTAAAGAATAATGGTAAATTTGATAAAATAAAAAAGTCGAAACTTTAATCTAATGAGCAGCTAGGGCTTATCAAAAGTACATTCCGCTGAAAAGATAACTTGATACTACCATATAAAAAAAGCAAATGATGGCTGTTTAAAAGTTGTTTGATGAAAATAGTAAGATAAAAACTAGTGTGAAATATGATTTAGAAACATTATCATTTAATGTCCAATAATACTCAAGCTTTCAATAGATGGCACTGGAGTACCATAAAGAAAACTTGAATTATTTTTAAAAGTATTATAGAATATCATTAATTGCAGTGAAAGTCTAATGAATAATTTTATTGAATGGATTTTCTTTTTCAGTTTTAGATGACTGATCATCAAGAATGAATAAAGTATTAAAGAAACAACAACAAAAAAATTTATTCATGTTATATAGTTTCTACATGATAAATTACCATTGGTAGAAAATCGGAGATATTTCAAGTAACAATCAATATTTGGGAAATTGCTACCTTGAACTGAAATAGAATTGAAGATACAATATTGTTTTCCTTTTTTTATTTCAATGATCTTTGAATAATGATTATTGGTGCTATGGTACAGGCAACAAGATATTTTATGATAAAGGTTTTAATTTGATCCAGTTAAAAACAAAAACTTCATTTTCTTGACTTTTTGATTTACAGTATGCTATGTTTGTGCTATTCTTGCAATTCAAAAGATGATCTACAATATAACAAATTTTAAGTGATGTTGCTGGTCTGACTAAAGACAATACTAGCATTGAAATTGAACCTAAATCTTTAGATATATAAATATTGAATTTCAGGGTACACTAATCAATTATATGAATCTAAAAATCCAGGGTCAATTACCATATTATTATGACCATTCAGGCCAGCAACACCTGTAAAAGATAGGAAAGTAATATCACTTAAAATATTGTTTAACCTTACTACTATGTGTCTTGAGTGGGACTTGTACAAATCTTAACCCAAGATTACAACTTTATAAAGATAAGAGCAGTATCTTATCTTCAACCTTAAATCCACTATCTGGTCTAGAAATCAACATTGCAAAATCTTTTGATTCACAGTGAGTTAATATTTAGATCTTATAATTAGACATATTTCAAATCAATTTAAAGTTCTAAATGTTAATTCTTATTAAGCACATGGTCAGCACATAAATACATATAAGGTTTTAACCTTATTACTATGTACTTAATAAGAATTAACATTTACAACTTTAAATTGATTCAAAATATTTTTAATTATAAGATTTAAATATTAACTATTTCATGAATGTTAATTTCTAGATGAGATAGTGCACTTAATTAGTGAAGAACTTACTAGCTTCACACTCTCTAATCAAAATGCTTTAGATTTGCCTATATAATTAGAAAGTGGGTTGATGATAAAACACCATTCTTATCTTTATAAAGTTGTAATATTGTGTTAAGATTTGTAGAGGTCCCCCTTGTGGTAATATTGAGTACTCAAGATGCATAGTAGTAAGGTTGAAGCCTTATATGTATTTATGTGCTGACCATGCATTTAATAAGAATTGATGTTTAAAATATTGTGTCAGTTGTGTCATTACTAACAGTTGAATGATATACATAATGTTTTTAATGTTTGAATGCATCCTATAAAGAATTTAGTCTATTAATTAATGTTCAAAAAACTTGGATGTGGACTGGATTATTAAAACAGAAAGAAATATCTTGAACATTTAACTTGGGCAATTATCAATTTGAGAAGGAAAATCATTTAATATTTGGCAGTTTTAAAATAGAAAAGCAGATCTGGAAAGCAAACAATGTAAGTTATAATATATTATTGCTACAGTTTTATAAGTTAAGTGAAAACATAATTCACCATAAAAATATAACTATTACAACTAATATTGCAATTCAAATAATTCTTCTTACACTTTTTTCAGTAGAAACTTTTTATTATTATAATACAGTTTTGACTGTACCTTGCAGTCTTCATCAGATTAGTGTAAGAAGAATTATTTGAATTGCAAAATTGTGTATGAAGATAGTTGAAACAAAGGAAAGGAAGAAAAAAAGTGTTTAGAAGGATTATATATTACAAATAAATTAATTGTATAGAAGCCTTTTATTTTGCTCAGCATAATATATATAAGTAAATGTGAACCTATTAAAGCAAGCTCTGTAAAACTGCAAAACCATGAAGGCAAGACCAGAAAACCTACCTATAAAAAATATGATTATGAATGGGCTATTGAACAAAGAATTAATGTTTTTCAAAAGAAGAAGTTGAAAGACAGTACCACAAAATAAAGTAGAAAAACCATGATATAATATATGTGGTTTACAGATTTGTTGTACAATCATTGTAAAATTTATTTTTAACGTTTCAAAATCTTTATTTTGTTCTAGAATTAGAATGACTATACTCATTCACAAATGGTTGCTAAGGTGATAAATATATTTAGAAGAAAATAAATAATATTATTAAGGCAGAATCAAATGAACAATAATAAAAGGAAACTATTTTAAAAGAGTTTTATAGAAAAAGAATATAAAACTCATAAATATAAAGATGTAAATAAGAATCAATACACTGACAAAACAATTGTCTAAATATACTATTGGTTATGTGTTGCTGAATAGAGTTAAAAGCAAATTAATTAGAAGAATAAGACATGTGATGAAAAAAGTAAGGCTGAATGATCATAAATTTGTTTAAGTTGAAATTGTAATTAGGGTATTTTAATTACCGAGAATAAGAAAACTGTAAAAAAAGGTGGTCAAAAATTGATGGAGAATAATGCAATTCTTTTTAGAGATATAGATAATGCATTATTTATATCAAGTATTATATCATGTTCCAGAGGAGACCAAATATAAATCCATAAATAAGTAGATACAATAGAGTAGAGAGATAAATATGTTCATAAATATTAGAAAGCAAGAACATAAAAAATATAAACTAACAATTGAACTATATAGTGTGTACATAGAGATTTTATAAATGAATAGTGGAAGCTGAAAATTAAGAAAGCTCAAAAATTGTTAACAGATCTTTATATAACTATATGAAAAGAACTTAACATTTGATATTGACAGAGCTTTATAAAAACTATACTTCTCAGTATGTGGAAATATTATATACAATTAAAGAAAGATGAAAGTTCAGAGGTTCAAAAACTATTAAAATGTCTTTACACAATTTCTCACAATGCATTTTCCACAATATTTACTTTATGACAGTTTTGACAGATTCACAGTCTTCTTCAGGTAGATGAAATATCTTTCATTTATCTTTTTCAAACTATAAATTCAGATGGAATTAAGAAAATATGAAGAAAAAAAAGTAAAAAAAGAATGTGATGTATGAAAAATCCATCATAATTGATAATGATTAAAATGATAAGGAGAGAAAAAAAAAGACAGACAGACAGATAGATATATGAAGATAATCTTAGAATGTTGATTGAAAATGTAATAACAATGCAAGAGTGGGTTGCAAAACAAAAGAAAAAATCAGATTTAAACCACATAGATCGTAAAGAAATTTTCATTTTTTAATTGAAAAAAAAAAGATGGGTACTAAAAAATGAATAGTGGAAAATCCAAATGCATAAATGATGATATTATTATTTGTAATCATTATCATTTTAAACCATACATTGCTCTGTAGCAGAATGAAGGTCTCTCTAAGTTCAATCCATCTTTTTCAATCTCTAGTCTCACTTCTCCATGTTGCTCCAGCTCATTTCCTTTTCATCCATCCATCTCATACATGGTCTTTTTCTAGGTGTTTTACAATCTCTTGGAATCCTGTTTAAGATTTCAACTGTCCATCTATTATCATCTCCTCTAGAAATATGCCCAGTTCCAGCTTCATTTCATCTCTTAATTCTTTCAATGATGTAAGTAACACTTGATTGTTATCTTAGCCATATATTTCTTTTCGATACATAGATGATATCCTAATAAAAATAATAAAATGGGAAGAGAGATGTAAAAAATAGGGATGATTGTTAAATATTTCAATTAAGTTACAACTAATCAGGGAATAAATTTAAACTATGCTCAATGCTACCTTCCATTGAGTATATTCTTTTAGCCATATATGTATATTATTAAGGATAAGATTGTTAACTAGATGGAAATAATAATATTATTACTAGAGGAATGCAAAGTGATTTTTTAAAAAGACGAAATGATAAATTTATTCTTTCTCAGATGATAAAAGTGTCATCTTACTAGATAAAACCTTATATAATAATAGAGTGGCTTTATTACTCAGGAATTCATAAGAAGTTTGAGAGCTATCACAGAACTAGAATACAATCCATGATATTTAATATTCAGAATTTAATACTTTATCTCTGCACTAAACCACACATCAGAGATAAAAGTTTAAACCAGTGGCAACTCTCTCCATATAGCCACCTAGTGCAAACCATAGTAATCAATGAATGCTAGAAAGTTTGGGTATCACAATTCTCATCTATTGCATACTCATCCAATATTCCAAGACTAAATTTCTAGTTTGTGACCTTCATCATTGAGAAGCCTTGGATTTTGGAGTACTGCTTTTAGATCTTTGGATCTAATGCAACCCTCTGCAAGCCCACCTTTTATCTTTTAGTTAACTATAAAGGTATTAACCCAACATGAAGACACAATAATATTTTCAATCAAAGCTATTTCACTTGCATAGCCTTATAGAACTAAATCCAGTTCAGTATCTATTAATTTTGGTGTCATTAGTTTTTTAATAACCATAGTCACCAACATCCTTTGACAGGATTAGTATCAAGCCATTAAAACATTATGTGATTGTCATTTTTTATGCTCAAAGAAGCTGTTAAAACAGTAACAACTCTCTCCATACAGTATTGTCACTCAGTGCAAAGCCATATCAATGAATGGATGCTAGAAGCTTTGGACACCTAAATCCCTATTTAGTGTCTAGCCATCCAGTATCCCCAGACTAGTTTTTATTTATAGCTTTCATCAATGAAGAGCGCATTGTACCTAGATAGTGATCATATACTGCTTTAGACAAAAAGTTGTTGATTTTTTTTATAAGATATAAATTAAGATCATGATAATATAACAGAGTATAGAATATGCAGCATTCTTTTTTCCTTTTGCTACAACTATGACACCTATTGTAAGCTCTAGTAACTAATAGATGCAGATGATAGTGCTTAATAAATCTCTACTGGGTGTTATTTTATCCAGTACCCCCCAAGATTAGTTTCAAGTTTATAACTTTCATCAGTGAGGAGCTTTGGATCTTGAACAAGTGTCTGGACCTTTAAAACTTAATGCCCCTTTCTTTTCCAGACATAATTTACTTTCTGTTTCACTACAAAGCTATCAGACCAATTTGAAACTCTTATCCACCCAGGTCTCATTTTATGTGGATTTTTTAAATGTGATTTTGAAGTTAAGTGATTCATGTTTTTTCTTAATATTTTTTTATGTGGATTTTCTTTTATGCAATAAAGAAGTTTATATTTCACTATATTTATTAGATATCAAGAAATTTAAATTATTAATAACTTATTTTGACTTGAAATACTTTTTTTTTCAAAAATATAATGTTATATCAGCAGCCAACATAAATATGGTCTGAAGCTATTTAAGAATCTAAGCTTCTATGTAAATAACATACTTATACTTATGAGTAAATAATAATAAAAGATTTATACTTACGAGTATAAAAATATTGCAATAAATATTCAAAAATTTTAAACTTTTAAAACATATTTTGTTAGATATAACAGAAATAAATATTCTTTTAGATTTTTAAAAATAATCAGAAGTAACTAAAGATTTTGTTGATTTTGTAAACTGAAATAATCTTTCTAATGATAATGTATAATCTTTTTGTTTTGATTGCAATCTCATTTTTTAAATATAGAAACAAAATGTGAACATTTAAAATTTATTTCAGTAGTAAATAAAAATATCTAACAAAAGGAAGACAAATGTATTATTTTCTGATAACTGAAATACAGGATTATTATATACCTGTATCAATAAGTAATAATCGTTTAATCATAGATTTTATGTTGATGTGTGAGACAAAGAAAAATGTCAGAAAATACTAAAGTCTGAGAGAGTTTGCTGCAATGAACAACCTCTTAAATTCCAATGAGAGTTAAATAGTTGTATGTCTGGATATCATGAGCTTTATAAATAATAAAATCATCATCTCAAAGTTTAATCACCAATTACATTATTGACAGAAAACCATTAACACAGCACAAGACTGAACGTGGCACTAGTTGTACTTCCTCTTGTGATGAATCTGATTTCTTACCAGTTCACAAACAAACTGCATATTGTCAAATAGCAATAATAATTAAAATATGTATGAAAAAATGCAAAATTAAATACTGTAGTTAATAAAAAAGTTTGTTTTGTATCAATTTTTTTCAAATATATGAAATTTTTTATTAGTCATATTTTATTTCCTTTTTTTTTATGCGAATTTTAAAGTAATTTTTTTCTTGTTGCTTTGCTTTTATGTGATTTCTGAAAATTACAGAACATATCCCCCATTTTTCAAGGTAAGTTAAATCTATTTTTGTGCAATTTTTTTTAATGTGGGTTTTCTGTGGAACCTATCTACCATATAAAATGAGACCCAGGTGTAAATGTTCTCAGTTTAAGTCATTCTGCCTATATAGTCTAATAAAATTGACACCAGTTCACTTTCTATACATTGCAGTGGACTTGGTTTTTAACAATTATAGATATATCTATCCTATCACCTGAAATAGTTTAAAAAACCAATAAAATATCACATGACTCTATTACATGACTTCATCTTAGTCAATGTTGTCATACGATAGCACTAAATAGACATTTATTAAGTACTATAATCTGCATCTGCTTTAATTTCTAAAGATTATGTTATTGGCATAGCTGTGGTGAAAAAAAAGTATGTTGCTGAAACAATATTGAGCAAACTGAAGTCATGTGATACATGCAATTTTTTACTTTTAATATGATGCTGTATGTCTAGAAAACAAAAGGATGAAATAAAATTTGATAACTAATTGAAAAGTGATGGATATATTCAAAATAGAACAGCTGTTTGTCTCCAGTACTATTTAAAATATATTTACATGATTTTAAAAGAGAATGTAATTAGTGGATGTGGATATTGGATTCCAACAGAGAAAATTAAGAAAAAAGTATTATTTTTTCAAATAATGTTTTTTTATTTTTTGCAGAGATGGGGAAATATGAGAATACAGAGTTTGGCAAGGGAGTATATACTTTGTCGGATCTTTTTTTTGTGTGGATGATATTTTTTTGTGTGCAGAAAGAAGAGAAGATATGGAAAATATTTTGAGGACATATGCAAGGGTGGGTAAAGAGATGGGATTAAATTTAATGAAGAAAAGTCAAATATAATGATGGTTAATACTGGGAAAAGAAGATGTAGAATTTTTATTGGGAGATATAAAGTTAAGTGGGTTGGATAGATATAGGTATTTGGGAATCATTTTATGTAATCAGGAAAATTGCTTGGATGAATGAGAGAAAAAATTGGTAAATGAAGCAAAGAAAAAAAAAGGGTTTGGTAATGAAACTAACAGTATTTTCATATAATAAATATGATGTAGCTAGAATTGTATGGAAGAGAGTTGCAGTAGCAGGGTTAATATATGGTAATGATGCATTACGTGTTAGTAAAAGGGTTTTAGATTATTTAGAGAAAGTACAAAGGGAAGTAGGAAGACATGCATTAGATGCAGAAATGTGGACAGCAAAGGAGGCAATTCAAGGAGAAATGGGATGGTCAAGTTTTATATGAGAAATGAAAAAAGTAAAATGAAAATGTTTGGTAGGTTGCAGTTTATGGATAGTAAAAGAATAGCCAAAATAGTGTTTAATTGGGTTATGAGTAAAGAGCAGGTAACAAGATGGGTGGGAAAGGTAATGCTGTATGCAAAAGATTTGGATAAAGAATTTATATCAGTATACTTGTATAAAAGGTGCGATGATTTGTTAGGAGGATTGTTGAGTGTTATAGTGGTAAGAAATGAGATAAAAGAATAGAAGCATTAATAAAAAATAGGGAGTTGGAGAGATGGAGAACTAGTATGGAGGGTTAGAAGAGTTTAAATATATATAGAAGTAAACTGAATATTGGATGCAAGTTAATTTATGATAATAGTAGGGAAAGTAGTTTATTGTTTAAGGCTCAAATGGGATCTTTAGCAACAAGAGAATATACATGTAAATGGAAAACTATGGATGATTTAGTGTGCAAATTGTGCAAGAAAAGTATAGAAAATATTAGGCATCTGATGATTGAATGTAAATGCTTGAAAACAGAGAGGGTACAGATAATGAAGTTATGGTAGAATAGGTATGAACAAAGTGACTATACAGAAAGTGAGTTATTGGTTTTTATGCTGGGTTTGCAAAAAGATAAGGGGATTTAGATATAAAGACCATAGAGTTGACAAAGATTATGTTGTGGAAATGGGATGGGCAGAATATGGGAAGACTTAGAGTGGGAAATGGAAAATAAAGTGGCTAACAGGTTTATCTGGGCATAATTGCTGAGATATTCTTGACTTCATTTAAGGAGAAGCCAAAATACATCACATCACACGTGTTTTAACAACTTGTTTAAGCACGGAAAATGGTGATGATATGATGTCTATTCTTTGTTTGGTAATGAAGGGAAAAGAGGGGCCATATATTGAACTTGCCTACGGCACCAATGAAGCTCATTATAATTCGGCATGACCATATTCAAAACTTGATTATTTTCATATTTAGAATAGTTTTATTATTTCTGTTATCTGTAATATATCATTTGCAAATACAATGATTATAAAGGGATTAATTATGTGTTTTTTTTATTTAACGGAACTTGTCGTTATAAGCCAAAAATGGTTAATCAAGAATGTGCTAAAACAAAGAAAATTTATTTTTATTTAAAAAAAAACAAACAAACACAATATTAAATCGTATCATTAATGTGATATAAACTTCGTTATTAAATGACAGTTGTCGAAAGAAATACTGGTATAAATGTTTTAAAAAATTCCATTGGATTATAAGCTTACATTAGAAGTAATTTATTCAAAAAATAAATTACAGTATATAAAATTATATGAATTTATTTTTATTCGTGTTTCAGTATTATTTTTAAAGAAATTTTCTCTGTTGCAGAAGCAAAAATATTCAACAGAGAAGCAACTTTGATCACGTGATTTTTTAAGTACCCGATTATTTCAACAATCGTCCATGATTGGGGTTTTAAAAATATTACTTAATTTTGAAACAGAACGATACATAAAAATAATAATAATGTAATTTAAAGTAGATTTAAAGTTTGACAAAAATAAATACACAGATTATTTATACTTTATTGTTAATTTAATAGAGCAATGGAAACTTTTAGCTAATTTGAAAACTTGAACCAATAAAAGATTGCATTTGCCTTATGTAAAGTGCATAGAAGAATCTGGTATTATTGTTTATTATATTAATACTTTATTGTTTATTTAAACAATAATAACACTTATTCACTGTACATGAGACAAATGCAATATTTTATTATCCCACACTTTCAAAATTAGCTGACAGTTTCGACTGACCAACAATTTTCTTCAGAGTTCATCCCACAATTTCAAAAGAAAATGAGAACAATATAATTCATAGTATTAGTACAAATATAGTCTAATGACAATCTAATAATTAGTTGCACACAAGATCATGTGATATTTGAAGCGCTAATATTACATGTTAGTTGACTTTCAATACTGATGTTTTATTATTAAAATGTAATAGGATGAAATTGAAACTTAGAGATTTTGTTAATAGAATAACTGAAAGGTGTTAATAGATTTTTCTGATGTTTATTGACCATAAATAATATTATTTGTTAGATTTTTTTAGTCAGGTTAAGGGATTTAAAATATTTAGCATATTTTATAATATAATAATAATTAGATTTATTTTACTATTTTTTTTTTATAGTTACAATATGCCAATAGTGGGAAAATTGTAATTTCCCAGACAATATTGGTTTTTATTGCAATTGCCCCTAAAGTTATATTAATAATCTATAGCAGCATAGTATATATATATCAATATTTTGTAAATGCTTTAAAAATAAATAAAGACATATATTTTGAAACTTTAAATTTTTAGCTTTTAAATTGTATCTATCAAAGGAGTTGGTTGATAAAAAGTATTTTGATATTTGATGGCTTGAGATACTCCCACTAAAATCAGTTCAGAGAATGACTGCTATGCTCACAAAATTAAATAATATTTTCTGTAGTTCTTGAACATTCAAGAATGTATAAAAAATATTACATATGTAATATGTGGCTCTTATTACCAAATAACTTGCTCACTCTTGCTATATGCAATCTGAGATTGTTCTGTAAAGTACAGAATACATTGATATATGATTTAAAGCTTTACTATGATATATAATTTAAATCTTTTGTCTATGAGAAAAACTCATCAAGAATATTATTTGTGTGAGCATAGTTTATCACTGATTGTTTGAGTATTTCTGAATATGCAGAATATTTGACATATTTCAGCCCACACACTTTAAATGTAAACATGTTCATTAGATGTTGTGCAGAATATATGATATATTTTAGACCCATATATTTTAATTGGAAACTTGTTGATTGGATGTTAATAATAGTTTTTAATTAAAGTAGACTGCATTTAGTCAAAAACCACATAAAATCTTTGGTCTTATTAGCTTAAAAGTCAACACATTTCCATATATCATTGGGCTATATAAACCATTATCTCTTAATATATATATACATTTGTACTTTTTTATTATATGTATATATCTGAGATAAATTGATACAAATATGTATTGTAGTGCTCAAGACTTTGAGAATACCACAAATAGCAAAGAAATCAAAGAGGTAAATACTTGTTGGATTATATTTTATTTATTTAAAAACAGTACAATATCTATAAAAATATAAATTTTTAATGATTAGTTAATTTCTGAAATTGTCCTTTGCAGATTAATGCAATAGTTAGATTATGGGCTTGAGAGCTAAAGGATTTTAAATCATACCGTAATCCATTACATGGTGCAAAAGTCACACACAATCTTTTAGGCAATTCATCATTTAATTATTAAGATTATGAGCCTCAACATAGGCAAAATATTATAATAATAGCTTACAAACAAGCTCAAGTGAGTACTAAGAATTATATAGAATACAAAGAAAATTTAAGTGTGGAGGGGTTTGAAATAAAGAAAATTAAAAAAATTTGCATAATTAAAAAAAAGAAGAAGCTAGAATTCTTACTTTAAGTATGTTTTTTTGTATACATATATGCATAATATAAAACACTGCAGCAAAGTACAGTGATGGATGGTAGCTAAAATTTGTGAAAGTGCTGTTTCAGAAAAGTTTTAACCATTGTTTTAGTATTTAGTCAGAGAGAAACACTATGAAACACTTTTACAATAGAGTCAGAACTGCATGAATGTCAGTGCTCTGTCTACATAATATGTAGCTTCTTATCTTGAATATATGCATATGTACACAACAGTCAAACACTGCATTGTTGGAAATGTGAAGTGCACAGTTCCATACAAAAATATTTGTAATTTTTTCATAAACTAGGGGATGGCTAAAGACATCAAGATTAAGGATTATATAAAGTACAAGTATAAAGAAAGAATTATAAAAAAGACTCATTATATTAAATGTTATGGGTGCTGCATTTCTGCACTGTCTGATTGAGTATATACTTTAATATTTATTTTAAAACCTTAGTATCATTTTATGGACATTAGCACCATGTTGTGATGTGATGTGATGCACTGTGACTTCTCCTTAAATGGAGTCAGGAATCTCTCAGCAACTATGCCCAGAGAAATTGTTAGCCACTTTATTTTCCATTCCCCATTCTAAGTTTTCCCATATTCTGCTCCATCCCATTTCCACAACATAATCTTTGTCAACTCTATGGCCTTTATCTAAATCCCCTTTATCTTTTCCCAAACCCAGCATAAAAATAAATAACCCATTTTCTGTATAATCACTTTTTTCATATTTATTCTTTCATAACTTCATTATTTGTACCCTTTCTGTTTTTAAGCATTTACATTCAATCAAAAGATGCGTAATATTTTATATTCATTCCTTACACAATTTACAGACTAAATTACTCATATTTTTCCATTTACATGTATATTCTCTTGTTGCTAAAGATCCCATTTGAGCCTTAAACAATAAACTACTTTTCTTATTATTATCATACATTAACTCGCACCTAAGGTTCTGTTTACTTCTATATATATGTAAACTCTTTTTCCTCTTCATTCTAGTTCTTTATCTCCAACTTCCTATTCTTTATTAATGAATCTATTCTTTTATCCCATTCCTTACCACTATAACAGTCAACAATTCTCCTAACACAATCATCCCACCTTTTGTACAAATATACTGATATAAATTCTTTATCCAATTTTTTTTCATACTGCATTATCTTTCTCACCCATCTTGTTGCCTGCCCTTTACTCATAACCCAATTAAATACTATTTTTGCTATTCTTTTATTATCCATAAACTGCAATCTACCAAACATTTTCATTTTACTTTTTGAATTTCTCATATAAAAACTTGACTATCTCATTTCTCCTTGAATTGCCTCCCTTGATGTCCATAATCTGCATCCAATGCATGTCTTCCTACTTTCCTTTGCACTTTTTCTAAGTAATCTAATACCCCTTTACTAACACATAACACATCATTAGTATATGTTAACCCTGCTACTGCAACTCCCATATAATTCTAGCTACATCATATTTATTATATTTATATTTATTTATGTTAACAGAGTATAGATTAAGACACCATCTATGAGTAGTACATATATGCAATCAGCACAAAATATTAAACAAATACAACCATGGGTATGATCCTAACATAGTTGACGTTTACAATGTCTCTGTTATAGTGGTCTTTATATTAAATGCAATAATAGGTGAAGTCCAATCTATTATCCACATGCACAAACTTTATATATACACACACATAAAATGCCAAACACTTATATAGTCAATAAAATAAAACAAATACACCAATTCAAAATTAAAATCTATTCCAAATCAAATTAAAAAGTCACCAGCAGTATCCTTGCCACAGAAGATTTCAAATGTTAAAAACACCTGCAAGACCACCTAGTCAGAGAAATCCCTAGGCGCCATTTTTAATTGGTTGTTAGCTACAATATTATTGTTAAATTGGTTTATATATTCATTAATTTAAAAATCTTTTTATTCCTGCATAAATTCTATATCTTGTGTTGGTCAGAGGGTATTCATTTATTATTTAACACTCGCAAAGCGTTTGCACAATTGGCTTGAAAGACCGATATGAATGTAATTAAAAATCTTTTATAGACTTATATAAATATATAAACCTTGAAATATAAAAATTTATGCCATGATGTAATTAGGCAATGGCCAATTAAAATTAGCAATACAAACTGAAATCATATGATCTAGTAATATTATTGATGTCTAATTTATAGTTATTATATTTTCTAAATTATTAAGTTAAAAGGCATTCCACACAGAGCAATGAACTGACTATAACTTTTTTTCAATTATGATAGATAAATATAGAACTACATTGAGTACAAGTTTTTTGTCTTCCACATACTCTTACTAAAATATTAAATTATACTTCTTAATTTACTTATACTCTTATTTCACTATCTATTCTTTCATAGATTCAAGCTGATATTCATTTGTTAACTTTTATTACTCTTTCTAAATATAGAGTAACCTTATTTCATTGCTATCCATGATGCCAAGTCTCTCTTTTAAGATAAATTGATTCAAGTTTAGTACTGAAGAAATATAGTTATTTTCTGCAATATATTTTATTCTCATTTACTGCAAATTTTAATGCACAGAACATACATATTGTGAGATTCACTTCTATGACAAGAATATAAAAAAAAAAAAAAAACTACATTATATTCACAAAAACTTTAAATTCTCTAATACTATCTATGTAACATATAGAGATAATATTAGGTTTTATGTCTTATTAAACACACTTTTTAACACTACAACAAATTCTGCTGTATATATTATTTATTGTACTAAGGGACTTGTATATCATCAACAAAGAAATATAACTTCACCACGTTTATGACATAAGCTTTAGTAACTAATGGATGCCAGATAATAGAGCTTAATAATAACTATTAGGGGAAAGATGCATTCGATTTTACAGGTCCTGATGCTCTGTTCAAAAATCCAAAGCTCCTTACTGATGAAAACCATAATTTAGGAAAGTAATCTGGGAATATTGGATAGGACAGCATTGGATAGAAATTTATAAGCAATATCATCTGCATCTATTAGTTACTAAAGCTTACAATAGGTGGCATAGGTGTGGTGAAAAAGTATGCTGCTGAAACAGTAATTCATTGCGAGGATCATATGAAATATATTTACAATAATCTTTGTATATTAATTTATGCTGTAAAAACTGAAGATAGAATTTACTGCATATGCTTTATTCCTACTGGTTAATCAATCTTTAATGAATAATGAACATATATGCAATGATTGGTAGATAAAACTGTAAAAAGAGATTTACTTCACTGGCTGTAATCACTTTAGATCTTTTTTTTCTTTTCATGGATCAAAAGTAACATATGGATCTGGAAAGAAGAATAGACATGATTGAAGCAATTATTGTGAAATATTATCGCTACTCTTGACAAAAAAAAATACTTTCAAGAATTTTGTTGAATAGGTTACTTTCAATTATAAATGAATAATTATCAGAAAATCCAATGCTGTTTGATTTTTATTGCCAGAAATATGGAAGAAAAGAGTGTTGATTTAATCAAGGCAAATGTCTCAACAGGTATGTGGTGTAGTTTGAATTTGGTTATCCACCAAAGTTTACTTATACACCTTTTATATGATAAAATGAAAGAACATATTATTACTATATATGTAAAATATGAGACACTTGATATGAAAATTAAGGTTAATGTATTAACTCAAACCTTACTTTTGATATTTATGACTATGATCTTTGGAATTGTTTATAAATGTCTTACTGAATTGGAGTCAAGATGCAATGTGGGTTTGATGATGCAATTTTTAATTTGATTCAATTAAAAGCAAAAACAGGAATATTTTAGTCTGGAGTAATTTTTTAATAATTGTTATAATTATCAATCCAAAAAATGATTTAAAAAAGTTACTTAATATTTTGAATGCAATACATATAAACTTTGTTAAGTAATTGATGTGCAAAAAACTCTTTTAGCAGCCAATGATAGAAGAAAAATATTCAGTAAACTTTTAGCTTGGATGTTATTAACTTGGTAACATGAACCAAGTTCATATTTTGATATCTCGCAGCACATACTTCAATGTGCTATTCATTTTAATAAGTTGAAAGATAGGAAAATTTATCATGTAAAATAATTATGGCAACTAAATTAGTATAACTGTTATTTTACCTTATTTATTCTATGGATGTAAATCATGGATACTCTATTGGCATAATATAAAGGCTTTAGTAAAGTTTCACATAAAGATGTTCCATAAAAAATTTAAAATACAATGGCAAGATCATAGGATCAATGGATATGTTGAACTTGCCAGACATGATATATAGTCCACAATTGTAAAATCACATCATTGATAGAATGATCATGCAAAATGAATAAACTATATAAGACATCCTAAAAAGGCATTTTATAAAAATATAAGCAAAGTTTTATCGAAAAGGTAGATTCCCATTTACATTATAAAGATTATCTCAAATATATACTCAAGAAATACATTGTTGATTGTTTCACTAAGGAACTGTAGTGGAAAATAGAATACACCAGAGAACTACAATTAGTCATGGTATTTAAATATTTTAATAAAAAAAAGTTAATGCAGAAAATATCACCATAAAATATAAAATGAACAGAATAATGGAAACTATATTTTCTGTATGTGGTTATATCTATGGTTCCCAGATTGATTTGTAGTTATCACAAAAGATAGATCTAGTATATTATTATTATTACTTATATTTTTGTTTTTCTAACTCTTTCGCTTAGAGATGAAATGACCATATTTGTTTGTGAATGGCTTTTACTGATGATGATGAGACACAAAAGAATCCACAAATTTAAAGAACACACATCACTCTGACAATGATAATACACCAACCAACATATAAATTGGGTGTAGTTTTTATGCCATTTTTGTTATTAATAGTATGAAGACATTCACGGATTTCATTCCTATTTTTTTCTATTTATTAAATTAATACATTGTACAGGCTTAAGCCTACATTTATATATGTAATATATGCAGGATTCAAACTCAGACTTTTATATAATCCACTACTTTCAATGCCATCTCATATTGCTGATCCATCTGATCACACACATGTTGAAAAGATAAATAATCACCAATATACATATTTCATGCTAAACCAGCAATTGTCAGTTGGTCTAGATTACTATCTCTACACATATATACAATCAGTGCTCAGCTTTATATTAAGATAGCCAATCTTCATACTTTAATGGACAGGCTTCAAACATTATCCAACCCACAGCTCTTTAGCCTTCCATTAAATAAATAATATATATTAAGGCTATAACCTTAAGACCATGTGCCTGAAAAATGACAGTAAGGACCTCTATAAATCTTAACACAAGATTTATTTAAAAGACAAGAGGGCTTAAAAAACGACAGTAAGGACCTCTACAAATCTTAACACAAGATTCATTTAAAAGACAAGAGCCCTCTTGGCTTTTAAATGAATCTTGTGTTAAATTTGTAGAGGTCCTTACTGTCGTTTTTCAGGTGCATCGTCTTAAGATTATAGCCTTAATATATACTATTTTATTAACGAGTATTTAATTATTAAAGTAAAATATGCTTTTAAGAGGATTGGAAAAAGGATATTGTTTTTTTTTTTTCAAAAAGTTTAAATCAATTCTAGAGGTTGTGAAAATTTACATTTGCTGATTATATTTTAAATATTAATAATAAACATGAAGTAAAGTTTTTAAAAAAGAAATTCGAAAACTTGTTTCATTTAACAAGTCTTTCTCCTCATCATAAACATCATCAGAATCAGTCACTTATGCATAAGTACGATAATTCTAACTTCACAACACGCACACACACAAATAAAAGCAAAAAGAAAGTCAAGAAAAAGAGTTTAAAAAGAAAAAAAAAATTAAATAAAAAATTGGTATCAGAGCTATTGTGTATTTTATTAAAGGATGAAAATGTGAATGCACAAACACCCTTCTTCTTCACAGTTAATGCAGAGAGATTTCCAGTTCCATGAGAGATCTGGGATCATTTATCTTGAAGTAAATGGCTGATAACAATCCCCTCATATGAAATGCATTTTTAATCTCATAATTCTTCAGTTGTACATTTTTGGTTGAATATTCAGAAGGGAAATGTTGATTTGTGGAGAGTCTTTAGGTAGTGAAACTACAACTTGATTTGGTGCTAAGTCTGATCTATGTAGCAGATTTTTACACATCTTTTATGATATCTGGCAGCACTGTAAGAATGTAGACTTAAATATATAAATACCTATTTCTCATTTAATTGAGTATCTAGAAGTTTAGTGTGGGCACTTTTCTACAAAACAGGGTCATTGCATTTACCAGTAAAATATGATAGTGTTAAAAATGCTGTCAATAAAGTACTTGCATTATGGTATGGTGCTATCTAGCCAACCAAGAAAGCTAATCCTAAAAATTATTTTAGATATAAACGCTCACATAAAAAAAGATCTGTGCTACCACTTATAAGACTTAAACACCTCCCCTACCCCCAACCTAAATCGATTGATAAACAATACCAAAGAGAAAATACCTTTCGATCAACATCTCAGATTATATATAAAATCAAGTGCTGCAACACTGCTTGCAAATCTGTATATTACAGATCTAGGACAAATTTCATATAAAAAATATAGCCACTAGAGTCTCCCAACACAAATACCTATATAAGTGAGCTAAAAACAACCCAGAATTATATGTATTTTTAGGAGCACAAACAGAAATCCAGCCACATCTTTGTTCCAATAAATGTTAAAATTGTTTGTACAGAGTGAGATGACAGAAAATGAAAGGTGAAGAAGGCATGATTTGTTGCAACAGCAACCATGACATTAATAAAAAAACAATTGCATCCAACTCTCAAACAAATGAAATAAGTAAATAATTAATTCAAATAATTAGCATTTTATTTATAAATATTGCAACATACCAGCCACCTCATCTGTGCTATGAATCTGACTTCTCTAGCAGAAAGCACAATCAACTGCTGTTAATAAATAAAGATACAGAATAAACATTTTTCTTAGCCAACATTAGAAACGTTTTTAGCAACTAATTATAAATGATGACAATAAATTTGTCTATAATCTGGAGTTGCTCATAAATAATTATGATGCAGAATTGTGTTTCAGTAGATTATATTAAGATTGTAAGATGGTTTTCTATTTTTTAGATGAAAAGTTGAACATACTGTCTTAGTTTATAAAGTAGCTTTATTAAGATGATAGAATAAAATATATAAGATGCTGTCTACATGCAATTGACGATAACAAAATATTATAACCAGTTGCTTAGTTAGCTTTACCTGCTTTCAGTGCGAGAACATTAACTCCTTTTCTCACTATATTTATGCCTCTAAATGTCACATGATCACCATTTCCTATGCTCGCACAAGCTGTTACAACAATGACAATCTCTTCATACAGTAGTGCCACATAGTGCAAGCCATATTAATCAATAAATGCAAGAAGGTTTGTGCATAAAATCTCTATTTAATGTCTACTCATCCACTAATTCCAAACTAATTTTTAGCTTGTAGCTTTCACCAATGAGAAGCTTTGGATATGAGAGCACTGCGCCTAGATTTTAGGATATAATGCAAACCTTCAGTAGCCACCTTTTAACTTTTTGTTAATTGTAAAGCAGTATGAATTCAAAATGGAAACAGATAATGTCTTCGATTCAAGCTCACTTGCTTGCATAGTCACATAGACCTGAACACAGTTCAATACTTATATATTTTAGTGCTTTTGATTCTTTGATAACCATAGTCACTGTCATACCATATATGGAGGTTGCCACTGTTTTAAAGCTTGTGTAAGCATAGGAAATGGTGATTGTGTAATGTTTAGTGGTTTAATACCATTTCCACCCATAAGTTGATGGTGACTGTAGTTATTAAAAAACAAAACACACAAAAATATATAGGTACTGAACCTGGTTCAGATCTATATGATTGAACAAGCAAATGATTTTGAATTGAACATCATGTTTTTATTTCGGACCATAGCTTTATAGTTAGTTAAAGAGGATAAAAGGTGACTGCTGGAGAGTTGCATTAAATCCAAAGATCTAGCACAGTGCTCTCAGATTCATGGCTCTACACTGATGAAATCCACAGACTAAAAAGTAGTCTGGGGATATTGGATAAGTAGACATTAGATAGGGATTTTATGCATAAACCTTCTTTTATTAATTAATTACTATGGCTTGCATTAAATGGCATTACAGTATGGAGAGATTGTCACATTTATGCCCTCTAATATAAGTTTTAGCAATTACTAGATGAAATATAGTAGTGCTTAATAAATTTTTATCTAGTGCTATCCTATTTAAATATTCCCAAAGTAATTTTTAGCTTTTATCAGTGAGGTGCTTTGGATCTTGAACCAGTACACTTTGATCTTTTGGACCTAAAGCATTTCTCTTCTAGCAACCATAGCTCTAATCCTTTGTTTTACTTATCAACTTATTAACCCAAATTTAAAAACATATTAACTGACTTCAGATCAGTATAACTATACAAGCAAGTTAACTTAGATTGAAACATTAATGTGTTTTTAAATTTGGATTATTAGCTTGATGGTAAACTAAAAAAGCAAAAGGTGGCTGTTAGAGAAAAAGTGTATTCCATCCAAAAGATTTAGATGAACTGCTCTAAGATCCAAATTTTCTCACTGATGAAAGTCAAAACCTAGAAACTAGTCTGGACATATTGGATTGGACAGCCTTAGATATGGATTTCTTAAACACTACAATCTGGCATTTACTGATTACTAAAACTTACATTAGATGGTGTAAATGTCGGGAGGAAAAAGTTTAAATAGATGTATATAAAGTTTAATGTATAAATCTGTAAATTTGAGAAGAAAAACACTATTGTGGGTAGGAGAAGGTGTAAATAGGTGTATGTGACATTTAATGTATAAATTTTGTATCCTGATGAAAGCTAAAAGCTAGAAAAACTAGTCTGGAGATATTGGATTGGACAGCCATAGATAAGGATTACAATGTGACATCTACTGATTACTAAAACTTACACTAGGTGGTATAAATATAGAGATGAAAAAGTGTAAATAGGTGTATGTGGTGTTTAATGTACAAATTTTGCACATTTTCTTATAAATAAAACATCCCAGATCATAAAAATAAATCAGAGGCAGGCAATAGAATACTTATCTTTCTTGGATAGAAATTTAATTGTAGTAGAAATAATAATTTAATTTTAACTAACGACTTAACTGTGAATTAGGTGTAATTTAGTTTATACGTACATTTTAATTTATAAGGCTCAAATGTTCTGCACTCACTACTTTGATTCTAGCACTTTCTGATAAATACAGTAATGGTTATTAATAATTATTTATTAAACTAGAGATTATCCCTAGCTCAGATGGAAACATTAAATCTCAGTTAAAGATTAATATATCTATTTTTTTTTAAAAATTAAATATAAAGACTTTCACACGACTTAGCACTCTTCACTCTATCTCATAATACTAATACACTTGAACACATATATGTCGAAAAGATAAATAATCACCAATATGTGTATTTCATGCTAAATCAGCAATCATCAGTTGGTCCAGATTATCATCTCTACACATATATGCAATAAGTGTTCAGATATATATTAAGATAGCCAATCTTCATACTTATATAAAATAACTCAACTTCGTTTTTCTTTTTTCTATACGCATATATATTCAATAATATGTGGGTGAAATTACGTTTTCTAGTCAGAATAATAATAATAAATGTACAGATTCTGACATTTGTCTACTATGTCATTAAATGAGATTTGAATCCAGGCAAAATTTAGATTTTTTAAAAGTAAGTTTGAATATTTTCACGTCGTCACAAGCTAAACAATCCAATTATTGACGAAATAGGTGTCTACATAATTTTTCAACCTTTCGATAACCGACGGGTAAATAAAAAAGTAATCGAATGGTTTAATTTTTCGATAGTTCATAAATTTTAGCGCCGGAAGTGCCAAAACTGGAATTGATCCGAGGATCGTATGCTCCAAAGTAGGTCATTCTACCACTATTCACCAATAGGTGAATTTTTTTTCCTCTTTCGCTATTTCTTAACGAGGGCATGTTAGAAAAGTCATTATCTTTGCACTGGCTTACTTAAAACAAAGTAAGACTTTGATTTTAAAATGGCTTAACAATTTTTGGATCAACGTTGTTGTAGAACTTTAAAGTTTTTTTTCTAAATAAAAAAAAAAAAGAAAAGGTAATTTTATGAATTTTTTTCGAAACAAAAAAAAAAAGGTAATTTTAAAACTCTACTTTAGCAAAAAGTCAAGTTTTTATTTAATTCTTTTTTTTAAATTATAGATGAAATAATAAATGAATTTCCTGCTCTTAGCCGGAGCCCTATTCTATTATTCTAGAATATTTTCATGATACTCATCCATTAATCATATCAACAATGATAGGACATTCATTATAAGCCCATAAGTTATCAGCTTCATTTAGTCCCACCCTGAGGACAAACCCTAAAAAGATAAGGCTTATGATAAAACCTACTAAAGCAGACAAAATAGTAATTAGACATTTTTTCTTTCTGAATAGAGAAAATATCTCAAAATACCATTAAAATAGACTTTTTTTAATTAAGCTGACTTAATAATTTCCTAGTCAGAAAACATTGTTTAAATTAATCATCAAATAACACTAATTAGTTAGAAGATGAATTTAAATACAAATTTGTTAACTTTTTTTTAAAAAAAGCACATTCGCTCGCTTTCAAGTCATTTGAAAAATTATTTGTTGCCACTATCTACAGCGGAGGAAAATAATTTTAATTATCGAAGTTATAATTAAACAGCTGCTTTATACCTACGGATTAATTATATTTCCTCATATAACGACTATATTAAAAAATAATAACTTATATTTTCTTCAATAAAAATAAACCAAGATTTAAAAGGAAAAAGATAAGAAGTTTTATAACTTTTGTTTTTAGTATAAAAGCTGCGTTAAATTTGGTGCGTGATTTTAGAATTATTTGTAAATGTAAGATGGCAAAATTATATCAAATATGTAAGGGCGGGGGAGAGTAATGTTAATTTCAAGGACAGCAGATGAGATTCGAGTTCCAGGATGAGATACTGTACAGAGACCAAATGGTTGTTGGTTTTTTTTTATACATGGACGTGGGTGACTGGTTCATTATTCAATTACACGCTTGTACATAGTTTTATTAACCAAATTTGTTACATTTATTTAAGGGTGTTTTGGCATATGTTTCAGCTGATATTTCAGTTAAGAAAATAGATGGGCAGTTCTTAAATAGAATTCGAAGAGATTGTAAAATACCTCGAAAGAGACCAAATGTGAGATGGTTGGATGAAATAAGAAAGTTTGCTGGTGTGATGTGGAGAAGAGAGGCTAAAGATCAGAGAAACTGGATTAAACTTGAGAGAGCGAGAGAGAGAGAGAGAGAGAGAGAGAGAGAGAGAGAGAGAGAGAGAGAGAGAGAGAGAGAGAGAGAGAGAGAGAGAGAGAGAGAGAGAGAGAGAGAGAGAGAGAGAGAGAGAGAGAGAGAGAGAGAGAGAGAGACCTTCATCTTGCAGTAGATCAATAATGATTGAAAATGATAAAAAAATGATTATATATGTTTTGGATGTATTATTTATAGAGGTGTGTTTTATAATTAAATAACAAATATTGTAAGTTAGTACTTTTAAACTTAAGCTAGTGCTGAGGACTGTAATTACTTGATAGTGAAATTACTTTAAGATATGAGGGCTAACAATAAAGAATCAATATGCATTGTGTGACTAAAGGTAACTCTTGTTGATTTAAAGGGTGTTTATTGATTTGGCAGTTCTTTCTCTCCTCGGTATTTTTTAATAATTTCTAGTCAGTCAATTAAATTAGCACAAATCCTGATTGCCATTTATTCTCATGTTAATGGTCTTATACTTGCTCAGATCTTGACAATGGCAATTGTACTGTGAGTTTATACTATCACATTTAAATCCTTTAACTGCAGGCATAGTACTTTGGAGTTTTCTTTTTCCATTTAGGAAGGGGGAGGTGGACACAAACTCTTAGCATTGAAAAAGAGATAACAAAAATGGGATTAAAAGATGGGTTTATTTTAGAATTAAGTTTGCAATAAGAGTTTTAAGTGGCTATCATAAAATTGGAAGATACCAGAAAAGTTGGTTTAAAAATGGACTTTTATTCATCATTTTGATAGATCTATATGCCAGTGGATTATTCATTAAAGAAATAAAAATAAGTGTAAAATCTATAGAGATAGTAATAAATAGTAATCCTGTAGCTTTGGTGCATTAGTAGAATGGTAGCCACCGGAGGTCAATATCCATAGATCATGGTTCAGCTAAGTTGTTTCCTATACTCAAACTTCATATTGACTCTCGAGCAATAAAACATTCAATTTATTAAAGGAGATAGTGGTAATAATAAAAATAAATATATTTTTTTAAATATAGGTACATGTTATGTGTACCCTTTATTTGACATAAAACTCTTCAAAAGATGATAGATAAACAACATTCATATGTAATTAAAAAACTGTTAAGATTTGAAAAGGTTATCACCCTTCTTTATAAAAATTAACTTCCAGAGCAAATGAATTTTTGTGTTTTGGTGAGGTTAGTTATTAAGTAAAACGAGACCACATAATGATGGATTTTTTAAGAAGTACATTTTTTTTTTCTTACTGTAGTTATACCACCTAATGTAAACTTTAATAGTCAATAGATGTCAGATAGTAGTTCTTAATAAATCACTATCCAGTGTTGTCCTATCTGATATTCTAAAATTAATTGCTAGCTTAGGGTCTTCATCATTAAGATGCTATGGATCTGGGAGCAGTGCAGCTGGATGTTTTGGATCTAATGCACATTTCCTCTAACACTCATTTTGGTCTTTATTTAACTGTCAGGCTACCAGTTCAAACTGGAAAGCATATTGTTTTCAGCTGAGGTCAATTTACTTTCATAATTATAAAGATGTGAAACCAGTTCAGTATCTATATATTATAATCCATAGTAGGTAGCTTTATTCTTTGTTCAGAATTATTATCTATTGATTATTAAAGCTTTACATTAGGTGGCATAACCATAGCAAGAGACAAAGAATATGTTACTGAACAGCATTATATAAGCTGGGGTTGTGTGATGCGTTACCAGTTTTATTCTTTATGAAATCTGATCAGGTATCTTCTACTAGTGGAAACTTATAAATGTATCAATATCAGGCTGTGATATTGTGCATTGATATTCAGTGCTTATTTTCCAACATTAGATTCAGAGGATTGAAAGAAATAAAACATTTACATTTTAGTGAATAATGTTATTACATTAATGGAATTAAAAGATTGAAATGTTCTTCTTACAAATTTTAATGCATATGTTAGTATGAATAATGAAAGGTAAGTGAAAGTGAAATAGGCTTTATGAACTCGAATGCTCTATGACACATAGTTTATAGGCAGAACAATTACTATAAAGAAATGTAGCTGCATCCATTCTCAAAACAACTGCATATTATAGTCTATATTATAGTTAAGAGTCAAAATGTAAAAAAAAATAATCATGTGATGTAAAGACTTACAGACAAAGATTTTTGGAAAGATCATAAATACACTCAAATGTTAAAATGATATTTAATAATGCAACAATTCCAAATAAATTATTACAAATTTTAAGTCATTTTTTTGGAAGCAATTGCTATGAATACAAAATTTTAATATCTATTAAATATTAAAGGTGTCAATTTATGTTTTCAATTCTAACATGTTACATAGGCATGATATTTTCTTAACAAGAAAGTTTCTTAGATTATGATTTTAGATATTTTCTTGTTATCTGGAGACATTTGATTTTTATTTGTTTATTTGAATATATAGGAAAAATATCTATAATTTAGATTCCAGAGACCAGACAATTTTAATTATGTCCAAAAGTGACTTGAATATGCTCTCATCACTGGCTTCTAATCTCCAAATGAATTCAACCAAATAAGTTTTCAAATGATGCCGTGTTGTTCCTCTGTTATTTATTTTGCCATTTAGCAGATTCTCACATTTTCCTGATACGCTAAATGTGGATATCAGTGTTAGGATTGACAAAATTGTTATGATAATTAACTTTGAACTGCTGAAATTCATCCTTTACCAGGTCTTTCATCTTGTAGGCACATCAACTATCTGAATAAATAATAGTCTGTTTTGATGTTGTCTAAAATCGCCATCATTTCTTGACTTTTATTAATTTTTTTTTTACAAATTTTCATGTAAAATATTAATTTAAAATAAATGTGTATATTAAGTTTGAAGTCAGAATTGAAAACAAATAGTTCCAGATGTTGATAACAGGAATGTAGCAGTATTTGAAGTTGTATTTGGCAGAATTCATCTGGAGACTGGAAGTCAGAGACAAGAAACAAATAGAAAAAAATCAATTAGCTTCAGATAATAAAAAAGTATCCAATTTTATTATGTGATGTGATTTTTCAAAAAGCATGCCATATTTTCTATATGAAGAAAAAATGTAGATCATCATAAATATTACAAGTTCAACATTTGACAAGAAGGCTTAAAAATAAGTAGTGGATTAAAGGTTCCAATATAATAATGTTCATTTTAGATCTTTTTTTTTTGATGAACATAAAGTATGAACCAAAAACAACTTCATAATCCTATTAAATCCATAGTTGGCTTCAAACTGTAGATCATCTTTTGAAACGGTAAATGAATGGAGATAATGGTTTCAATCACATGTCATTCCTACTTAACCATTTAGATTTGGACAAAGGTATACAGTATTATAAAGTAATTCTACATAATCTTAAAAGAATTGGTAGAAGTTTCAATATTTGCAAGTAATGTATTAATTCCAATTATTGATATTTTCTTTAGGAATATATGGATTAATGAAGTTGTGGTATCCAAACTTATGAATGCCACTGTTATACTAAGTTATATAAATAGAATAGTTAAAGAATCCAACAACTACTTGCTCTGATTTGCAAATGACACTTTCATTCTTATATGATTGAATTCATTATCTTATAACTTCATACCCTCTTTGTTGTTTGTAATAATCTTTCTGAGCATTATATAAATTAGATTACTTTGTAATCCCAATGAAATAAATTTTATTCTAGCTCAGGTACCACTTAAATGAATCTCGATGTATTGTCTGACACAATAATTCAAAAGCATCTGTATTCTTCACCCCACATCTTAGTTGTTTTAGGAAAATTTTATGTCCTTCCAAATACTAAAAAAAGTCTGTTTATTGGTACATATCACAATAATGTATAACAAAATTAATACAAAAACAGTCTTCTTTATTTATTTTGCAAAATTACAGTCTTTAACTATGTTCTGACCGGAACTTATTCTTTAACTGTAGGTTTACTTAAAACCAATAATGCTCTTATTTTTTTAAAGTATGTTATTATGCTTACTTGAAGTTACTGATAGGCAATAGATTATGTTAAACTACTATTCATTCCAAAAGAAATTTTGGCCATAGTTCACAAAGTAAAAATGTTATCCAAATGATGATTACACTAATTGCTAAATACTCAAAAATCAACATTCTGATGTGAAGAAATCATAATTCATATATTACAAATTTTACTGTCATTTTTCAAATGAAAAATCTGGTAGATAATAGAAATAATAGATTTTCTTTGCCCAGAATCTTCATAATATTTTAGAAAATGTAGTATGTCATAGTGAAAAGGAGACTGGTAACTGGTACTTTCTCAAAATTCCCTACATTGCCATCTCTAAATCAATGCATGTCTATGTGACAATGTAGTTAGCTATGGAGCACTGAAATTTTAAGGTCCTTATATGTCTGAATCATGAGATATGACACAAAAGGGTGACAATATGTTTCATACCTTAAGTCATGATGGAACAAGACATCAACATTGAATTTTGGTTTAAATTAGCAACATGATCCAAACTGTGTATGGCACAGAAGCCATTTATCCAAACAATATTTTTGCATGAGTTTGTGATGCAAGGTAGGATACAATGTACAAAGGTATAAAACACAGTTACATTTTATATGGATAATATATGCAAATTAATTTAGAAGTTGTATCTAAAGAAATGATATTTGAAATTCTAAAAATCCTTGAACATTTTCAAGTTTGACAAAATGATCTATGTTAATGTATGGGAAGTGTAATATTTAAAAGATAAGATGATGAACCAGCAAAAAAAGGGGGCTAGTTATCAAATTCTTGTCAGTTCATAAAATAATCTTACAAAATATTTTTAATGTTTAAATACAACTTATAAAGATATTGCTATATCGAATAATATTAAAATAATTTAGGTGCTTTATCAGCCAATTATTGATTTTCATATTGAAAATGCACATGGGTTCAAATACCATGATAACTTTTTTAGTAGAAAAGCAGGCTGAATGTAATTACCCAGACCCCAGGGTGCTGTTGCTGTATTTAACAAGTTTAAAAAATAGGATATTTTATCATTAGAAAAAAATGTTTTATCTAAATTAGTGCTATTTTTAAATCAAAAACTATTCCAAAGCCATCTATAATACAATTGAATAATCAATTATCATCAGTCTATAAAGCATTTAAATTTTTATTTCAGATCAGTTTCTGGTCTTTACCTTTATTAATGAGGCTTAAGATTGAAAAAACGGAAATAATGCAATAATGTATCTAGCAGTCGTTGGCTTACTAAATGTAAATGTGATGATATTCAATCTACGATTGTAAGAGTGTATCTTTGTTAGATTGGGAGATGTAAAACAATTGAAGAATGGGTAATAGTTTTCAATGGAAGAGCAGATACTTCAAAAGAGGTGAAATTGCTTTTATTAGAAAGATATGGTTGAGAAAATAAATATAATAAAATTATAAAATAATTATATAAATATGTATCTATATATTCTGGTCCTTGTTTTTTTCAACAGTAGGCAGATCCATTCTTTATTTAGGATTAGTATCTATTGATTCTTAAAGTTTACACTAGGTGGCATAATCGTGGTGAAAGAAAAAATTTTTTTTATTGAACGTGTTAGGCTTTTTGTGATAACCTTTATTCATTTGGTGCACATCAGACTAATATATGTATATTTATTTGCCAAAACATATGTGTCCAGTGCATGTATAATAGTAAAATAATAATTAGGGTTTAGTTGACGGAATGAGAGAAGTTAGCATTAGTAAATGAAATAAATAAAAATATTGTTGGTGTTAAGAGAATAGAAGATGAGGAAAGGTAGGTAGGCAAAAGGATATACAATCAATAAGTTAAAGAAGTAAGGTAGTGATGAAGGTAGAGACATTAAATTGGAGATCGTAAATTCTACATAATAAGGATGCAGACTAGTGTACTAAATTTAAATGGTAAATAGAAGTTTTTAAACAGTAATAAAAGATAGGACTAAATGAGCAGAGTTCTCTATAATTCAATAATTATGAAGTCAAAATTAAAGGGAATGGAAACAAATTTAAATACTGAAGTTTTAAAAAAACAACATAGTAAGATATCAAATAAAAAGGATTAGTGTGATTTGCACAGATATATGTGTGACTTAAAGATTAGTTTAGTTTCTAACTTTTTAATCTAAAGTGCTGATTGCTATGTTGCTTTGCATAGTTTAGCACAGTGGTAGGGATATAGATTCAAATCCTAAAACCATATGAAATGAAGCTCTAGTGTTCAGATATCACATGACCTCTCAAGCAACAAATTATTAAATTATTTATTAAACTACCATATTGATCAATATGCATACAATATGCATGCTAAGAGCAGAATAAGTATTTTTGATATTAACCCATCAAATATCACATGATCATCATTCTTTATGGTTACACAAGCTGTTTTTCACAGAGGCAAAACTCCCTATACAGTAGCACTACTCAGTGCAAGCCAGAGGGATTTTATGCACAAACCTTCCTGCATTCATTGATTACTCTGGCTTGTGTAGAGTAGCGCTACTGTATGGAAAGTTTTGCCTATCCTTGCATAGGCCAATAATAAGATATAAACTTCATGACATCTGTATTTCAATCATAAAAACAATAATATGAGCAATAAAAAAATCAGTGAGCACTGAGAGAGTTTTCTTTCTGATAGAAGGTATTTAGGGTCATTTCTTACATCTAGATATTTAAAATTGAAAAATAGATGTCATCAGTATCAATTATTATAGACTAAAAAATAAGTCAGTGAATATCTTGTGCTATTAATCAATAGCCAATATTGGTAGCAATGGATATTACTGCCCAATTATCCAGTGTTATGTTATATAATAATTGAGTGTAGACCTAATTAAACATTATATGACAATATGGTGTTAATTTTTTACTAAATCTTACACTAGATGATCTTCAAGTGGAAAGAAAAAAGATTGCTAGTATAAACCTATAAAACTACAGAAGTTGGTTGACCTGAATCCAAACTTTGGAATTATTTTAATCTTAGGATATCAAAATAAAAGTAAAATAAGTTGCAGAAATGAGAGACTATGCCAAAATATATATTTAACCAGAAACATATCCAAGTGTTTATCTGTGCTATTATTTACTTCATACTAAAATTTAATTATTCCATCATGCCTTCTGTTAATTAATATAAGTTGAAGTGAAAGTTATTAAAAAGTTATTCCCTTTTACCATATTTTGTCAAATATTAATGATATCTGGACATTGGAAGCATTGAAATATGGAACTTGATGACCTATTATTAGTCAAATATTGCAATTCAGATTATTCAATTTCAAATCCTTATGGAGTTTGAATTTTTTATAAATAATTTTGATGTCCCGGATATGGACAAAACATATTGTTTTTATCTGTAAAGCAATTAACCAGAAATAAATTATAAAAATATGTCTATTGATTTTCCTTATTGCTAACATTGTTACTTTTTAAAGTTAAAGTCAGGTTCAGAAAACATCAAATGGTATTCTTTGAAGTAGATAGTACTACAATCAGACTTTATTAATCAATTTTTACCTTAATGACCTTCTGGTAAATGAAACTGTATTTACAATGATCTCCACCAGGAGGATCATTTTACTTTTATCTCTGAAATTAAAAACCATATCTTTTAAATTTAAAATGTTAAGATTTTGAAGTGGAACTTAAATGCCACCAATATAACTGTCAGTAATGGCTACTGATTGATTCAAATTCCATTAACATGTTATTTTATATGTAGTTACCCAATGAACTGTAAAATCATCTAAAGCCCTTATCACAACTTTATATGTTAATTTAGTGATTAGTGTGTTGAAGTCTCATCTATGAAATATTCTGGAGAAGAACAATTCATAAGAATTCTTAAATATATGTTTTTCAGTAAGATGAGCAAAGAGAAGAATTAACAGTCAGATCAAGATGGAAATATAGGATTATTGGAAATGTTTCTGAAGAATAGTTGTTACTTACTCTAGTTAAAACAATTATATGAGTCTAACTGCACATATAAGGAAGGACTACACAAAGCTGCAACATCTTTTAAACACTTACATGGAAATTATACCACAAGAAATAAAAAAATGTAAATACAACAATGTTATCTCTTGACTAATCATTACCAATGACTATACCATTCAACCATCAGTTGTACAAAACAGGAAGTTATTTATCAAAGTATTTGACAACACAAATTCAATGAAAGCACATTCATAACAAATATAGTGTTCTCTTTTGTTCAAAAGTAAAAACTTGCTAAACCAATTTGGATATGATGTGAAATGCATGCTTCTCATGTCTTAAATTATCAACACAGGGGTATTGTTCCCAGTGTTTAAATATATGATTGCATTTGGTTCAGTTTGGGTATCTTCTGTGATATTTTAAATAAAATTCTAAGTAGAGTTGCTTTTTACAATGTTAATTAAAATTTCCCATTTGAAGATTATGGACAATTATTGATCTATGACTTTAACGGAGGCTGTGCAATGCATTGATTCAGAAGTTAGACTTATATATACAGTATATGCTTTTTATTAGTTAAATTGAAATAAACTTATTCATTATCCAAAAAGTTTAAAATTTTTCTTGAAATATTTTATTTTATTTAGCTTTTCTTCTTAAAAACATCAGGGAACATAAATAATTTTTTCTTAGTATAATAATATTTGGATTATATTTTCTTTTTTTTTTTCGATAGTTAAGATGTTCCTTTTGTAAACCTCTTCTCGCAGCAGTCAAGCTTTCCTCTACTTCCTTCCATCTTTGTAAGCGATGTTCACTTTTCATCATATCTTCTTTCCATTTCCTCTCATCTTCAAGTCTGCTCCATCATTTTTTTCTGAGCGGACTACGCATGCGCAGTTAAAAAGCACTTAGGAATGAAAAGCAAACATTTGACAAGAAGTTGAAAAGGAAATGTAGTCTGACATTTGCAGGCTGAAGACCACCTTTGCTTTATTGATCCACTCAGAAGTGGTGGGGGCTTCTCACATTTGGTGAACAGACAATAAAAAGTATCATATGTATATATAAGTAGTTTTTATATATTTAATTATTATTTAAACATAGAAAGCTTACTTTTAATTAAACTAATAACAAACAGTGCCCTTTGCCATTAATTATTAAAGAGACTTTTAATGGAGTATGAAATGCCTTAAGGAATGAAATTTACTACAAATCAATAAATGAAATATAATTCTAAAAAAGAAGGGTAAACTTTAATCAAAAATGAAACTGTGAGAAAAATAAATTTTCAAATACTAATGATTAAAAAATTACTTGATAAACTATACTCTTCGCATCGTGGTAAAATGGTTAGCACACTTGCCTTGCCATATGATCGGAGGTATAAATCCAGGAGAAAGCTAAATATTTTCAGCTTGCTGAGAATTTTCAAGCAAGCTTTAGATAGATGACCAGATTATCAAACATAAGTTGAGAGTAAAATGGATTTAAGTTATTCATAAAAAAATCAAGCAATTAATATTACAATAGTTCTCATAAGGTGTGTGTTTTTTTTCATAGTTAATTCGTTATAGAGATGTTAGAGTGCTCTTTTCTGCATTGGGCTATTTAAGTCTGTTTTTGCAGTTTACATACTTACTGGCTTACATGGTTTAGTGCTTCCAGACATTGGAAAGTGGAATCCTCAGATCAATTTCAATTTTGACGTTTTTGCAGTTCGAACTTTTAATGAATTATTGAGTAATAAAGCGTTCAATTATTATTACATACTTATTCATGTATGTATTATAAATTGTAAATATTTAATAGACACGACACTAAACATATATCTTTAACAGAAATGGAAACAAACTAATTTTATAGTAGAAAATTCTTTTTTCTTACCATAGTTATGCCACCTAATGTAAGCTTTAGTAATTAATCGATGGCAAATCGTACTTCTTAATAAATCTCATTAGTATTATGTGAGCAGTCAGTATTTTTATAATCACCCATTTTTATTTTTATCAAAAAACCTACAAAAATATGGCTTAATTTTCTGATAAATTAAGCCTTATAACAACTGGGGATTTAAGAGATAAATGACTACTTTATTCTTGCAGGGTTTTGATAAAGTAAAGTGGATGGTTACAGATTTATTGATGACACCCTAAAAATTAGACTGTTTCAGTTTATATTACACATATATTATTATATATATATATGTAGGGTGGTTCATTTGTTTCTGTTCCATTAGAGTGCATTAAACAAAAATTGGGCAAAAATATCTCTTTAAAACTTTGATAGTAATTTTAACCATTCATATTTGATAGATTCATCCAGAAGCATCTATTTGAAATATTCTAATAATAGAAAATCTTAGAAAGTAACCAAAATTGTAAAGAATGCTAATGTAATCCATGTTTTGGACAACTTATTGTCTTTCTGCACAAGAATATTACAAGAGATGTGTATAAACAGAGTGAAAATGAAAATATTTTAAAATAAATACACATTGACTCAATTTTTTCCCCAAGATATCATGGTAAAATGGCTTTTAGACAACATTCCACCACCAGTTATAATGATACTTGAAATATAACTAATAACAATAATGAAAATGACTTGAAAGCATAGAAAAAAGTTAACTATTATGGAAGAAGAATAACAGTTGTGAGACTGTCAGGTATTAGTTTCATAGGACTTCTACCTTCTAATATTCTGGAATTATAAAATAACACAAAACACTTTCAGTTATTTTGATACCATTACACCAATACAATTTTTTTTTTTAGAATAAAAATCAACTTGGATATATTTTTATGCTAAAAAATTATCATAGAAATGCTCATTATATTTAGTAAACTCTTGCCCTGATAAGATCTTGATAAACTCTGTGGGATTTATTTTCTTCCTCATCTGATGTTGTATATGTTATTTAAAGTATATCTGAAAAATAAGATTTGACTGTAGAGATTTAAAAACTATACAACATTTATGTAAATCCCACCAAGTAACTGGAAGTCACATGATATATATTCCAATAAAATTTGACTAGAAAACTTTTTTCAAGCTTTAAACATTACAATAATTTAAAGTTGTAACTAATAATTTGTTAAGCGCATACCTAAGCAATATGTATTAAAGCTATAACCTTAAGACTATGTGCCTAAATATGCAGTAGGGACCTCTACAAATCTTTAACACAAGATTAATGACATTAAAAGACAAGAGTGGTCTCTTATCTTCAACCTACTTTTTAACTATATAGGCGAATCTAAAGCATTTTGATTTACGAGCATGAAGCTATTGAATACTTCACTGATTAAGTCCACAATTTCTTCTACAAACTAACTTTCATGAAATCTTTCGATTTTCAGTGAATCAGTGCAAAGCTCTTGTGATTAAAAATATTTTAAGACAATTTAAAGTTGTAACTAATAATTTGATAAGCACATACTCATTACCTAAGCAATATATATTAAGGCTATAACCTTAAGACTATATTAAAGCTATAACCTTAAGACTATATTAAGGCTATAACCTTAAGACTGTGTGGTTAAATATGACATTACAATTATCTAAGTGTAGAATTGTGAGGATTTTCATTCAAAGCATCTCCACATTGATCAAAATGATGATTTTCACCACATCATTCTTCAATCAATTTGTTTGGACTTGTACATATCAGAGAAGTTTAAATTGTTTGCATTTGATTATCAGTATAAACTTTTGTCCTAATATGAATCCTTCTCAAAACAATTTAGAAAATATGATCCATACAAATAATGTATTTTGCATATTTGCTTAAAACATTTGGGTCAGGATGTCAGTTCAAAATTTTGGATTAACATGGATCTCTTCAAAACACAGTTTAAGAAAACGTCAAACAACCTATGATGTACTTTGTATATCAGAAAAGCTTAAAATATTTGTTACAAAATATCAGTACAAACCTGTGAATTAATACAGACTCTTTTCAAGACAATTTTATACGCACATCATTCAAGCAATAATTGCATGCTTGCCTTTGATAAAACTTCTACAAACAAATGCTAACTTGGATATGTCTATTTATTACCCAAAATAATCTCTTTCTTATAAGTTATTATTTATAAGCCAATACGAAAGCATGTTTCTAAAGGGTTTTAGCCAATATCAATAATCCTAATGGAGAGTTTTTCACTGTAATTAGTGAAGAAAAAAAAAATAAAAATGCAATAGCTTTTTGTTGTTTTGTTTCACTGAACCAAAGGACGTAAGTGAGCAAATAAAACAAACACACATTTTAATTTTTCACTTTTTAAAAAAAACAATATATAATTTCTTTTTAAATGGTTATTGCTATGTATGTTGAGATAATCTCTGTATGATGAGATTTAATCATGGAAAATCGAGATTTACACAGAATAGTGAGAGTCTGTAAAATACTTTTATGGCATAAATTAAATGACATAAGTTTTAATAGTGGATAGTGACAAATAAATTCAACAAAACAAATATTATATATATATATATATATATATATATATATAATACAATGAGCATGCTAATAGATCTAAACAAGCCTTTCTGCCAAATGCTGCCAGAGAAAGCATTTAAAAAATCACTATCTAGAACTATCCCTATCCTCAAACTGGTTTCAAGTCACTGGATATCTTCAGTAAAGTGCTAGGATATTCATACACTAGATCTAAAATACCAACTCAAGGCCAGCACTTGTCTAATACTTAACTATTAAGTAGAAAATCTGAAATATAGATAACAAGTGCTGACCTTGAGTTGGTATTTTAGATTTACTGTCTGCACCTCACTGAAGATATCCAGTAGCTTGAAACCAGTTTATGGATAGGGATAGTTCTAGATAGAGATTTTTAAATGCTTTCTCTTGTGGCATTTGTCAGAAAAATTTGTTTAGAGCTATTAGCACACTTGTTGTATTAGATGTGTAATATAAGCTTTTAAAATCAAGTCACATGATACATGACTAATTTATTATTTTTTTACTATTATTTATATATATATATAAATACAATTGATTACAATACAAATATTAACTCAAAATCTTAAATCAAAATAAAATAGTTCTGTACTATTTGTGATAGAGTCACTGCATCCACATGGTAATCTACAGGAAATGGATAACTCTGGAAAATGAGCTATGACTGTGAACTCCTTTTAGCTCTACTTTTTACTTTCCTAAGTGTCTGCAGTAAACAATCAACTCATGACATTTTTATCATTAGTGATTAAAATAGGCTGTTTTCTCCCTAAAAACAATATCAGTTAATCCTTTAATTATTAATCCTAGTGCCGATAATTTAAACATGATCCTATAATTTCTTTAATCAACAATATATTTTATAACTTAATGCATAGAAATGTAAATTGTTTTAATATAATAAATTAAATAATTTTTAATAGTATATATCCTTTTTGGCACTTGAGTACTAAAGCTGCAACATGGAGCATGTATTAGATCTACTGTGCCTGTTCACATTAGTATCAATCCACTAATATATAACTATTTTTATTTTTAAATATAAAATATAAATTGGGATAGAGGATGATCTATCTTAATATATAATAAAAATAATACAAAAAAGCTCTTTTCGGCAAAAATTCATTTTTGCTTTTTTCAATATATTGTAACTATTTAAGTATGCAATGTAGTTCCAAGACATTGAAAAGGGCAAAAATAAATATTTCCAAATTTTTTTATTATATATGTACACAATTATTGCTGTTATATAGAAATATTTTATTTTATATTGTATAACGATATATTTAAAAATAATCTATATATAACTTTTAAAAATAACTCAATCTGCATCAAGAAAATATTATGAACTCTGAATTGTGGTTATATAATGACTAAAAGTCATTGAAATGATTTCAAATCCATAACATCTGAGATATAATAGTATTTAGATTAAAACTAGTAGTTAATCTATTGGAGAAAAATGCAGGGATTCATAGAAAATATGTTATTTTTAACATTTAATTAAAGTGAGATGAAGCCATTTGATCAAAAAAGTTGCTGTTCTCATATTTGCTTAAACCTCATATCTACTGCCACCTAGGGATAATTCATTAGTTTTTTTTTTTTAATTATGATTTGCTGAATATTTATTTTTTCATTTAAAAAAAACATCTGAAAGGGTTAGTAATTTTGAAAAGCAATAAAGTCAAAATATTTTAGTCTTGCTTCCAAGTGTTTGATGGATTTAATTCTTTACAATCTGACTTCAAGAATCATTAAAAACTTAATTATTTAAAACCAAAAGAATACAGATATGAACACAACAAACATCTTTAATTCCACTTTATTTTTCAAACTAAAAGCTTGAAATTCAAATTAATCCAATGTTTTGAATACAAGTCAACCTGCTCAAAAAGTTATTAAAATCTGAAATCAATTCAGTAAGTATATATTTTAGTACCTTCAAATTATTCATTAATTGTTTTCATCTTATTTCATTGGCTAAGAATATTAATATAATAACAAAAAAAAATCAAATTCAGCTTAATACAAGGCAGCTCTCCACTCTTGGCTGAATTTCTTCTAACTTTGAATTACAGGTATTATTGATAAAACAAAAGCCAGAAAATAGTTTGAGGATGGTGTTTTAAATGCTCGTAATATGGATTTTATATACATGTGTTAATCATTGATTGTTCAAGCTTACACTAGATGGCACTAAAGTAAAGAACTAATCATGTCTTATATTATTTAAGCTGAGTGATTGGTGATTTGTAATTATTATTAATAAATATAACAAGTGCACTTATATGTAACCATAGGGAAGCTTGTTAATTCTATAAATTAAATATGGCTTAGTTCTCAGAAGTGCTAAGCCATATTTAATTTATAGAAATAACAAACTTCTCTATAATTGTGTATAAGCATACTTATTACATTTATTACATTTCATATAGAATAAGTATTGTTATACTAGTGGAATAGAAATGTCTAAAGTTAATGAAGAACTGAAAATGTATAATTATTGAAAAGATTTGTATCTACATACCTGTTCAAGCAAGTTGAGTTGGATCCAAAAGATCTACACATTCTTAATTTGATAGATAAAATGAAATTAAAAGTGCTTGTTGAATGCGTATTTGTATTCCTTCAATTTTGAATCCCCAAGACCAATGATAAAGACAAACCAGAAGTTGGTCTGAAAACTTACATACTAAAGACATATATTTTATATACATTTGGTAATTACTGATTACTCAAGCTTATACTAGAGGGCGTTAGCATGAAGAGTTATTGCTATCATGATTTGTTGTTATTAGTCCTGATCTCTCTTTTAGGATCATGAAAGATTAAATTCAGAAGTTCTAAATGATCTTAAAGATTAGATGCAGATCATATATCTGATTCTAAAAGTCTCTGTCAGGTTTAGGAGCAGTCTAGTCTAAGCCCAGTGGTTTGATTCTCAATTAATTGATAAAATTATGTTCCACACTTTTTTTTGTTCACACTTTTTTAAGACAAACTTTTATACCATTATATAAATTAGTTATAAATTCTCTTGATATATAATATAAAGCTTGTTTAAACTTGCCCCAAAATTCTCTGATGAAGAGACCCAGAAAAATTCTGAGAACTGCACTGAATACCCACACACCACATCCAGAACATGCTCATTGTATTGAAGGCTATATTAATATCAGCTTAAGTGAATTCAAATCTATGCAACTTTTTAAGCAGATTCACTAGGATTCAAAAGCTTAGGGTTGATTTACAAGTTCAGTTTTTCACTTGATGGATAAAGTAGACTTGAAAATAGCTTGATGGATGCATATTTGCATTTCTTCCAGCTTTGGCCCCAAGACATAATGACAAAGGCAAACCAGAAATCAGTATGGAAATGGAAATTTGTATCTATCTGGTGATCACTAATTACTAAAGTTTACTCTACATGACATTACAATGGGAAGTTACTCCTGTTCTAACCATAACACGAAATTTCTAATAAACCGCTGCAGATCTTGGCTTATTAAATTTTCAAAATCTCACTCACAAATGAAAGTGAAGATGTGATCACTGTCATAAAAGGTGTGTGCTGAATATTTAAAATCGATAATAGAAATAAAAATGATCTTTTTTTTTCTAAATTCTGGGATTATAAAACACACTTATTATCATTTAAATTTTTTAGAAACTTTATAGATTTTGGCATCATGGGTTAGGAAACTCAAAACTGTTTTGTTAACTGAAAATTTGCAATTTATCATTAATTTAGCTGCTTTTATAATCCTGATTTGATATGGTTAATTCCTTAAACATTAGTCTTTGGTTTACACTTATATAACTGATCCACTTGCTGTGAGATAATCCAAGAAAAAATATCTGTTTAGTTGCTCATGGTTGAATATTAATCTAGATAGTTTTAGCTGCATAGCCTATTACTCTAAAGCAGTGTTAAACTATAGTGGAAAAAAGGTCAATAATATTCATTGCAGTGACCCACTATATCACCTGGGTTCATGTATAATTTGATTTGTCTTATGAGAAAAATTGTCAAAACAATGAAATATATTTTTCATAATCCATCTTTTATGAATGCTTTTACCAAATTTGTTTAAGGATTATTATTAATGTAAATAAATGATAATAACATATTTTTAATGCAATTTACACAATGTAAATATAATACTCTATTATTCCACACTTTCAAAAATATATGGCAGTTTCAGCTGCCAAAAGACTTCTTCAGAATTCCTTTTAGAGTATCATTTTTATTAGACTTTCATAGTTGGATTCCTGCAAATACTGACAACTACATAATTTTTTACATCTATTTTAGCAACATCATGAATAATATTTCTGTAATATAATTTTCATTACACCATTCTCAACAAAGGTAGGTACTGGTTTCTGTCCACTGTTAACACCTTGTGAAGAAGTGTAATAATAATCATATGACCAAAGACATGTGAAAAAGATGTATCATTCCCAAGATACACATTTCATACTGAACCAGCAATTATCAATTGGCCCAGATCACAATCTCTTATATTTATTGTTCTTCAGTATATATAGATAGCTAATTACTACAGTTTAATTGATGTGTCAAACTTACTGCCCTCACAACACTGACACAAAACACTTGATGGAAGTATATTTATAACTTTTATTAGTCATTCATTAAACTAGAGATTTTGTACATTATGAATAATATGTATGTAGTATAATTTTCATTACATCATTCTCACACAAGGTAGGGACTGATTTCTATCCATTTTAACACCTTGTGGAGGGATATGATCATAAACATGTAGCCAAAGACATGTGGAAAAGATGTATAATTCTCCAAGATGCACATTTTGGGCTAAATCAGCACTCATCAGTTGATCCAGATTACAACAATCTCTTACACATATCTTTATAATTGTTCACTACACACAGATAGCCAATTATCACAGTTTAATTGATAAGTATCAAACTTACTGACTTCAACAACTTTGACACAAACCACTTGATGGAAGTATATTAATAATTTTTATTAGTCATTCATTAGATTAGAGATTATCCACTTAATGATAATATTTCTATAGTGTAATTTTCACTCACTACCCTCACACAAATAGAGTCCTATAATTAAAGACATGTGAAAAAGTGTTTCACATTTCTTTGGTCATATGTTTATGATTACACCCTTTCGCAAAGTGTTAAAAGTGGATAAAAACTAATTACTACTTTGCATGAGAGTGATGTAATAAAAATTACACTACAGAAATATTATTCATTAAGTAAGATAATCTCTAGTCTAATAAATGACTAATAAAAATTATTAATGTGCTTTGATCAAGTAGTTTGTGTCAGAATTGCGAGGGCATTACGTTTGACACACCAATTAAACTGTAGTAATTGGCTATCTGTATATACTCCTCTATGTGAGGGCAATAAGTTTGATACTTATCAATGAAACTGTAGTATATAGGGTATATGAGCACAGAATTTCACACAACCCACCATTCTCCACTCTATCTCATAACACTGATACACTTGAACACATATATCTTGAAAAGATAAATAATCACCAGTATTTGTATTTCATGCTAAACCAGCAATCATCAGTTGATCCAGATTATCATCTCTATACATATATAAAATAAGTGCTCAGATATATATTAAAATAGCTAATCTTTATACTTTAGTGGACAGACTCCAATCCACTTCACACTCCAACTTTTCAACTGTCCATTCAATTGAAAATCTGATGATGGAATGCTCAAAGGCCACCATGAGGCTGAGATTCTCATCACACCCATGTAGTAATTTATCTATCTATATGTACTAAACAATGATAAAGTTATGTATAAGAGATTGTGATCTGAGCCAACTGATGATGCATCTTAGGGATTATATATATTTGTCATGTCTTTGGCTATATGTTTATGATTACATTCCTCAGCAAGATATTAAAAGTGGATAGAAACCAGTCCCTATCTTGTATTATAGTAGTGTAGTGAAAATTACACTACAGAATTATTATTTATTATTAGTAGAAGTCAGTCACATGTCACATCACCAAAAAGCTTGCATTACCTTATATGTAATATATAAAGAGCCTGCTAATAGCTCTAAACAAGCTTATTTATTTTATTTTTTATGATAAATGCTATAAGAGAAAATACCTGAAGCCTTTAACTATGATGGTCCCCATCCCCAGACTGGTTTCGAGCTATGGCTCTCATCAGTGAGGAGCTAGGACATTAGATTCAAAATACTAACTCATGCTAAGCATTTATCTAATTCTTAAATATTAAAAAAAGATCTTAATCTTCAGATGCCTACATATCTTCAAATTCAGCTCTAGTCTAATGGAATCACCAATAAAAATTATTACTATATTAGCAACATCTCTATTTTTTTCTTTTAAGAATTGTTTTTAAATTTTTTTGCATAAGAACTTTTAAAACCTTATGATATTAGCCTATTAATATTCTTGGTTTTTTCTTTTTTCTTTTCTATCTATTGATGTTATTAAGAAATATAACTGTAATACTTCCTTTCATTTCCACCTTATTCAATGCAATATATTACTTCTACAATTAGTTTTATTTTCTTTATAGTTTTAACTGCACAGTGATATGTTTTTAAATAAAATTGTAATGTTTCTATATAGTCACAAAATAACAATAGTTACAATTATATATTTTTATATATTTTTATATAATAATTTATATTTAATATTTTTGAACTCTGATGAAGACTGTGGGATAGTCGAAACTATAAAGATAATAAAACTAATTGGAAAAATGTTGCAATGAATGTAGTATAAATGAAAGGAGTTATTAGTTATTATATTTTAGCATACTTTCAGATTGATGGACTCAAGAGTTAATGATATCTGTCTAAAAGCTAGGCCACTTTCTGTTTTTGAAAGTCACATGACTTCCTGAATAACTAATCTGATCATTTCTGATATGTTTTAGCTTTATAATGAAAGTTTAACTATCACATTCATCTTAACTGATAAAAAAAGAATAAGACATACTGCCTTAATACTACTTTACTTCATATGGATTTCTTGATTTCTTTTTGTAAAGAGCATTTTATTCCATATAATTTTTTACTCCTGCTGTCTGAGGATTCTCCCCAGAAGACTGAAAAGCATAATGACTCATGACTTGCTTAGTCCATAAGAATTGTTATAATACATTTCTAGGAAAAGGTTGATATTCTTTTGAAACTCATAAGTTTTTATACTAACATATACATCCTCCCCTTATTAAGATTCTAATAAATAAAGCTTATGTTTATATTCTAATTACTATCTTTCTGTAATCCTTGATTGACTGATGCTCCATTTTTTAATATATGCATGATTCATATCTTAATCTTAATGAAATTACAAAGTAAAGGCTAATTACTCCTATGATTAAAATATTTTTGACCAAGAAGCAACAGTCTATTGTTGAATGGTGACTTTAAATTTGCTCATTGCTGACACTATGTGGAAGTAAGCAAGTCTTCTTGGCTTTGTCAATCTATTTAACAATATTCTGTCAAATGTTATATAATTAATAATAATAAGACTGTGAAGTCATGTTTCATTTTAAAGATTTTTTTTATGTTTATTTGTTTTTGTTTAGCATATAGATTTTTTAGCGAATTAAAAAACATCTATAGAGATTGTAATATGGAGATAAATTCACTAGTGGTTTTACTAAATTCTTCTATTCTGCAACTATTTGGATAGATTTCTTATTTTCATTAACTTCAGATACTCAAACCAAAAACTGTTAAATTCTTTTTTTGATGAAATGAGCTTGTTGGTCATGAATGATCTTGAATTGGGTATATGAGATCCGTAATGCCTATAGAAATCAAATTCTACTTGTTTTATTATTAGATCTGGAAAGCAAATTTATTTGGAGTCTTAGAAGAAGTCCATTTCTAATGCTTTTATGCCATAATTTTTTTATTTGCTTGAATAGCTTTTTAATTGGAAAATTTTAAAAAACGGCACTAATTTAAAAAAATGTTTTAAGTGATAAACCTATGTATTGAGTTAAAGGTGAAATTTTTTTTACCTAAGAAAATTTTTGTATATTTTTATGAGACAATATGATGTTTTGTGGAGGAACACGTGACAGGAGGGTAAATCATTGCAAGAAAGTAAACCTAAATATGCCAGTAATATTTTTTAAGATCATATTTTACTGCAAGAAAATAGACTTAAAATATGCAAGTAATATTTATCAAGATATTTAATTACCTAGTGAGAATTCATTAGTAAAAATATGTCTGTGCTAAGTAACCTGTTTTTACAACATTTGCATGAAAATTCCAAATATTGCAAACCAATAAGGAATTTGTTGTTAAAAACTATTTTAGTTCTATCTTCAGTGACAAATAAAGTAAGTTACACTACTTCAAGTAGCATAAAATAACATGTTTTCTGCTTAGTTTTGCAAGTTTTATTCATTTTGTGAGTTGTTTTTCCTGTGGTTTATATCAAAAGTTGAAACCTTAAATGATTAGATAAGACTTTTCAAACTTTTCAATCCTTATATAAATAGTCATTATTTTGATGTGTTGTCTGAATACTAAACATTACTCTAATTCTAGAAAAAATATATTTTACAAAGACAAAGTTATATCACCAACAGAGATGACTTTTCTGAAAGTTCACAAATAAAAATATTGAATAACATGGGTGAGAGAAGTAACTCTTCTACTATGACTTTGTTTATAAAATAAACTATTTTTAGGCAAGTCTTTTATACAACAGAATCATAAGCTGAAGTCATATCAATATAGTGCATTTGTTTATTTTAAAAGTCCTTTTTAACATGAGGAGTTTAATATACATTTGGCTCACAGCAGCTTTATCCTAGCCTAAATTAACCAATTCTAAAGGAAGATCTTTTTCAAAGCATCAGAATAATTCTTATTAAGCATATTTACCTGAACATCATTTTCTATGCTTACACAAGCTATTACAACAGTAGCAAACCCTCTGTGCAGTAATGCCACCCAGTGAAGTGTTCATAAATACAAAATTCCTCACTCATGATAATCATAACATAGAAACTAGTCTGGGAATATGCACAAATCTTCTTGCATCCATCAATTTCTAAGTCTTGCACTGAATGGTACTACTGAGTGGAAAGTTTGCTTTTGTTTCATTAGTTTGAGTAAACATAAGAAATTGTTATCATGTGATGTTTTAGTGGTTTTATACCAATCTGGCTTAAAGGATGATGGTGATTATGCTTTAAAAAAACCAAAGACACCAAAATGTATAGATTCTAAACTGGGTTCATATCTATATAACTATACAAATAACAGAGCCTGGATTGCAAACATTATTGTGTTTTCATCTTGGGCTTATAGCTTTATAGTTAACTAGATATGTAAAAGATGGCTTCTGGAGGGTTGTATTAGATGCTAAGATCTAGGTGCTGTACTTCCAGATCCAAGACTCCTCGCTGATGAAAGATATGAGCTAGAAACTGGTCTAGAGATATTGGATGAATAGATATTAGATAGGAATTTATATACCTTTCTGCATGCATTGATTGCTCAGATCTGCATTGGGTGGCACTACTGTGTGGAGAGTTCACTTTGTTATTATTAAGATTATTCTTTCAGAGAGTATTATCCTTCTGTGTAACTGTAGTTTAGGTTTTGTATTCCATTAGTGTAAATTTTATTTTTACAATATATGTATAGAAATAAATCAATTATTTTATATAGCACAATGTTTATAAACTGTAATAGTTAAACAGCATTAAGCTGCTGCACATGCACTTTGCAGATTTTAACTATAAATGACTGAATACTAACACTTAAAACATCCCAAAGACTTTATCATGTGCTTGAAGTGTTAGTATTCAGTCATTTATAGTTAAAATCTGCAAATTGCATGTTCAACAGCTTAATGCTGTTTAACTATAACATATGTATAGAGAAACTTATTGCTCATCCATAATTGCAATATTAATATGATATATAAAGAAATAAGTTTGAACATTGCAGCATAGCCATGACTTTAAATTTTTTACTTTTATACTTTTGTGACCTTTACAATTTTAATAATTACTTTAAACAAGCGTAAATCATATTTATACATCAATCTTTTAAAGCCTTTGTTTTTCATGTAGAAGCAGCACATCAAAATAGTTTGAGGCTTACTACTAAATATTATAATATTTAGATCAATGTTTTTTTTAATAGACAAAGCATATTAATAAAGCACTTTTGACTAAAGTATAAACAATAAACAGTAGTTGAATGCTAAAAAGAAGTTCATGTGATGATGTGATGTGATGCATTGTGACTTCTTCTTATGTGGAGTCAGGAATCTCTCAGCAGCTATGCCCATAGAAACCTGTTAGCCACTTGGACTTTCCTTTCCATTCCCCATCTTAAGTTTTCCCATATTCTTCTCTAGCCTGCTCCATCCCATTTTCACAATATAATCTTTGTCAACTCCATAGACTTTATATCTAAAACCTTCTTATTTTTCCCCAAACCCAGTATAAAAACCAATAACCACTTTCTGTATAATCACTTTGTTTATATTTATTCTTCCACAACTTCATTATTTGTATCCTTTCTGCTTTCAGACATTTACATTCAATTAACAGATGCCTAATATTTTCTATGCCTTCCTTACACAACTTGCAGACTAAATCACCCATATTTTTCCATTTATGTGTATATTTCCTTGTTGCTAATGATCTCGTTCAAGCCTTAAATATTATCTTCAGTCTTTTCTAGCGCCATCTGCTGTAAGCTTCAGTAATCGATGGATACCAGATGGTACAATGTTAAAAAATCACCACCTCCAAAAAAATTAGTTTTAAAATGGGGAATTTATAACACTATTCTACCAGGTACAGAGTCATTACTCAATCCTCCAGTAGATAGCTCTAGAATAGGTGAGTATAATTGCTTCTGGGAGCATTTGAGCAAGTACACAAGGCGTTGTGAGATGTTGATTGAAAATGTTCCAATTTTTACATTAGGAATAATAAGTCACACTGTTTACTCCAAAGTTAACAATTGTAATAATGAAAAATGATGGTCAATAGACAGTGACCTTGATTCACTAAACTAAATTCTGGTCATTGACTACACTCAGTGGAGAATATATTTCTGTGTTATAGTCATTTAATGGGCATTGTTTACTCTTAACAACTTGAAAAGCAATATAGAAATAAAAGATGGCCTGTAGTTATGAGCTTTTCTCTGTTAAGAAAAATTTGGTTTAATAATAGATTGACAGAATCTGAGTTCAAGGTTTATGGATCATGACCTAGATTTGTGAATTCTGAGCAAAAACTAGTCAGTTACTTTTTTTTACTTAAAACCGAAACTGATAAGCATGTGGATTAGTTTAGTATAGTGATATTAAGATCAATATTGAGAAAGGTATAAATAGTTGTTATTTAAATTGTCTAGATTTTGCAGATGGTATGTTTGGTTTTTGAAAATTGAAAAAAAAAGTAGAATTAAATGAAGAGAACAATACAACATAAATTGTCATTGTCACATGACATGTTAAGAATAAAATGGAGAGGTTATTCTGCTACTGAAGTCTATCACTATGTCATTGTGCTAAATTATACAGAACAAAACAATCAAATAGCTAGTTGATCAGGAAAAGTCATGAGGCACTCAAGCACCAAAAGTGTCAGATTTCAGATCAAGCAGGGTCCTTTGATCTTCTGGTCTACCACTTTACCTCTGCAGTAAATTAATTGACTTTGAAATATGTTATTTTCATGTAATGCTTTTTTTTATTACATCAATGCACTATAAAAGGTTTCATTAATTAAAAAGATTTCTCTAAACATGAGGGTTAAAGTTAATAATTTCTTGGATAATTTGGTACAGTGTTAGATCCAAAGTTCACCCTATTTGGTACATCCAATGCTTGAATTTCTTATGAAGTAATGAGTAATAAAGCATTTAATTATTATTATAAAATTTATGATGAAATTAAAAAAAAAAACACTAAAAAAATTTAATGTTAAGAGAGTTGTAAGCCCTTGTAAACTACAACTAATAATAATTCATATAATCTGGTTGTAGAAAGTTCTCTAATCACCCAAAATTTATATTCTTGAGCCTTTTCTGCTATCCTCATAGTCTTAGGAGCACTCATTCCTAAGCCTATGAGGATAGTCGAAAGCACTCCTAAATGGACTATGAGGATACTCAAAAGTGCTCCTAAGTGGATAAATTTTTAAAGTTATACTTTAAACATATCTAATTATTATATTTATAAATATTCAATTATAAGATTACATATATTGATTTGAAGAAATACAGACATCGGATTATAATATTATTACATATATATGTTGTATGTAATCATATAGAAAGATGTCCCAATGAAAAGATGATTGGTTTTTTCTCCATGTTTTCTAAAATTCCATCTTTAAACTAATGCATATGTTAAGTAGCAACATAATTGAGCTATTTCCCATAAAAAGTTTAAGGTACTGATTTGTCTGGGTCATGAGTTATGACATGAAATGTGACACTTATATCTTAATCCACAGTGCAACAACATGCTAACATAAAATTTTGTTACAATTGAAATAATTCAGAGGGTGTATGGTAGTGAAAGCATGATTCACAAGAACGTTTTTAAGTGACTTGCAAGATTTTGAGATGTCAGGAAGAATATTGAAGTCATACTATGAAAGCATTAAATATATTGTCAAATTTCATATCATAACTCATAATCCAGGCATACTAGCACCTTAAAGTTTGGGGTGAATATCTGAACTATGTTGCTATATAATATGTGAATGAATATAGAGATTATGCTACAGGTAACTTGAAGAAAAAAACAATCACTTTTTCACTGGGTCATACCATGAATTAGTCACTCTGCATGGTTTGGAGCAGTGATAGAATGGTAAATCCTAGAGCTCAAAGCTCATGGGTTACACCAATATTATCTTCTCTGCTGCATTCAAATGAACTCATTTAGGTGAAAAATGACAAGTTGAACACAGCCCTCCCATTCATTTAATCAAATAAGAATTTTTTTTACAAAGTCCAGAATTATTAAAAGAATTTCCAGTTTCCCAGTCTCATATTTTACTGCTGGATTAAACCACCCTATTGATGGTTAGACAGGATCATCATATCAAAAATAAAATGGAATGAGATTTTAATAATAATTGTTAAAAAAGAAGAGATAAAAACATTACAAAGATTTTTTTAGTGTAACTTAAAAACACATAGTTGTTAGATGAGAATCTTCACCCCCCCCAGGCTACTCGTCTTTCTTGGCAGGGAGCACTACCTGTTCCACCTGATAACTCTAATGCAGTATGATATCAAACGTGGATTATAAAGAGTAAGCGCAAGTTTGAGGGGTCATTGTCTTATTCAGTTTAGACCATCTTTCAATTTTGTCCACTGTTCATTTTCCACTACTCTCTGGCATTGCTTAGCTCTTCTTAACAACTTTTTTTTTGTTATAAAGGATAAGAATAAACGATATCTATTCTTATAAATATTTTTATATAGTTTATGATATTGTTTTGAAATTTATAGAAACAATTGTAAATCCAAATTCTTTGTAAGATTTTGAACTGAGTGGGAGAGGGCGCTTTTTAACTAATTTCAATTTTAACAGAGAAAGAAAAAAGGAGTGGTGGTATAGGTGTTATATCAAAAAAATATTTAAATACTGTTAAATGCCAAAAAATATTTGTGGTTTGAAATAAGGTTGGGAAGACAAGAATGGATAGTGGCTATAGTTTATACAGCTACTGGAGATAGTCAAACTATAATAGAGTGGAACAATAGCTTATATGAATGCCTAGTTAAGGATATAGAGAGTTTTAATGAAAAGGGGAAGAGAATAATGGTTATAGTAGATATGAATGGGCATATTGAAGAAATTGATGATGTAGATAATAAGAATGGACAGCTTTTGAAGAAATTTTGTCAGAGGGTGAATTTGACCATTGGAAATTTATCAAATATTTATGAGAGACAACTTTTGAAGAAATTTTGTCAGAGAGTGAATTTGACCATTGGAAATTTATCAAATATTTATGAGAGACAATATACATGGTCTAGAAGAGGAAATAAATAAAGTATGGAAAAATAAGGTGTTTGATAATGAAAAGACAGTATGTAATAGTGATCATAATTTCTTTGTAATTGAAATGGTTAGTAATGTGATGGAGAATAAATATAAAAGTAGAAACAATAGTGAAAGATGTGGATAGAGAGTGAATGATAAAAATGAATTGGAAGAGTATAAAATACAAGTTGAAAAAACCATAGTTGGTTGGGGGTGAGTATAAGGACTGATGTGATGAAATAAAAAAAGTGGCAAATATGATTTTAGGTGAGAATATTCAAAAGAATAAAAGTAATGAAAAAGTGAAAGTTAGTAAAAGTGTAAAAGAAAGAAAAAAAGCATGAAAGTGTGCTATTAAGAACAAAGAAAGTGAAAAAATATTAATGCTAAATGGGAAAAGTACTTAGAAAAGAAGAAGTTAGCTAAAATAGATAATTATAGCGAGAGAATGAAATTGAATAGTAACTTGTTGGAGGATATTAATAAAAGTGGAAGAGATGGGAGTAAAAAAAAATTGGAATTACATTAAAAAGAGAAATGTAGGGGGAGAGAAATAATATTACTAGATGATGAGGGAATAGAGTGCAGCTCTAGAGAAGAATTAGAGATAATCTTGAATAGGTTTGTAATAGATATAGAAAAGATGTTAGATGTGAAGGACAAGGGGATAGAAAATATGAAAGCATATAGTAATGGGAATATTAGGTTTACAGATAATGAACTGAATGAGGCAGGGAAGAAATTGAAAAGTGGAAAGGCAAGAGGTTTAGATGGATACACAGCAGAGATGGTAATTAATTTAGGGCATAGGGCAAAAGTAAAGCTATTATCATGTTTTAATAAGATGGCACAAAAGAGAATTTTTCCAGGTAGTTGGAGTAATACAAGAGTAAGATTATTATTTAAAGGAAATGGTAAGGATCATAGAAAGTTAAACAATTATAGACTGATAGCAGTAACATCAGTTTTATATAAAGTTTTTTCCTATGTGGTGGCTGGAAGAGTTGCAAAATGGATGGAAGAAAATAGTGTAGTGGGGAAAATGCAAAAAGGTTTTAGATCAGATAGGCATATAGGAGATAATTTATTTGTAGTTACACAACTTATGGATATGAGTAGGAATTTAGGTAAACAGTTATATATGAGTTTTATAGATATAGAGAAGGCATCTGATAGAGTAAATAAAAATAGATTATGGGTAAGTTTAGCAAATTTGGGAATGGATGGATCCTTAGTGGATATTATTAAGAGATTATATGAAAATAATTATTATACATAACAATTAGGAGATATAGAATCAGTTAAAGTTAAAAATGGGGTGGGATTAAGGCAAGGATGCCCTATGTCACCTATTTTGCTTTTGTTGTATTTGAGTGAAATGAATAGAGCAATAGAAAGACTAGAAAGAGGGATAGAGATACCATTAATAGGTGACAAGAGAGTATATACTTTGTCTGGACTTTTTTTTGCAGATGATATCTTTTTGTGTGCAGAAAAAAATGAAGATATTGAAGTTATGCTGATGACATGCACAAGAGTGGGTAAAGAGATGGGGATTAAATTTAGTAAAGAAAAATTGAATACAACGATGGTTAATACTAGGGAAAGAGAAGACAAAGAATTTAAGTGTGGTGGATAGTGGATAGATATATTTATTTGGGAATTATCTTAAGTAATCAGGAAAAATTGCTTGGATGAATGGGAGAAAAAATTGATAAATGAAGCGAAGAAAAGAAAGGGATTGATAAAGAAATTAACAGTATTTTCATATAATAAATATAATGTAGCTAGAATTATATGGGAGTTTCAGTAGCAGAGTTAACATATGGCAATGATGCATTGTGTGTTAGTAAAAAGATATTAGATTACTTAGAAAAAATACAAAGGGAAGTAGGAAGTCATGCATTAGATGCAGATATATGGACAGCATAGGAGGTAATTCAAGGAGAAATGGGATTGTCATGTTTTTATATGAGAGATTCAAAAAGCAAAATGAAAATGTTCAGTAGATTGCAGTTTATGGATAGTAAAAGAATAGCCAAAATAGTATTTCATTGAGTTACGAGTAAAGGGCAGGCAATAAGATGGGTGAAAAAGGTAATGTGGTACACAGAAGATTTGGATAAAGAATTTATATCAGTATATTTGAACAAAAGGTGGGATGCTTGTGTTAGGAGAATTGTTGAGTATTATACTGGTAAGGAATGGGATAGAAGAACAGATGCACTAATAAAGAATAGGGAGTTGGAGAGATGGAAGACTAGTATGGAGAGTAAAAAGAGTTTATATATATATAGAAATAAATAGACCATTACATGTGAGTTAATTTATGATAATAGTAAGAAAAGTAGTTTATTGTTTAAGGCTAGAACAGGATCTTTAGTAACAAGGGAATATACACATAAATGAAAAAATATGGGTAATTTAGTCTGAAAGTTGTATAAGGAAGGCATAGAAAATATTAGGTATCTGTTAATTCAATGTAAATGCTTGGAAGCAGAAAGGGTATAAATAATGAAGTTACAGAAGATTAAATATGAACAAAGTGATTATACAGAAAGTGAGTTATTGGTTTTATGCTGGGTTTGGGAAAAGATAAGGGGGATTTAGATATGAAGGTCATGGAGTTGACAAAGATTATGTTATGGAAATGGAATGGAGCAGATTATGGGAAAAGTTAGGGTGGGGAATGGAAAGGGAAGGTAAAGTGGCTAACAAGTTTCTCTGGGTATAGTTGTTGAGAAATGTCTGACTCCGTATAAGGAAAAGTCACAGTACATCACATGACATCACATTAAAATAATTTTATTAACACTTTTAACAATCTTTGAATTAATAATAAATTTTAATACTTAAAATTAAGACTCTAAGCCAATTTCACTGTATATATATATATATGAACATATCAATTAATTTTAATAATATTAATATAAATAAACATTATTAACACAATTCTAAATAATTTAAACAATGCAAATGCAATACTTTATTATTTCACACTTCCAAAGATAGCTGACAGTTTCGATTGTCTAGCAATTTTTTTCAAAACTCTTTATTGAAAATACTTAAGCATTTTGGCATAATGACTATCTACAAAACAATAACATATAATTTTCTTTAGCTTGTATCAGCTACTTACACAGGAGATTGCTATAATTTTATATCCAAGGACGTCCAAAATAGATGATAAATTCAATTAATTGACACTATTTTGGATTCTTAAATATAGGGATGTTGCAATTGAATGAGAATGGTTGACTCAAGAAGATGAGATTTCAGTATTGATTTCTCAGAAAAGAGAGTAAACGTAAAATCTCAGATTAATTAATTACATGGAAGTATTGTTATTAATCCAGTGTTTAGTGCTGAAAGGATACATAACTTTCAATGTGAACTACTAAACAATTATTTTATTTTTTGTAGGATTCAGACATGATTTGTTTAGGTGTTAAAATAAAATTGAACACCAAAAAGTATTTTTTGCTAGTAACCTATTTTTACATAGATCTATCTACAATACACGGACAGTTTTCAAACACATGATGCTTTGCATGGTTTGGTTTAGTGGCCTAGTGATGAACTTTAGAGCTTAAAATCTGTGGGTCATGGATGAGAATCACTTTTAGTGTCCAAACTTGTTATGAACTCCTGAGCATTAGATATTCTATTATTTGTTTTTTAAATAAGTATATGACAATACTTATTCATTTATTTTAAAATTAGAACACATGCAAACATACTTTTTTATTATAAAATAAGTCAGAAAATGAGCAAAAAGATTTTTCAATAAATAATAAATATATTAATGCATCTTGAATTAGATATAAATAAATTTGAAAATATATGTTTCAGTATTTATGCATAATACTCTAAAACTACAGTGAAGAATGTATTGTGCACAGTAAAATATAACCAAGTGGCATTGTGTTCAAGAGTTTATAAAACATCCAAATACCAGAAGTATGCTGGGATTCCACATACTAGTTGGAAATAACATCTCTTCAAATTTATTTACATCTAATTCAAAGTATACTAATGTATTTATTTCATAATAGTGTTGGATTTTTTTAATATTTTTAATAATAAGAATATCTGATTCATAGTAGCATATGGCTATGTTGAAATAAGCCAAGATATGGTAATTGTATCATAAAAAATTCAACTTTGATCCTAAGTCGGTTATCATTCCAGTGTTATACACCACAGCCAGCAATGATGTTGTATCAATATACACAACTGCAATTATAAGCTATTTTGACAAAATGTAAAAACACAAAAAAATGTAAATAAACAAACATACTTCTATAAAGTTAATAAATTTTTCAATATTTGAGTAGCCATTTTTCCATCTCTGAGTGTCATACATGATCATGTTTAAGAAAAAAAACTGGGAAATAAATTTTACAAAATTAAAAATATAAAATAATAATCAAACTTAAACAAAATTGAAATAGACAACTAAAAATAAATTAAAAAAGCAGACTTTTGTTCTTTATAAGAATCTTATCAAGATATTTCTTCTGCTACAAACACATGATCGACTAATCTATAGCAACTCCACCCAGTGAATATTATTTAAATTATACTACAATAAACACATAAATAGTAATATATATATATACAAAATTTGAATAAACATACAAACTTATTACAATGTAATTTCTTTCTGTTTACAAAACAATCCATGATAAATAATATTTTAATTATAATTCTAAAATTTCAAATAATCCAACAATAATGCCCAACTGTTTCTCTGATGCAGAGCCACCATACATAATCATGTTTATTAGTAAAAATTTTCCAGTTTATGTTTAAAGACATTTTAATTCTTTCTTTATAATTCTGTTCAAATTTGATGTGTAGTATTTTATGTAATAGAATGCTTTCTAAATGTAAAACTAAAACTTTTATAAAATTTTAGAATATACTTAAATTGATACTGACTTAAATATACCAAAACAATTAGAGAGATCTTAATTTCTTAATAATATGACTACTATTGTGTTTCTATAAGAGAAAAAAATTCTCAGAAAAATAAAATATATATATAGCCTAGAGCATATTTAATTGTGATTAGAGTCAGGCATTTTGCTATTTACTTTATTTAAAAACTAAAAATACAGCACAATAAATTTTTTTTTCTTTTTTTTTACTGAATAAATTAGTAAACCCACACTTAGTAAAATATATGTAAATATGTATTCTTAATTTATTATCAATAAATATATTATAATTTTTAAAAAATTTTGTTTAGTCTATAATTTTAATTTATACATGCATGCTAAACTTAAGTAAAAGCATCTGTGTTATATATATGCTATTGAAAAGTACTATACAGTTGCAGTTTAATAAACAATATGTATTCTATTTCAATTAATATTTATTAACAAAATGTGAGCTATTATATGCAAGGTGGGCTTGGAGCATAAATTATTGGTATCTGAAGGAAATTATTCATGAAATGCAAGCATACAGCAAGCAAACAATTTACTATGCTTGATGATCAAAACTGAGATATCTCCAAAGAGATTTTTAGTGATGCATAATCTTCCAAATATATTAACTTTGATTGTTAATAAACTCAGTTGTCACTTTTTCAAAGAAAGGTCAGTGATTTTATAATTTTATTTTAGAGGAAATAACAGATGCAAACATATTACATGTAAAAAGCATGAATAAAGTTTTAATCCAGTTGTTTAAAAGAGAATCTATTATTTAATATATGCATATTAAAAACTAATCACAAACATCAATTTATATTTGGCCTTGTACATAATGTTCAGTTTGGTAGTGGAGTTAAACATAAATTTAGTAATAATTTTTATTTAAGCTTTGATATTAAACTTTGCAATTGGGTTGACTGAAGTCGCAATGCTATGTTTGATAAGGAATATACTTTTTAGATTACTGAAGGCACAGTTCATGGGTCACTGAGAAATATGACATGGGGGAGTCATGATTTGTTGTAGTTTTTCTTTTATTTAAAGTTAGCCATAAACTTCAGTGACTTTCAATCAGTCATTTAAAAAATAATAGATGATTTATAACTCAGGAGTATATACGAAGTTTATCTTAATAGAAGTGTCAGAGTTTGTCTATGATTCAAGTAGCATGAGTTCTAGATTCTTCTATCCTATCACTACATCAAACCACAAAGGGCAATCTGACATTAAATATACAAGAGTAAAGAATATAGGAGTAACAAGAAAAGATAAAAAAAGGAAATACATGGGTGAAAGAACAAACAGGTGTTACTGACATCATTGAAAGAATTAAGAGACTAAAGTGGAGTTGGGCTAGACATATTGCTAGGAAAGATGATAATAGATGGACAGTTGAAATCTTAAATCGGATTCAAAAAGAATGTAAAAGACCTAAAAAGAGACCACAGGTGGGAGGATGAAATAAGGAAGTGTACAGGGGTGATTTGGAGAAGAGATTCTAGAGATTGGAAAAGATGGAATGAATTTGGAGAGACCTTTATCTTGCAATGGACTGAGAATGGTTGAAAATGATGATTATGAAAGGATATAAGTAGTAATTATATGTTGGACTATTTTCATAATCTAATATTAATTGTTAAATATCTTTAGAAAATTTAATATTCATAAACTAAACATCCAGGTTCGATTCCAATGCTACTACTATTACTGGAAAGGAAAGCAACACCTGAGGAAGAGAGAAGACTTATACCACTACAAACAGTATTATATACCAAGCTGCATGATATTACTAACAACTGAATGTATTTGAAAAGTTTAAATGAAGTATGAATTTTTCTAGACATTTAACAATTCATGTTAGATGATTGTAAGTCTAACATACAATTACAACTAAAATACTATCGTCACAAACTATTATTAAAATAAAAAAGAAAGCATGATACTTTTTCTCAAATGCTAGACTGCATTATATTGTAGTTATATTTGAATTTTATGCCCAACACATAAGCATTCTAACTAAACCAGGTTAAGCAGAATGTATATTCTCCAACTTAAAATAAGCACTTATTTACTAATCAACAATTGTATGACTAACTGTGTTAGTTATAGGTGAATTACTTGAAATTTTTTTTTATAAATTTCGTGGAAATTCTCAACTATCTAAAAACATTTCAAATTCTACCAAGTTTGAACCCCGAGTCATATACACGGCAGGCGGATATACTAATCTTTATATGAGAAATGTCTCCTTTGCAAACAATATACTGTATAATGTATTGTGCATAATGGCAAGCGCATTAAAATACATACAACTCAGACTAAAAGCTTCAGAAACACAAACTTTATTGGACTAGTTAGCATAACTTTAGTTACCCCCTCCCCGTCTCGCGCACACGCGTATATTAGAAAAATACTATAATTTGATAGCTTAATATAAAAAAAGAGTAGAATAGCATTCAAAGAGACTTTGACTTTTAACAAATACGATTATTTCTTTTAAAGCTAATCTTGGAAGCAGTAAGAGCGCACCCCGAATGATAGCCGCGTTGCAGCCGGAGATAACATCTTGGTTCAAGCTAATGTCACTAGTCTGACACGAGTTGATGTGTCAACAATGAAACAAAAATCTGATACCTTTAGTCCCTGACTTACTGCAATCCTTGTTGTTCTCTCTTGTCACTCCGCCACAGAGATGAGGTGCGTATTATCTGTAAAAGTTAGAAAATATTCTATATTTGACAGAAGTTATGAGATTTAATGGATTTGAAATAGACTTTAGAATTCGTGGCTTGAAAATGAAGACAGAGCTTACTGTAGTTCTAATCAGTTTGATTTCACCGCTCTTTTGGAGTTATTTATATATAAATTTAATTGAAAAGGAAATGAAATGCAAAAGGAGAATGGAATTTAATTAAAAATAAAGCTATCAATAAATTTAATTAAACAATGCGGAAATTTAAAAAATATATATTAAAATCAATTAAACGTCGAAATACCAAGATAAGATTCGCCTAATTATTATTATTAAAAATATTATTTATATGCTATAAATAAATAATTGAATAGCTTTATTGCTCGGGAGTTCATAAAACGTATGAGTGGCGGAAATAGCAAAACTGGAATCGATCGTGAACTTTGATCTCTAAAGTCTGACATTCCGCCACTGCCTTGAAACCACGTAAGATATTCATACATTACATATCGCCTCTAAATAATATTTTAAAAATAATTAGTTTCACAAAGTAAAACAGCTTTTAAATAGAAATACAAGACGAAAATCTCTTTAACAGTTTCTTATAGAAGAAGAATAAATATTTCTCACCAGGACATGCAAAATGCTATAGATTTGAGTGTTTTCCACCATTATTTTTATGCTCCAGCTAAGAATAGTTAGATATCCATGTATCAACCAATATAGAGTTATTTTGCCAATAGGCTAACTACTCGAAAGAAAAATTAATAACTTTATTAGAACCTGAACATTTTTCATGTTAACCAGATATTGAACACAGGTCATCAAAGTGCATGTGAAAACACATACTTGTACCATTTCCCATAAGATTGAGTGTTTACAAAAACAATTAAAATGCACTAAAGTTATTGATATAGCTTTCTATTGAGATGCTAAATTGGTAAGCAGTCGCAAATCACCAGTGATGATGATGATTACGTCCTCCCACTTAGTAATAATACCATAATAACTTAGTTAATTCCATCTTTTCTTAGTGTCATACTTAACATAAATGTTAATACATGCATTATATATTATGAACTACTGCATCAATTGCCACAACAATCGCTACTTTTCTTTTCCACTATCCAAAAAATAATAAACAAATGAAAAATAAAATCATTATTGTTCATACATTAATTACAAAGATGTAAATTTTAGGTATACACCTGAGTCTCATTTTATTCAGATTTATTTAATGCGATTTTGAAGTTATGTGGTTCATGTTTCTTCTTAATATCTTTGTATGGGGTTTTCTTTTATGCGATAACAATTATTAGATCGGAAGTCGAGCTCTGATAATGCTCTATTACTTTAAATATTATAAATTTTGCACACTCACACGTCATATTTAAAGTAATAGCGCATTATTGGAGTTTGACTTCTCTCTAATAATTTCAATATTTTCAGCGCTTTATAATAGTGCTATAATAGATTTTATGCAATAAAGAAGTTCATAATTCACTTAAAATCAGGATTTCCCTATTTTATATGCACACATTAAATTTTACAAGATTATAATGTAAATCTGTTCAAACGTTATAGGTGCCTATATTATGCGTGTTTTTTTTTTTTTGCATTTTAAATCACATTCTATTTTTGCTTTTTAAAAAAAGAGTATGTAACCAATTAATCATTTAGTGGCAAGTTTATTTTTAAAAGGTGAGTTATAGCGATGGACACAATTAAATTTGACAATTAAAATCTGATTTTTAATTACAATTAACAATTTAAAAATTACATAACATGATCTGAAATTAATGTGATGTAAAACAACGAAATTTGATTTTTAAACATAATTGAAAATTAAAGACAAAAATAAGAATTTAATTTTTAATTGTTAGTTTTAATTAAATTTTGACCGACAGTGGTGAGTTGGTGTCTTTTTATTATCATAAGTCTAAGTTCTTATTTTTATTTTAAACTTTTAGTTTACTCCAATGGAGAAGAAAAAAACACCCAAGAAAATGAATTTCTTTGGAAACAAAAATTTCACTTTTAGATCGCTTAGTGCAATTGGAAGGATCAACAATGATTGGAAAACATTTAGTTTAGGCGAGTCCACAATAAGAGAAATTAAAAAATAAAGTTGGCTCTAGTTGTATTTTCTCTTGTGACAAATCTGATGTCTTACTAGTTTACAAACGAACTTACTTATCGTCAATTAGTGATAATAATTAAAATACTGTACATGTATGAAAAATACTATAAATTATGCATAAAAATAAATAAGTAAAAAAAGTTTGTCTTGTATAAATTTTTTTCAAATTTGAAATTTTTTATTAGTTATATTTTATTTCTTTATTTTTTTATGCGAATTTTAAAGTAATTTTACATTGTTGCTTTGCTTTTATGCAATTTTTGAAAATTACAGTAACCTATCCCCCATTTTTCAAGGTAAGTTAAATCTATTTTTGTGCGATTTCTTTTGTGCACATTTTCTGCATAAAATGAGACCCATGTGTATATTAAACTTTTCAGTATGGAGACACCATTTTCTTCTTATGTAATATTTTCTCTAAGCTTCACATTGTCAAATGCTGCAATTTCATTAAATCATATAAATTCAATTCAATTAGAATTTAGTTATTTGCAATCTATTTAAAAATAATATATATATATAATGTTTTTCACTGTTTCTTATTTTAAAAAAATTAAATTTTTATTGAAATGGCTTCTGAGTGTAAGCTTATGATCATAGTAATTCTGCAGAGCATAAAATAATTCATGAAGTGTTTGCTGTGATGGTGAAAGCTCAAAAATTAACTTTTCAAAAAAAATACAAGTGAAGATTTCTAATTCATATCTTAAGCCATCAATGAATGTAAATATATTTAAATGATTAATTTGTTGATAAAACAAATGGTTTTGAACATAACATGATTAATTAAAACCCCAACAAAATCATGGAAGATAACACAGTTCAAAAACTTATAAAGATAAATCAAATATGTGAAACAAGAAATTGACAAATTCTTAGACTACTTTTTTTGTATAATTTGAATATAAAAGTAGGTGTGTATATGAATAAGATTCTTCAGAATAATCTCAAATTTAAGATGTTTTAGGTCTTTAAAATTGACCACTGAGCCAAATACTGAAGTAATGAAGAATAATCTCACACATCATTTATTTGGTGAAATAGGATCAGTTTGTATCACTATGCAGACTATTTTCTGAAATTCCAGAAGGGTTAAGATAGAATTGCATTTAAGGTAGAATGGTGCTAGTTGCATGTACTACCCATTGAAGAAACCACCATTCATATACCAACAAAAAATAAGTATGTAATGGAGATAGAAAAGGTGTAGATGTGAAGAACAGTAATAACAAACAAAAGGACATAGTAATGGCAATTTTAGTTTCACAGAAAATGAATGAGGCAGGGAATACATTGAAAAATGGAAAAGCAAGAGGTTTAGATGGATGGTCAGCAGAGATGGTGATGAATTTGGGAAATAGTGCAAAATGAAATCTATTATCATGTTTTAATAAGATGGCACAGAAGAGATACTTTCCAGATAGCTGAAATAATACAAGAATAAGGCTATTATTTAAAGGAAATGGTAAGAATCATAGAAAGTAAAAGAATTATGGATTGATAGTGGTAACATCAGTGTTATATAACATTTTTTCATATATGGTGATCGGAAGTTTGGAAAAATGGATGAAAAAAAATAATATAGTGGGAGAAATGCACAGAGGATTTAGATCAGATAGGCATGTAGAAGCTTATTTGTAGTCACACAACTTATAGATATAAGTAGGACTGCAGGTAGACAGTTATATATAATCTTTATAGATATGGAGAAGGCATATGATAGAGTAAATATAAATAGATTATGGATAAGTTTAGTAAATTTGGGAATGAACAGAGATTTAGTGGATCTTATTACAAGATTGTATGAAAATAATTACTATACACATCAATTAGGAAACGTAGAATCAGAATTAAAAGTGGGTGGAACTAAGGCACATATTTTGTCTTTGTTATATTTGAGAAAAATGAAGAGAACAATAGAAAGACTAGGAAAAGGGTTAAAAATACCATTAACAGATGGCGAATGAATGCATATATTATTAGGTATTCTATTTGCTGATGATATCTTGTGCACAGAAAATAGGGAAGATATGAAAATTATGCTGAAGATATGCACAAACATGGGTAAAGAGGTGGGGATTAAATTTAGTGAAGAAAAATCAAAGGTAATGATGATAAATTCTAAAGTAAGAGAAGAGAAATAATTTTTATTGGAGTATATAAAATTAAATGTGGTGAATAGATTTAACTATTTGGGAATTATCTTAAGTAATCAGAAAAATTGCTTGGATAAATGGAAGAAAAAATTGATAAATGGAACAAAGAAAAGAAAATGACTGATAAAGAAATTAATAGTGTTATCATATAATAAATATGATGCAGAAAGAATTGAATGTAAGGCAGTGGCAGTATCAGGATTAACTTATAATAGCAATGGGTTATGGGTTAGTAAAGGGGTGTTAGATTACTTAGAAAAAATACAAAAAGAAGTAGGAAGACATACATTAGATGCAGATGTGTGGATGGCAAAGAAGACAATTCAAGAAGAAATGGGATGGTCATAGTTTTATATGAGATATGCAAAAAGCAAAATTATTGGTAGATTGCAATAATAAAAGAATAGTCAAAATAGTATTTAATTGTGTTATGAGTAACATGCAACAAGAGAGGTGAGAAAGACAGTACATATGCAGAAGATTTGGATAAAAACTTTGTGTCAGTATACTTGTGCAAAAGATGGGATGATTGTATTAGGAAAATTGTTGAGTGTTATAGTGGCATGCATTAATAAAAAAATGGGAGTTGGAGAGTATGAAGAGTAAAAAGAGTTTAAATATATATAGAAGTAAACAGAATATTTGTTGTGAGTTAATTTATGATAATAGCAAGAAAAGTAACTTACTGTTTAAGGCTCAAATGGGATCTTTAGCAACAAGGCAATATACACATAAATGGCAAAATGTGTGTGGTTTATTTTGCAAGTTATGTAAAGAAAGTATAGAAAATATTAGGCATCTGTTAATTGAATGTAAATGCCTACAAGCAGAAAGGGTACAAAAAATGAAGTTGTGGGAGAATGAATATAAACAAAGTGATTATACAGAAAGTGGGTTCATGGTTTTTATGCTGGGTTTGGAAAAAGATAAGGTGGATTTAGATATAAAGACTATGAAGTTAATAAAGATTATGTTGTGGAAATAGGATGGAGCAGGATAAAGAAAAATATGGAAAAACGTAGAGTGGAGAATGGAAAGGGAAGTTAAAGTGGCTAACAGGTTTCTCTGGACATAGTGGCTGAGAGATTCTTGACTTCGTATAAGAAGTCATAGTGCATCACATCACATCACATGAAGACCAGAGTAAGCCAATCATCAAATTTCAAGAATGTAAAATGTTTAGTGAGAAATTTTATTAACAATGATGGAAATCAATTTAAATCAAGGAAAAGCAAAAAAAAAAAAAAAAAAATGAAAATAATTAGTTTAAGGACAAAAAAATAATATAAAACATTTAGAAGACAAACATGAAAATAATATATTTAGTCAATAAACAATGATTAAAAAACAAATATTGTTTATGGTAAATGCAAACATTGTTTAAAAAATTTAATTAGCAGTGATGGAGAATGCTAATTTTCTTTCTTCTGGAAAGTTTTCATTTGTGATACTTATTGAAAATAATTGTTTTTTTAATTGTTTGTTCCCTATTGTGTCATTTTCAGCTTTGTTTTCTAAATAAATTATATTATTTTCATGATTTTAAATATATTAGTTTATTTTCATATGTGTTTTTTTTTTTTTGATTTGTTACAGAAAAAATTCAACTTCTCAATTAGCTTATTTTTTATTTACTTTGCCATGTGGATGGTTGTTCCATCTACAGAGTAGAATGCACATAAAACTAGCTTGTTCCAACTGCAAAGTCCACCTTCCTTGGAAAAGAAACCCCTTGTATATTAATAATCTGCTGATTGTAAAGTACATCTATTCAAGAAGGTTAGTCTTTCATACCAAAGAAAAAAATAAACAAGAGTTAGCTAATTAGTATAACAAGTTAACAAACAATTCTGTCCTTTATATAGTGAGTGTTCTTAATGTGGGCAAAGAGTGAGAGCAAAATGATCAGGATCATTAAAAAAACTTACCCCTGAAAGTAGAACAGTCTCTCCTATGTACTAATTCAAGAAAAATTGAGCAATTGGCAGAGTTACTTGCTAATATAGACATGAACAATTCAAATTTATCCACTAGAACACCAGAAAAAAAAAGGGAAGAAGTAACCATAAATGCCATGTTTAAAAGGAGCAGGAAAAACAATACTGGCCCAAATCACTGGAAAGGTAAAGTAGTGAGACTTAACTCTACAGACCACTGCTTTCCAAAGGAACATCAATATCAGAATGATCTAACCTTGACCATGACTCAATAAAAGTTATTTGTAATGAAAGAGAGTGGGAAATTCTTATCTATATTACAGAATAAAAATCTGAACTATTTTTGTGCTATAATAAAAATAGTAAATGGAAAAATGATAATTTAGTTTAAAATCAATAAAAATTGTTTTCTTTAATTAAAAAGTAGCATTGGTGGCTGAGTGGTTAGCACTGGTGCCTTACAAGCAGTTGTCCTGGAGTTTGCTTCCCAGCCAACAGTTTGACACATAAAAAAAGTAGCTTGCTAAATAATTAATAGACTGAGAGACATTTGGGTATGATCAAATTATTTAATAAAGGAATTATTGATATCTAAAAAGAATATATCTTTAGAAGAGATCCATGACCACTATTAAATGTAGATATGTGGAAAGAAAAATGATTGGTTTTAATACTAGATGAAAAAACTTAATACATTTTAGTTGCTTCAAAGAATTATAAAATTGAAAAAATTTAGTACTTTGCATTGTGCAACATAAAATATAATTAAAAAATATTATATAATGTGTAGTTGGCTAATATATAAAAACACAAAGAGGCTTAGATATGACTATAGATTTGTCAGAGATATAGCATCATTAGTGCACTTGAGAGCAATAATATTATCAGTAAAATTATTAGGTTCATAAGTAATATATATATATATATATATATATATATATATATATATATATATATATATATATATATATATATTAAGTTCCCTGTCTTTATAGCAGTTTGTTTAATCCAGAAACATTAATACAAGTACATGAATCATTGCCAGCAGTAGTTTGCCATTTTCTTAATTTATTCCATCTGTGTCTATTTCTATTAGGATTAAATATTGTATAATAAATGGTCTATCAGTATCAAGGTTTAATATAAGGGTAGAATAATAGACTCTGGAGTTCAATGCCATACCCTATGGCACTGTCATTTCCAGTGTGTAAACTACATACTAATTCCCAAACAATAAACCATTCTATTAGTATTACTACTGATACCACTTATAATAACTGTAATCTTTTCATCATTATTTTGATTTGATTCCACTAATCCACATAAGATCTTTAGCCAGTTAGTTCCATTAAAGATTAAAATAAAATTGTTATATTTAACTTGTTATCTGAAGATGATTGGTAAAACAGAATTTTCGATTTAACCACAAGTTACTGAGATTACAAGAGATTATCTCACGTAGCAGTAAGATTTATATCCAGATAAAAAGTCATGTGACAGAGTCGAGTTAATCTGACTTTAACAGTGTTATGCATTAACTGTTCATTCTTTTTCTGTTAATTCTACTACATAAAAATAGCATAATATTCCTGATACAATGCTATACTTCTTTTCAAGAGTTTATCTCAAAAGCTTTCTTTTATAGAATAAAACTATTTAAATTTATTAATACTTCTATACTTTGATTAAATGCCTCTCTCCCAAGCTATTTAAATTTATTAATATTTTTATACTTTGATTGAATGTCCTCTCCCCTCTGCTTCTTTTGTTGACCATATCTATTAGATGTTTTGAAGCAGTTGTTATTTATTTTGTATGGAAATTTAACTTGTTAGAGTATTTTTTGTATATTCAGTCTATTATAATAACTTATATTTTCATACATTGCTTATAATAACTCTTCTCATATACACTTTAATGCAATTTTTTTTTTAAAACTTCTTTATTTTCCTGAAAGTTTAGAAGGTAGAGGAAATTGAGAAAGCTCTGACGAAGACTGCTGGACAATTGAAACTGTCAGGAAAATAAAGAAGTTTTTTAAAAAATTTTGTGCATTAAAGTGTATATGAGAAGAGTTATTATAAGCAATAAATATATGAATACATGAAGAAATGCAAAGGGAGTAAAGGAGAAGAATAAGAGTATAATTTATATTTTGTAAATTAAAAAAAATTGAACGATTTATTGTTTGGGAGTTCATACAAAGTTTGAGTACAGGAAGTGATGTAGCTGGGCGAGAATCCATGGACTTTGACTTCTAGAGTCTGCCACCGTACTATTGGGCTAAATCACACAAGGTATTGGTTTATACTGATTTTTAAAATAAATTTTCTTATTTTGATCTAAAAAATAATTTCAAAAGCAAATCTAAGCTGCCATTTTGTAGAAAAAAATTATTTTTGATAAAACTACAAATGAATTCTCTTTTCTTTGATTCTATGAACATAATTAATCTGCTATGTAAATGTCCTTCCTTTTGTAAATGATTCTTATGGTTTGTGAATAAAATTTCCTTTTGAAAGATAATTAATCTGCTTCCACTTTCAAATCATAATTTTTTTAATAAAAGAATTACATCTACTTGTATCTCAAATTTCCATTCTTTTCACATACCTCTTTGTAATTATCAAAATCTCTATACAACATAAAATATAAATAATTTTTTTAAAAAAATATTTATTATATAGTATAAGTTTAAAATAATTAAAAATTATTATTGGAAGTTTCCGAATCACTGCCACAATGCCTTAACAAATTGAATAATCAATGAACTTTTATATAAGCATGTTTTATAAAAAAATGTTTTGTATGGTTTATTATAGAGGCTAAACTCTCCCTACAATAGTGCCACTCAGTGCAAGCCAGAGTAATCTATAGATGCAAAAAGGTTTGTGCATAAAATACCTATCTAGTGCCTACTCTCAGATTCAAAGATCCTCATTGATGAAAGCCACAAGCTAGAAAGTAATCTGAGGATATTGGATGAGTAGGTACTAGACAGAGATTTTATGCACAAACCTTCTTGCATCCATTGATTACTCTGGCTTGCACTGAGTGGTGCTATTATAGAGAAATTTTAGCCTCTGTGTAAACAGTTTGTATAAAAGCATTAAGAATGGTGATCATGTGATGTTTCATGGTTTATCATAGTGGTAGCATGTCAGAGTCTGGAGCATAAAGACCTCAAATCAGTTCCAGCTCTGGTACTTTGATATTTGAACTTTTTATAAATTCCTGAACAACAAAACCATTCATTGTCAACATCATCATCATCATCATCATCATTATTATTACTATTAAAAAGGATGATCCATTAATTATTAGCAATTGTAGGCCTATTTCAATCATTTCTATTATTGCTAAATTATTTGAGAAGAAAATCAAGGATATGGTGATGCCATTCTTGGATATGCATAAAGTGATTTCTATACACCAATTTGAGTACTTTGGATGCTTTACAGACATGTGTACAATTTAATGTCTTCATTGGATAATGATATTAAGACATCTGCTCTCTAATTGCATTTATCAAAAGCATTTGATTCTATTAATCTTACAATTCTTCTACTTCAGTTATATTCATATGTTTTTTTAGATCATTTTGCTTCTTGGTTAAAAAGTTATCTAAAAAACTGGATATTAAGTGATTTTAAATTGATTAATCATGAAATTACACAGGGATATGTATTTGGCTCTATATTATTTTTAATATATATATATATATGATGTTTTTGGTTTATTTTTAAATTTCAGTCATTTATGGTTTTGTTGATAATATTGCTTTGTCTTGTGGGGCTGTTTCATATAATAATTTTGAGTAGATGATTAATAAGGATCTGGCATTAATTAGTAATTAGCTTATTCTAAGCTAATAATCAGTGTAATGAAACAAAAGGTATTATCTTTTCTGATAAATACTCTTCATATTCATTTAATATCACTATTTGTACTCAATATAATTTGTACTTGTAATAATATATTTTTTGCTAATAATTATTGTTATGTGGGTTATGTGAATGTTTTTATTGATTCTAGGTTATTTTGGCCAATTTATATTGTTTATTTATGTTCTCACTTACACACAAAATAACTATTTGGCTTATTATTTAGTGAAATTCTTGTCTAGTTCCGCCTTGATGACTGTTTATCAAAGTATATTGTTTTATAATATCTCTATTTAGGGTGGACACACTCTTTGCTCACCATCTTCATTTGTAAAACTGCACCAAATATATTATTTTTGGTAGGCTTAGATTGGCTTCTGTGCATGATATTTATGATAACTCATGTGTATTGTCTGTTGTTAAGCATTATAAATATAGTGATTATTAATATATATTGTCAGCCTTCCTTTTTATATTGACGTTGCCATATTTTAATTTGGAAAGTAGTTGGAGGCGGTTGGGCTACAATGGTGTCACACTATTTAATTATTTTCTTGCTGACTATTCAATAGATATCAGACATATAACAATTTATATATTTAATAAATGTTTGAAACTTTGGTTATTGTATTGGGTGTAAAAATATTTTATATTTATTATTGTTTGTATGTTTTGCACATGATTAATGTATATACACCTTTATCCTGCTTAGCAAGGACAATTGGTTACCCTTAACTCACTATAAAGCAAGAAGGTCGTATAAAGAGCAAGGGATTATAATGGTTTTCTGTGAGGGAAAAATTAACTCATCCCTGCAGATAAAAATTATACCATAAATATGAATCTTGTTTTAACAATTCTGTATGCAAGAATCTAAAAGTGTGAGTTCGATTTCTATGCTAATATTGTCACTGACCAGGCCAGCAACACTTGAAGAAGAGCGAAGAATAATATCACTCAGAATGTTGAGTAATCTACTAACCTTTGTTGTTTATTTGTCTGTTGTCACTAACAATTGTCTGTATTTGAAAAGTTTAAAGGAAGTTTAAAATTTTCTACACATTCAACATTTAATGATTCGATGATGGAAATAATCCAATATGTTATCACAAACTTATTATTTACGGCAATTTAAAAAAATCATTAAAGTAATGTGTAAACTGTTGTATGCGTATATTATTCTATTATGCACTAAAAATGTGCATGCATGCAAGATATAGCAACTTAAATCTATATAAAAAGAAAAAAAAAACACCACTTAACTTAAAGTTGTTCTTTCTTACAATTCATCCATTCATCACTCATGGTTATCCAGTTTTTCGAGTTATTGGCTGCTCATTTTACAGGTCTATCTTTGATGATCTTGATTTTTTTTAAGAAGATATACATCAATTGTTAATAGATGAAAATCTCTAAAGTTTTAAATTCTTTAAAAGTGGTGTTCATGACCTTATAATACAAAATCAGTTCCGTCAACGTTTTTGATGTCAGGTTTTCTCTACAGTCGGATTTTTTCTTCTTCACCCAGTTGCATTAATTCCACATTAGTTAATTTTTTATGTGTGACTGTAAAAACTCTTCCATGTTGTCACTATCAATTTCTTATCATCGTCTTTATTCAAAGTGTTGACAAAATGCTGTATTATTTGTTGAAGTTAGTATTTATCAAAGGTTGCAATCATTCATTAATCCATATGTTGAAGAAGTGATGTGATATTTGGTAGTATTAGTTGCTAATATGATCCCAGTTGTAAATTTTTTTAAAAAAAGAATATCATTAGAAAAAAATATGTGATTTCACTATGCAAACATACAGAAAAATGAACCAAGAAAGGAGAGGGGGTGAGCTGGTAGTTAACATTTTTGTATGTTTGACCACAAAATTATTAATTATTGCACTAAAAAAAACCCATACTGAAGTTTCATTTTTTAAAAAACTCATAGTTTTATATTATTTATGTGAAATTATTTAGAATTAAAAAAGACAAAGTTTAATAATATCTCAGATAATTATACTGATGTGACTATAAAAAATTGTTATTTATCATCAGTGTAAAGGTAGCTAAATGATTGAACTTTACATTACCAAAATCAAATTGCCCAGTTAACTTAAAAAAAAAAACTTCTGAAAAATGTTTGCATTTTGTAAGCAATATTTATGATTTTTTTTACTATACAGATCTAAGTAATATATATTAAGACTGTAACCTTAAGACTATGTACCTAAAATGCAGCAGTAGGGACTTCTACAAATCTAAACACAAGATTAATGACTTTAAAAGACAAGAGTGGCCAGATCTAAATAAATAGAACTTTATATACAAATATTCTAGCTGTGATATTTATGGCATAAGATGTCACATTTCATTATGCAATGTAGCCATTTTCTTGAAATGATCTAGCAATTTTTTGAATAGTAGACTACATCGTAATGACAGAAATACAAGCTATTTAAATTATCTCTTCCCTTTCTTTTCTTTTTTTTTTGTGTGTTTTTACCAAAAATACATGTATAATAATAGCAGTTTTGATTTGACTGAAATTAGTGATCATAAGGTTTTAATTTAAAATTGCTTAATTGAATGTTTTATTTAATGCATGTACAATACATAGAATAAAATTAATTACTATAATATATGACCAAAATTTATTTTTATTTGTATGTTGAATGAAATTTGCATTTTTTTTTTTTGGTCCTACAGTTTTTCAAGTTTGTGATAACATCACCACACATACATCGTTACAGTCATGAATATGTCTGAAACAAATTACGAGAGTATGATTTAAAACCTGGCAAGTAAATATTATTTTTAACTTAGATTTAATAACTTTTGATCATAAAAGTTGATTATTAATTGCATAATTCATGAAATCAGTTCCTTCTCCCTCATTTTTTTAATGAAAATTCTTTAGAATTATGATATAGCAATTTTGATTTGACTGAGAAGTTTTAATTTAAAATTATTTGACTGAATATTTTAGCTAATATTATATATAATGATCAATGGAACCTTCCTAACCTAATCTGCTGTACAAGGTGCCACCAGGCCATTTTGAACCTGGAAAATTTATATAGTAGGCAGATATGCACAGGAGAGGTTACTCTTTTATTGAGCCAAAAGAACCAGTTACTAGCTCAGGGAGAAGCTGAGCTTAAAGTATCATACTATATATTCACATTTCTAATTCTGAATTTTAAATATTATTAATAAAATATATAAAATAAGTCACTGTCCAAAATTAATTCAACAAAACATTTTATTATAATGCATACACATTAAAAAAAATAATCTGAAAAATTAAATTAACTTGTGAATATATTTGATTTGAACTATAAGCACAAATAGAAGTATTTAATGGATTTAATACAATTTTAATATTTTAATAAGCATGAATATGCTACATAGATTATGCATATAATCAACCAATTCCTATATAAAATTGCACATTTAAATCAATGCTAGCTTACTGATATACTGATGTGACCAATGCAAAATGAGATTATTAGCATAACACAAACATGCTAACAGAAATTTATGTTTGTAGCATGATATCATTAGAGAAATAATGAAACATGGCGGGAAGAAATGAGCATCTTTTCCATGCCATTAATAAACCTCACCAACAGATAGGAATGATCTACTACCCAATTGGTGATACAAAAATGAGCTTATTGAAATATATAAAGAAGAGATGCTCTGAAAAAGGGGATAGCAGTCTTTGTCAGCTTATTGTCTCAGTCAGATCATAAGAAAATCAATAGCATAGAAAATACTCTATGACCATTGACAACATGATTGCTACACTTTTGGCAATGTGTTCAGGTGGGTGTTATTCCCTTTATGCTAACAGGGTACAAGGGAATGAATATTCAATGCACCTACTCAAATTACATTGTCATAAAACATTCCTCCATCTATCCACCAGCACCGATTTAACTATAAAACAATTAGCTTAAAATTAACACACTTTAAACTAACATAATCTTACAAATCTGTGCAGTCATTTATGCCTATTTTAAATTATTAATCTAAAATACATTATGAGAATGGAATTAAAAGAAAATATAACAAATAATTTAAGTTTCTGCTTAATCAGATAAAAGACTTTATGGGTTAGATACCATTTAAATTTAAGTACTGTATTTGAAAAATTCTTAGACTATTAAACTATTTGAAAAAGCTCTTAGCTTATTAAAGTTCATACTTTATGTGGCTGTAAGTTTATTGAAGTTCATCATGGTGATCCATGATGCATGGTAGAATACAAAGTTAATTCCATTTCATATTCTTCTAGATGGAGACAAGTCTGTTGCTGGCCAGTTTTCCAGAAAACATCATAATCTGGAGACTGCTTCAGCTGGAGCAAATGCAGGGAACATAATTTATTGCATGACTTCTACATTTTGGAGATTCACAATATACTTATAAATATATTTAAATAAGACACAATTAGGACAAGGAATCCAATCTGAATCTCAACTTCAAAGTTTTCTTTTTATATCTTTGTGAATTCTTATCAGCAAATTCCAGCCTGGCTTAACTTTTCTCTATGGACCATGCATTTATTTCCATTGTTATTGGTCAGCTTTCTTTAGAGTGGGAACTGAAAATTTTATCACTAGTATTTTTTAATTTATCTTTTATCTGACTTTATGCCCAAGGGCCTGTTTGCTATTATGTCATTATAAAAAATCATTGCCAGTTTAAGATTAAAATAACTAAATAATATTTTTTTAAAAATCCTTTTATATTAAAACAATCTTGTTTTTAGATTTTGAACTTTAAAGAATTATATAATTAGTTTGCCATCTGTGCATTATATATATTAATTTAAATAAAATTATTAAATTCTCTTTATATATATATATATATATATATAATATAGAATATATATATATATATATATATATATATATATATATATATATTTCTACTTGAGGGTGATTTTATATTTTTTCCACTTTTATTTGAAAGAAATATAATGACATATACTTATTCCACTACAATATAGTGCATAATTTAAAATTAATTATTAATAATATAGTGACTGACCAAAACTTATTTTTAGTTTTATGCTGTATGAAATTTATATTTATTTTTTCAGCATTGTATTTTTTATCTTTTCAATAATGACTCCTTTGACTTGGATATGTCTGAAACAAATTATGATTTAAAATAAGGTGAATACTTTGCACTTATATTTAGTAACAATGATTATATAAAGTTGATTATTAATTGTATAATGCATAAAATCATTTTTTTCTCAAAATAACTTGCAATTACAATAACTAAATTTTAATAATTTTGAAATACAAGCATAATTCATATACTTGGAGTACAATGGTAATATAGAGAATTTGAACACAGACATTCAAGCTCCCTTCAGACATCCACTCTATCTCATACAAACAATACACATGACCATACACTTTGGAAAAAACATACATATTTTATGCTCATGATCATAATTTTTACCATAAGCAAAATACCATTAGTAAGAATTTTAATCCATAAAAATAAATAAATATACAGTTTTTAAGCTAATGTACACATTTAAAAATAAAATATATATGTGATTGTTGTGCATCATCAAAACAAGCTTTTGATTATTCGGTATAACTGATGGAGGCACTTATTTTTACTTTTATAGTCATTAAACATTACTTTGGATGTATAGATTATCTTGCAAGGACACTTGATAAAAATTAAATAAAGTACTGGACATTAATTGTATTTTAATTTTATGATCAAAATATTGTATAATGTAATGAATAAACTCTGTATTATACATTTTTTATCTTTTTACACTACTACGATACTACTTAGAATAAATAACATTTGGCATAAATAATGTAGTTAGAGTTATGCTATATTTCTATGTTTCCTTTTTTGTATAAACTATCTTAATAACAAGAGCAAATGATATGCATCTGGTAATCATCGATTGCTCAAGTTCACACTACATACTACAATTATGTAAGTAAGGCATGGAAAATATTAGGAATTTGTCAATTAAATGTAAATGCTTACAAGAAGAAGTGGTACAAATAATAAAGTTGTGGGTGAATAAATATAAACAAAGTGATTATACAGAAAGTGGGATTTGGGTTTTTATGATGGGGTTGGGAAAAAAATAAGGGGAATCTAGATATAAAGGTCATAAAGTGGACAAAGATAATGTTGTGGAAATGGGATGGAGCATGATAAAAAAGAATATGGTAAAAAACTTAGAGTAGAGAATGGAAAGGTGTGGTGGCTAACAGATTTCTCTGGGCATAGTGGTAAGAGATTCCTAACTCCAATAAAAGAGCAGCCATAGTTTTCACATGAAGGATGCAAAAAGCAAAATGAAAATATTTGGTAGATTGCAATTTATGGTTAGTAAGAGAATAGCCAAATGGGTTACGAGTAAAGGACAAGCAAAAAGATAGGTGAGAAAGGTAGTATGATATGTAGAAGGTTTGGATAAAGATTTTGTTAGTATACTTGTACAAAAGGTGGGATGATTGTGTTGGGGGGAATTGTTGAATGTTATGATGGCAAAGAATGGGATAGAAGAATAAATGCATTAATAAAAAATAGGGAGTTGGAGAGATTGAGAACTAGTATAGAGAGTAGAAAGAGTTTAAATATATATAGAAGTAAACAGAATATTGGGTGTGAGTTAATTTATGATAATAGTGAGGAAAGTAGTTTACTGTTTAAGGCATGAAGAGGATCATTAGCAACAAAAAAATATACACATAAATGGAGAAATGTGGATGATTTAGTCTGCAAGTTGTATAAGAAAGGCATGCAAATATTAAGCATCTGCTAATTGAAAGCAAACACAAGCAGAAAGGTACAAATAATGAGTTGTGGCAGAATAAATCTAAACAAAGTGATTATACAGAAAGTAAATTCTTGGTTTTTATGCTGTTCAAAAAACTCAAGCTCTTTACCAATAACTGACTGGAAAAATATCCTCAGCAATCATGATAATATAAAAGCATTAGAAAAGCTTCATGCCAAGATACTTCATAATACTTAATAATATAATGGCAAAATTATAAAACTAATCAATATGTTCTTCAACTTGCTAGATATGATATTTAGAGCCCATTATTGTAAAACCACATCTTTGTAGGATTGGACATGTAAAATGAATGACCAATGCAGGCCTTTCTAAAAGGGTTGTTTTATGGTAAACTTGAGCATGTTTTCATGGGAGAGGTAGAATATGTCTACACGATAAGGTTTATCTTAAAAACATTTTTAAAAAAGTGTGAGATTGATTGTTCTCACTGAGAAGATAATGGCAAAAAATATAATACATTAGAAAGCTACAATTAGATATGGTGTTAAAGCATTTAAAAAAAAGGTTTTCTTCTGAAGAAAATAAAAGACATTATTAAATATCAAGTGAACAGAAAACTGGATCAGCATGGTGCATATGTTGTTGTATCTATGGTTCACAAATTGCTTTGTATAGGCATCACAAAACTGATTTCTAGAGCACTTTTTTTAGAGTTGGAATGGCTATACTTGTTTATAAATGAGTGTTTATTTTTATTGTAAGCTCTGGTTTGATCCTCTGAATATTTTAATGCTCATTCTTATTATTTATTCTATAAATATATATAATCAATAGATTAAATTTACTTCTTCATCTTGCTATAAATATGAGCATGCCATAAGTTCTCAAAATTGCTAAGCTGTATTTAATTTACAGAAATAAATTATCTACAGTTGTGCATAAGCACACTTATTACATTTATTACATTCCATAAAGAAGAAGTATAAACAGTTAATGTCATTAAATAAACTAAGTATATATAAGAACAAATGCTAAGAGAGAGGTGCCACTATCTGATTTTTGAGAGTTTATTTACATTTAATAACTTACTAGATGCTTCAGTGCTTCAGATGATTCATATAACATAAATAAACTCTCAAAAATCACATGATACCACCTGACTCTTAGCATTTGTTTATATATAAATATTTAATATTATAAAATATAGGAGATAAAATATTTTGGAAATGTGTTAAGGGTGAAGTAACAGTAAAGGTTTCTGTGACTCCCACATGAACAATATTAAAAATCTCACAGAAACTTTGGTGTTCAGTTAGGCAAAATGAGTCTCATTTTGCTTGAGGTTCCAAAAATTGATATAGGACTCGAGTTAAAAAAATTATAAATATGAGAATGACATTTTATGCATTATAAATGTAAATAGTCTCTTAAACTCTCAAAGGAAGAAATTCCCATATAAGTTCTTGGGACTTCAAAAAAAAAGGTACTCATTTCATTTGATTGATACATAAGTTAAATGAAAATTTTATTGTTGCTTTGTAGCAGAGAGAAAAATATTTTTCTTCATTTTCTAACTTCTTATACTTTGTACATCTTTATTTTTTCTTTCTGTAGTTACATGACCCATACTCATTTTTGATCACTCACAAATAATAATGACATATATATTTATCTTGTCACTAATCTTAATACTATTATAAATGTTTCTACATTCATAAATTACTTAATCCTTGGGTACCAATCTACATAAGTGTGATATCTCCTAGAATAAAAAATAATCAAATTACAAATGAAAGTTGAATCAATCTTCAGTTATTTATCCAAACTTATAAATGGATCATAGATTAGAACAATGATAACTACAAGAATAGATAACAAATAAGCCAGGAGGTTATTGCACCTTTGTTTGAAATGGGCTTATATTACAATTCATAAGATAGAGTTAATTTCTAATTATTTTAATAATCTTGCAAATAGATCACCAAATATAAAATATGTAATGATAGAATTTTTACAGCACTGATAAATATGTAATTCTCAGAGTGGTAAATGTCTGAGCACTATCTATATAAATATACCACTTCTGTGCAGTAAGTTCATAAATGGACATTTTTTATTCATTGTACAATTTTCCATATTAAACATTATCAACAACTTTGTTTATATGTATACTGCATTCTATTTGTATTTTTAAATTGGACTATTTCCATCCTCTAATAGGAGTATTGAATGTCTTTAGAAAAATTTAACTTTATTTAAATATTCCAAATACATTCAACTGTTAGTAATAGCACATAAAACAGATTAGTATATGCACAATGTTTTGAGAGGTATTATTCTCCCTTCTTCAGATGTTGCTGGCCTGACCAGTGACAGTACTAGCAAGAATTCAAACATGAACCCTTAGATCCTTGAGTATTGAATTTTAAGGTAATTCTTGAGTATTGAATTTTAAGGTAACTACCTTAAAATTCAATACTCAAGAATCTAAGGTGCCAGGTTTGAATCACATGCTAGTACTGTTACTGGTCAGGCCAGCAACACCTGAAGAAGAGGGGAGAATAATACCTCTCGAAACATTGTGCACATACTAACCTGTTTGATGTGCTATTACTAACAGTTGAATGTATTTGGAATATTTAAATAAAAGTTAAATTTTTCTAAAGACATTCAATACTCATATTAGATGATGAAAATATCCCGATATAAAAATACAACTAGAACACCATCATCACAAACCTTCAGGAAAACCCTGCATTCTATGCTTTTGAGAATATCATTAAATATTTTCAAAACTAATCAATATAATTTTATCTACTTTTCTAATTGTAACAGAACTTAGACTAATGTAGAATCTATTCTTTATAAACATTTAATACTAGAAATCACCTCTTTTTGCATTTACTGTGATAAAAAGATTGTGTGTTTGTGCAATCATAATTCCATATCTTTAATTACATAGAATTCAAACATTTCATTTTCTAACTTCTTATACTTGTACATCTTTGCTTTCTTCCTTCTGGGCTCCACTCATTTTGATTACTCACAAATAATAATGACATAAATCTTTTATGTTTTTTAAAAGAAAAATAATTAGTAACTTTATTAGTTCTTTTTCTTCTTACCAGTCTACAATCCTTTATGACGACTTCCTATTCCCAATTAACACATCTTTCTTGCAGTCAGTAAATCTTCATGCAAATTTTTTATTCTAATTACTTTATCTATTCATTCTTTTCATTTCTGTTTGGATGGCATCTTTTATTTTTCTTGATGGTATCCAGTTTAATATTTGATTCAGTAATCTTTCCCGAGATAACTATTTTATATGTTAACATCATTCCAATTATCTCGTTCTGATGTCATTCATTATAGTGAGTGTTCAAATGAATCAAATTCTTTTATTCCTTACATTTATTAATATCACAATTGTTATTTTTCCAAATTTTTATCACCCCTCTCTCCTACAATGTTTACGCTAATACTCTGTGGAATCACGTTGTCTAGTGGTTGTCCTTTTTTTCGTTTTAAATAAAAAGTAAAAATAAAAAATGGGATGGTTTACTGCTAGGAAGTTCGTAAAATGTTTGTCCACCAAAAGTGACGGAGATGGGCCATGATCCATGGGTCATAGATTTGAACTCCAAAATTTGCCATTCTACCGCTGCATCAATAATGATAGTAAATAAGTCATCATATATTTTTTTGTTTTTCTCATGTACTTTATTTCAATTTGATTAACTTTTAGATTGAATTTTATAATTATTTATATCTTTTTACAAAAACTAAGCTTCCTTAAAACTTTTACTTTTTTAATCTTGATTTATCGTTAATTTTAAATCTTTAAAAATGTTTAAAACTAAACGATTACAATTAATAATCCAATAATGAATTTGTTTTCAAGTTTTCCTAATGTCTAAGAAAAAGTTTTAAATCTTGAAAGCTAGAAAATCTCAGTAAAGTTTTTCTACAAAAATGCCGCGTAAAGAATTTTCTTGCTTTTGTTTCAAAGAAAACTGATCTCTAGAATGAGGCAATTTAAAGAAGCTGTGGATTCAGTCTAAAGACGTGCTGTAGATAAGTGACTTTTAGTTATCTTCCTAAACATAGAAGATTTTGCTTCTTTAATTTAGTTGTTGAAGCTAAGAGATGAGCTTCTCCGCTGATACGGATTACTAATGAGAGAAAGTGCGGTTACTTATCTCTACTTTTCACTCCACAATGCTTGATAGCTTCTTTAAGAATCTTCCCACTCGAGTGTTTTAACAATTTAATTATAATAACTTTAATTGAAAACTTTATATATATAAACTACAATTCATTGTTCTTTTCACTTTCATATGTACGATTACAGACTTTTGAAATAAATAACTCCTAAATTGCATTTCGACTAAATTAGTTTCCGATTCGTCATTTTTTATGAATTTATTAAAAGAATATAATTGTCAATGAGTGTGGCACTCACATTCCTTGTTATATATATATTTAAAATAAATACATGAGTTACACAACAAACAGGTAATTGATATCATTGAACAAATTAAACTGAAATGCGTTTGAGTTGGAGAATTGCTAAAAGAGATGTTAATAGATGGACAGGACGCAAGAGATTGTAAAAGACCTAAAAGGAGACCATATGCGAAATATATGAATGAAATAAAGTTTGCTGATGTGAGGTGAAAAAGAAAAGCTATGGATCTGGATTAAATTTGGGAAGACTTTTGTCATGCAGTAACTTTAATAATTGAAAGTGATGATGAAGATGACTTTAAATAGTTTACTATGAAGCAAAAATGTTTCCAGCATCTCTTAACATAGAAGTAGCAAAAGAAAATACTATCAAGTTGGTCAACTCTTAATGGATAAGAATAGCTTCATAATCTTTTTCCAATCAATTAAAAAAAGTTCAACCATCAGAAGCGATAAAACTAGTCCCACAATCCCCGGAAATTGATCTCTGAAGTCTGCCATTATATTACTGCACCAAACCACTTAGGGCAAAAAGTAATCAAATGGTTTATTGCTCAAGAGTTCATATAAATAATAAAGCACAGGAAACAACAGAACTGAGTTGTGATCTTCTTGAGTTCCATTGTTTGCCATTCTACCACTGCACCTAACCATGTAAGTGCTGATTGGTAGACAACTATTTGAAAAAATGCCAGTCAGATTCAAACTCCTTGAGCTCTAGAGTCTTCTACTTTATTACTGCATCTCTTCTGCAAGTCTTACTATTTAATAATTTAAAGGTTGCTGACTGATGGACAACTACCTGAAAAAATGCCACCCAGATTGAATTTCAATATCGCAATCATGATAGGCAGATGGAATAACTTCTACAGAACAAGAATTTTATATATATAAAGCTAAAAAAAAAACTCTCTGGAATAAAATCTACAATATTCAGTGTAATATTATTATAGAAAAATAAATAATAGCTATAGCTAGATCATGGCATGTAACTAAAATACAAGATGTACTCCAGTCTGAGTAGCATTTCTAAATAGTGTACAAGCCATAAGCTAGCTTATAGCTATTATTTATTTTTTATAATGGTATATTGAATATTTTGGCTTATTCAAGAGTTTTTTATTCAAAGTTGTGAAATCAGAATGTTTGAGACTTGTAAATCAAAGGATAACAATGTGGTATTGATAAATACTGAACAAATAATGAATATATGTGATCGCATATTCTCTTATTATTACCACTACTGACTACTTGGATCCTATTATCATTACAAATATATTTACTTCTACTACTTTAAATGAAAAATCTGACAAGTACAATAATCTAACTATTATTTTGAAAGATAGATTTACTTTAAATCATCTTTCACTTTAAACCATCTTCCATATCTGTGGAGTAGTAGAGGCTGCCAAAACATTATTTAGTGAAGAAAATTCCTGACCCAAATCCAATTCTAAAATCACTCACTCTTCATCTTCCTGTCATTAATAAATGCAGAGAATCAGAAGACACTTGTTAAGGAATATGAAGTCACTTATTAAGGAATATGAAGTCACTTGTTAAGGAAAATTAAGTCATTTGTTAAAGAATATGAAGTTTCTTGTTAAGGAATATGAAGTCACTTATTAAGGAATATGAAGTCACTTGTTAAAAAATATGAAGTCACTTGTTAAGGAATATGAGGACACTTGTTAATGAATATAAAGTCACTTGTTGTTAAGAAATATGAAGGCATTTGTTAAGGAGTATGAAGTCACTTATTAAGGAATATGAAGTCACTTTTTAAGAAATATGAAATCACTAGTTAAAAAAACATGATATCACTTGTTAAGGAGTATGAAGTCACTTGTTAAGAAATATGAAGTCACTTGTAAGGATAGAAAGTCACTTGTTACAGAATATGACTATTCTAACTGCAAGAGAGAAAAAGAGACAAATAATAATATATTAGATATGAGTTTTGCCAATCTGTGAAACACAAATACAACCACATGTAAAACATGTTGGTCCATTTGTCTGTTTGATATTTTGAGATGCTGTTTTTAATTTCTTTAGCAGTAAACATTTCTTTATGAAATATCTCACACCATATATAATTAGAGCTCTCTAATATATTCTATATTTTTCCATATCTTTTCATTGAAAACCATTGCTGTTTTTAAAGAATGTGTGGACTGTGGTTATTGCTATATACTAAAAATGTAGATGACATTTTTATAGCTGTGCCTAAAGAAATAATAGAAGACATTAAAACAGACCTCACAACAGCATCAGGTCTAAACATAAACATAGATCAAAATGAAGCTCTCAATAGTATTAAATATCTAGACATACAAGTGATAATGGAGGCACATCGCTTCTGTTACAGAATGACCATCAAACCGATCAATGTTAGGGGCCACATACACCACTCATCAAACACTCCATATACATATAAAATGGCTGGTCTGAAATGTTTCTTATACAGAAATGCAAATCTGTGCAGCTTTGAGGCTGATAAAAGGAAGAACATTGAGATATTCAGAAATGAACTAATAAATGCAAAATATAATAAGAGAGCGATAATATTATTAGGAATTTTGAAAATGATTTCATTTGAGAACATAAACAGAATAAACCCTGTATCTTGCTGCCATATATTAAAAATATACATAAAGATTTATACACAATCTTTAGTAATGATTTTAGCTTGGGTTAATGCTCTCCTCCCAATTTCAACAGATGCATAAACAATACTAATGACTACCCCCCCCCAATATACACCCACTATGCCATTTACAAGATCGTGTGTGGTAATAATAATTGCCCGGTGGCATATTATGGAGAGACTAGGGCATCTATCCATACAAAACTTGCACAACATGTATATGCATACAATAAGGTTTCAGCTGACCCATCCCACCCATCTATTTTTGTGCAGTATGCAGCTTCTATGGGAGACCAGTGCAGGCCAGACAAGCCTCGTGTTATGTGCAGAGAGCAGCACAAGTTGCAAAGAAAAGTTAAAGAGGCATGTTATATCATCTCTGACGTACATGCCATGAATAAAAAAGAAACATTTTATGCCATATTTAGGAAGTGGCAGATCTAAATCTATTTCATCCTTATTTGCATATTTAGCCCACCCTAATTTGCATAGTTTACTTCTTGAAAATGAAGGCTGAAACCTTTGAAAGTGCTCGAATAAATCGATAAAAAGTTAGTCATTCATTTGATTTACAGTGATTATATACATTTAAGTTATACATGTGTATTTTCATATTAACACAAATATTAGAGTTTACAAATGTATTTGATGTAATCTTTATAATATAATGGGTTCTATGTTTACACGAAAACCATAAGTTAACTTAAAAATATCCTTTTAGGAATGTATTTGTCTGAACATTTGTGATAGTGGTATCTTTGCAGTAATTATATATTGGACTATTTCCATCATCTAATATTGAATGCTAAATGTCTTTAGAAAAATGCTGACCTAAACATTTCAAATACATTCAACTGTTAGTTAACCTGTGTGCTACTTCTAACAAATGAATATATTTATAAAATGTAAATAAAGTTTTAATTTTTCTAAAGACATTTAACATTCGATATTAAATGGTGGAAATTGTTCAACATATAAATATTATTACTCTTTTCGAAAATCTTATACTCTTAATTTACTTTATATGGCTAATCCAAAAAGATGCAATCCGACTATAGTAGAGTTTATAGTTCCTTAAATGAAACTTTTCTAATGTCTTTATATATTACATCTATAGGATGTCCAAGCTCTCTTCCATACAGTAAATTAGGTAAAACAACAAATTTATACTGCTAATTTAGTCAAAGTAATTATTTCATTGCTATGCTTAACTTTTTAAAAACAGCAACAGTGTGCTAGAGTCTATGATGCATTTAAACATTTAAGTTCACTTTTCTGCTTATTAGGCAACCACTATACTTAAATTAGTTTACATTCTCAAATTGATAAAAGTTACTGAAGATTTTTCTTCCATCACTGACTAACAAACAAACTTGAGTTTTTGGATCATTAATATTTGAAATATAAGGCTTTATAGGTTCTATTCAAAACATTAATTACATTCTGTTATATTTGACTGAAACACTAGTCTATAAAGAACAATAAAGTTACATGAGTGTTTACATATAAAATTAGTCAAAATAAAAGTCGTTAAAGTTCCACTCTAGAAATATGCATACAAAGTAAAATAATGCAAATATAAAAATAACCTAAATATATTAATTTGCAAGGGACAATAATAAGATTATTGATACAAATTAAATCATATTAAAGAAGACTAATCTAGAGCAATAAAAAGAATAGCCAGAGAGCAGTAGAGAGCAGCATAGCATGCACCATGCATGTGCAAGCAGTATGGTAGTTGCAAAACAGCAGTCTGTGAACATTAAAATATGCTGAAGAAAACATTATAGTGAAAAGTTAATAATAAGCATTAACAGAGTAAAATAAAAATTCTATGATAAGAAAATGCAGTGTTATATAGTTCAACACTATAAAGAACTGTGCTAGCATAATTAAGATTGAGTTAATTTATCACCAACCAGCAAGTTAATAGTTGAAATAATAATAGTTTGATAATATTATATATTCAGAATAGTTTTAACAAGGCTGTAAACCTTAGCAATGAGCGTCTGAAAAAATCGTCACTAGGGACCTCTGTAGCGTAAGCATGTGTTTTAAAGACCTACAGAGGTCCCTAGTGACGATTTTTTCAGACGCTCATTGATAAGGTTTACAGCCTTGTTAAAACTATTACTGAAATAATAGTGAGCGTTTAATAAAATTTATATTCAGAATAATAAATTGTTTGTTAAGTTTAAAACTTTTCTTATGCATTGTTTCTAAAATAATTTAATGTGGGTACAGCTGGCTTACGTTAAATGGGGCCCCTATACATATGTCATTTTCTTATTTTTTTGTCTTGGTAAGAATAGTGCAACTATCAGCTTGTTATAAATCCAAAATCCATGAAGATGATATTTTTGTTTTCACTTTTAATTTATTCAAATTAAACATTTCACCAATCAACTTGTATCATGTGTTGATACTTGAGTAATTAAGCTGCATACAAATTGTTCTGCTGTGTACATGGAGGGGGGGGGGGATCTATAATCACAGCTTTTTGAGCATCACAAAAAACTTTTGTTTCAGCAAGTTTATTTCCCCTCTGCTGAAGTCTCTTAATAAAACAAATAAATTAAATAATAATAAGTAATAGTATAACAACAAATATTATACCTCAACTTTGGGATAAACATTAGAATAAGTTTATGCACAGAAAATATTTCATTTCCAAAATATACAGTTTATTAAGTTAAAATCACTTTAATTCTTATATATTAAAGTCTGCTTTAACTTTAATAATGACATTTCTGCCTTCTGACAAATGCATTATCCTTAACAGATTGATAGCTCTCCACTGGTCATTAGTTTCAGGATCATCTTCATACTGTTAGTTAGCTCTCAACTGACTGACTATCCAATTAGATCTGTTCATCTTTTTATTAGCTATGTTAATTTGCATAATTAATATTCAATTTCTTTTAACAATAAAGTTTTATAGAGTGTTCTATTTTCTGGGATGAAACAACACAAAGTAGTCAAAATAAGAGCCATATATCACATGATCCTATCTCTTAAGCTTGTAAGTTACAAACAATGAGGATTGCCAATTCCTCTACAAGATTTATGATAAATACTTAGCCAGAGCCAGCACTTAAAATATCTCTGTCAGGAACCCCTCCCAAACTTCTGACCATGATTTCATGCTTTGGCATTCCTCAGAGAAATGTCAGGGTAGGTTCAGATACTAGATCTAAAAATACCAACTCAAAGCCAAGCACTTATCTAAAAGTTATCTATTGAGTGGAAAATCTGAAATTTTCAGACATCTACATGTCTTCAAACCCAGTTATCCAATTCAAATAGCTATATGGGGCTGATAGATCTTCAGCCATATCATATATTAGTAATCTTAGCAATATAAAATTGCATAAGACTTATAGCAGAGAATATAAATAGTCAAAATAAGAGTCATATATCACATGATCCTATCTCTTAAGCTTGTAAGTTATAAACAATGAGGATTGCCAATTATCTGTATGTATTATACAAATGTAAGAACATTTTATTTACATAAATAAAAATACTTTTGTAAACAGGGCAAGCTCCAAAGATGTTTATCATAAAAATCAAAAACAGACTTGAAATAGTGAATATTCTTGTTTATTATTAGTTTTCATTCCAAATGTATATTTTTCACCTGTAGTAAAACAACTTCCTCTTATTTTACAGGTGTATAATATGAATAAACTTTAGTGAACAATCAATTAATTTCAAATAAAGTCATAAAACCCATTTAATTAATTGGGTCAAATAGTTTGATGAATAAAATTGATATATAAATCATCCTATTGTTTCTGATACTCTTTCTGTTTTTTCCCCGTCAACAAAAACTACATCTTTAATACTTTTTGATTCTCCAAAGCTGCAGGGAGATTCTGGTAACAATTCATCTACAAATGGAAATAAGCCAAGAATTTTATATATTTACATAGTCATACATATTTGCATATAAAGAGAATAGTTTGAAATAAGAATTAGGTATGCAATTAAATATAAAAATATGGTTGAGAAAATAAAAAAAATTATTTTCACAGAGATATGTCCATGTCATTAACATTTAAAGATAGATTCTTCAAGACAGTAAGATAAAAAAAAAGAAAATGAAAGCAAACATAAGACAAAGATCACAAAGAAGTAATAGAAAAATATTATCAAATACAATATACTTTGGTGGCCAACATCTTATTCCACAAAGCAGCAGGAGTTACTTTTGGTAGGACAATGCTTATTTATTAGTCAAGTTAGTCATCCTATCAGAAGATCATTACATTATCCATAATCTGTAAATCCTAGCAATACATGACATAATCTGTAAATCCTAGCAATCATTGTCATGTATATGTTTATGCATATACATTGTGTTGAAATGGGCCTTGGATGTATGAAACTGGCCTTAGATAAAATGTTTACGATCGTTATATATATACTGTATACGAACATATATTATTAAACTGACACACACATATATTCACATATAGACATGTGTTGGATATATTTATGTTATTATTATTACATTAATTAATGATTTCAATAGAGACTATTAATTAACATTATTCCTGCAACATAAGTTATAATGTAAGCTTATTTTAAGTGTAATCATTTTTCATTTCTAATAGATTGACTCCGCCTATCATTTTAAGCAGTTATTATGTCATTTATATAGTATGTCACTTTCTTTTTTGTTAGATCTTCATGACATGTATAATGTATATTTCAGTGATATGTCACATGTCAAATAAAAATACTGACGTGTACTCCCTTGTTTCAATGGTTCTAATTGAAATGTTTTATGATGCATTAATTTTGAATTCTGACTTCAAATAATTTTCATCTTCCTTGTTATGTTATTATACATTCTGTGAACTGCTTTGAAATCTAATTAAGCTCTGTATTATCTTTGATGACTTCCTAATTAAGCTCATTATTAGAATTATTTATTCATGATTCTACCACTAAAAGCTACACCGCTTCTTAACAAATTAGTTTATCTAAATATTTGAAAACAAACACAAGTAAAGGCACGAGGAGGGGGGGGGGTAAAAGACGAAAAATTAGAGATGCAGTTTTGTTGTTATTTATTCTCAAATAATGAAAAGAAATTAACATTTTTTTATTGATTCACTGCTAGATTAACACAGTCTTGTTAATTCTTCCATTTTATGGATCTAATGACTGAAACCGTGAATTGTGGGTATTTTTAAATAAATATTTTAATATTAAACAAACACGACTGATTAATTAATTTACAGATATGAGACATAAGTTAACATCAGCGGGAAAAATCATCAAGTTTTACCTTTATTTTTTTTTCTTCCAATAATTATCATTATCAATCATTTCTTGCTTTTATGCTAGACGAATTACAAACCATTTTAAATTTAAATTACAAATTCATAACTGAATTGGATTAAAAATTCAACAGGTTTATTAACTGCAAACATGAAATACAGAAAAGAGAGAAGAATGCAAAGGATTAAAAAAAAAAAAACCGTTATTACATATATGCTTAAATGAATAATCGAATGGTTATATTACTAGGGACTTGATAAGAATTTAGAGCGCCGGAAGTGACCGTTACCTGTGAACTTGGAGTACCAGAGTTTGCCACTTTACCATAACATCAAATCATGCAAAGCATATATATGGTTTATATGCTTGCTTATCATGCACATACACTGTATATATATATGTGGTTAATAAACATTTGGTTCAATTTTTTATGATAAGCAAAAACCCTGAGATCAATTTTCGATCAAGAAAAGCCTAAAAAAAGAAACAAACTAAGTTTGAATATATCTTTGATAATCTTTAATATTCCTGCACTACTAACATCATCGTGAAAGTCAAACGACAAAGGGCCATCAATTGTCCAGAAGGAAATGAACTCATTAAACCCAATCTCCAGCTTGTAGTATTAAGACACCAAAATCAAACTTGTACTTTTTTATATTCTTTTAAATTTATTAGAATCTTTGTTATGAATACCTTACTTTTTTCCATTAAATCTAAGCTCCATATAGTAGAATGATCTAACGTATTAAACAAGAATGAAGGGCTAGTTTATTAGATGTTTTTAAATACCTACCCTTTGCAACATGGCGTTCAAATCTAGGCAGATGGATTTTTTTTTTTAAGTACCTGAAATTTTTTTTTTTTTGTGAACTGATTTTAATCAATATAACTAACTATAAAATTATTAGTTATTTCATTTGATATGCATCTATTCTTAGCTATGAAACACATATAACCCTCTACAAATGATAATTAAATACCCTAGTTAGAATTATTGCCATGTGAGTTTTACCTTTTATCTGCCTATCTCTCCATTTCCCCATCCATTTAATCTATAGGTCTGTTCATTTACCCATCTGCCCATCTATCTATTGAAGTTTCCATCCATTTTTCCATATATCTTTCTGTCTATCCATCCATCCATTTATCTATCTATACATCTATTTAGTAAGGTATATAAGCTTACAAGAAAATCTGACAACATTGAATAATTTTAATAGCTAAATTCTATTGTTTGTGATATTCCGTGAGGTATTTTACAAATGATAGAGTGGTAGATAGAAAAGTTTGGCTAATTAAATGGAACCTTCCATTTCAGTGCTTAAATGTCCTATGGTCTCAGCAATTAATCATACAATATTTTATTTAAATAGAGGGATTTAAGCTCAGGATTTTTAGTCTATTCATTCTCCACTCTACTTCTGTGCAACCAATAAACATGACCACATGCATGCAAAAAAAATACATGATCCCCAATATATGTATTTTGTGCAGAACAACTCCCATTAGTTGGGCCAGATCATAATCTCCCATATTTATAAAATATCAGTTCTCAGTTTATATTGATAGCAATTCCTCAAACTTTAATGGACAGGCTTCAGTTATTTCAGCCTTCCAACCTATTTAACCACCTGTATATGTGTGGGAGATTATAATATGACCCAACTGATGAGTGCTGGTTTTGCACAAAATATGTAAATTGGGGATCGTGTATTTTTTTTTGCATGTATGCGGTCATATAGATGGGTTGCTTGAGATAGAGTGGATAATGAATAGACTGAAAAATCCTGAGTTCAAATCGCTTTATATATATATATATATATATATATACTATATATATATATATATATATATATATATATATATATATATATATATATAACATTTAGTATAAGCAAATTACATACTGCCTTAGAATTACAACATTTTATTGTTTATCACAATGTGAAAAATAAACTAAGATCCCTTCCTGTCTGACAATCACTATAAGTTCTGAAAATCCTATGGAGTGGTGGATTCTGGAACTTAGGATTCACAGATTATGATCAGTTCTTTTACTTCTAGTATCTAATCTCTCAATTTTATGCATATTAAAGTGCTGAATGCTATTAAAATGATAGAAAAATTTTCAAATTCGAGTACACAATTATTTTAAAATAAACTAGAATGTTTCTAAAGTGTTTTTTAGTTTTTATTAGTGCATCTCAACTAACAAAATGCAAGTTTAGTGAGAGAGGATGATGTGACTTTCTTCAGTGGTAGATAGCTGTGATTTTTAGATGAGAAATGCATCGATAAAGATAGCTGTGATTTTTAGATGAGAAATGCATCGATAAAGATAGCTGTGATTTTTAGATGAAAAATGCATCGATAAAAACAAAACAAAAAAAACAACAACTAATATTTACCTTTTATAAAAAATATGGAAAAATATTTGCAATAAAAAAATGAACATGAGAAATAGAGTATGATTATACTGATGTGATATCATTTGGAAGAGTCGTCTTTGAATGGAGACTAATAATATGTATATTACATTTTCTAATTAACTAGATACTAGAATACTACAATCAAGAGATAATTGCTTCTTGAAAACAGATTGAGATTGCTGATTGTTATTGATGTTGGTATGTAATCGAGTATTAAGAAAAGGTAATAGTTAATATTTATAGTGCTGTTTTGTTTAGCAATTGAAAATAATGCCTATAAATGAAAATAAATTATGTAAATGAGGCACTTAAATATTCCATTTTTTCAATAATGGAATGCATGAGCCCTTTCTGTTGATTGCATTTGAATCCTTTGCAATTGCTCATGCCACCTTATAATTTTGTTTTCTATCACATTGTTTAAGTGTTGACTCTTTTAACATCTTTATAAGTTTATTACTTATGTCAAAATATAATATTTTATATGAAAGTGATAACTGCATAAAATATAATGTTACATTATTGTTAGATTAATAACAAATAATACCTATATTTTGATATTTCAATTACTATATTAACAACTGAACATGAAGAAGTAACTGAAGCTTCCAGTGAGTTATATAATGTTTGCAATTTTTGTCCATACATCTTTCACCTTTATCTCAATCTTATCACAAACATCCATCAGTCCAGAAGTCGTCCCATACTATAGACACATTAAAAACATATATTTTTTCAAGTATTCCTTATAGAACATGTTATAATTTATCTACATATACATATTATTTTTAGAGATAATTAAACTCAACTTTAAATAATATGTATTTAGATATATTTCAAACTTTTATTTCATCATACATTTCTGAAATATATGATCAAAGACTTAAAAAAGATAAAAAATGCCCAGATGTGCATTTTGTGCTGAACCAGCACTCATTAGTTGGCCCAAGTCACAATCTCTTACACATATCTTCATCAGTTGTGCAGTATATATGCAGATATCAAATTGCTATTGTTTAATTGACTGGTTTCAAATTTTCTGGTTTACAACTTTGATACAAACTATTTTATGGAAATATATTAATAATTTTTACTAATCATTCATTAAGTTAGATATTATCACTAATCCAGATATATACTTTAAGGCTTACTTAATGAATAATGTATCTGCAGTGTTATAAAGATATTAATAACTTATTTCCTTGCTCATATTGTCAGTTTTGATTTCTCTCACAAGGTGGAGATATCTACTTATAATATCTTGTGGAGGGGTGTAAAATTATTACCCTATAATATACTGTAATCATCAATTATATAAACTTCACACTCATGAATGTCATAAGAAATTAATGAGAATGTGGTTAAAATAGGATTGGAGAGAGGGATATTAAGTCTATCATCTGGCATCAATTGGTTCCCTAAAGTTTACACTAAATGGCATAATTGGAGCAAAAGAAATAAATTTATTACTTAAAAAATAATGTAAGGGATTCGAATTCAGACTTTCACACAACCCTCAACTCTCCATTCCATCTCATATTGCTGATCCACCTGATCACACACATGTTGAAACGATAAGTAATCACCAATATATATATTTCATGCTAAAACAGTGTGTGGAGATAGTAATCTGGGCCAACAGATGATTGCTGGTTTAGCATGAAATATGTATGTTGGTGATTATTTACCTTTTCAACATGTGTGTGATCAGGTGGGTCAGCAATATGAGATGGAATGGAGAGTTGAGGGTCATATGAAAGTCTGAGTTTGAATCCCTTGTATATTACATTATATGTGTAAACAGAAGTCATGTGATGTTTATTGATTTTATCATATTTTTAAAAAATCCATTTTGCAATTAAACAAAGTTATAGATAAATTTGATCTCTAATAGATTTAAAATTAAAGGAATTTCACTAATGTTTGATATGATAAAAGAATTAGCAATCCTTTGTGCATTTATTAAAAAGTGATTATTTATAAAATAAGCTAGACCCCATAAGATAAATATGATAATGTTCTTCAAATAAACACCAATAGCAACCACTTATAAATGACTATGATGATTCCAACTTTAAAAAATGAAAATAAAAAAATCACTGCTTTAGAAATGAGTTTTACAATGACTATGCAAAACAATGTGAACTGTAAATACATCTACATATACAACCCACTGATCTATTTTTCTGTTTATTTGATACTTCATATTGCTGTATTTAATTGCTTCAACTAAAAAAAAAAATTTCTGTAATATTTCAAAACTTTGATTATATTAGAGTATCCCAATGTATTCTATTCTCTGCATATATTCCCAGAGAAAACAATTGACATTGCAAACATATATTGTAGATGGCATCTACTTTTATAAAAATGATGCTCAAGTTCCATATCATGTGCCCTTCTAAAAAATCTTGCATTGTTTATTAATTTTACATGTCTTATCCAATGAAGAAGTGACTTTACAACAGTGGGCTCTATAATATCACATCCAGCAAGTAGAAGAATATGCTGACTGGCTTTAGGACCCAGCCATTATATTAATAAAATTTTATGATGAAGCCTTAAATGATACTTTTTTTAATGCCTTTATATTGCATTTATACTGTAACAGTTATAATCAACACAATGCTTGTAGTACCAAAATATAATGGTTCACATTAAGTACAACAACTACAATGATAATGATGATTGAAATGAAGGATAATGGTTTTATTGCTCAGGAATTGATAACTGTGAGGCCAGAATTAATCCTGGGACCTCATGATCTGAATTTGGACACTCTACCACTCTACCAAACTGTTCAGGGCATGATTGAAATGACAATAGCACTCAGGAAATTGAATTCAGTCCAATAATTCCACAAACATTTTTTTTAAAGGTTCAATCTATGTTAGTCTTGGATGCCATTATTTTTATAGAATGAATATTTCTTGATAAATCATTAACTATGATCATCATTATTTCAATGTAATTCTTTACCCTAGCACATCTCCCAGGGGAGTGCATTTCTTCTCAGTGTTAATGGTAGATTAAGTGTATATGTTTGGAATGAGTTTAGACAGAAAAATAAATATATTTGATAACAAAAGAATATAAATTTATTTATAATAATCATAGAATAAATAAAGACATTTCTGTAAATATATTTGCAAATACTTTAAAAGTTCATATGTATGATTGTAGTAATGGAATCAAATTGATATATATATATATATATATATATATCATTAAAAACAAGTCAATACTTAGACAATTCCATTAACAATATATATATATATATCATCAACCATTATCAATCCACTGCAGGATGAAGGTCTCTCCAAGTTCAATCCATCTTTTCCTATCTTTTGCTTCTCTTCTCCACATCACCCCTGCACACTTTCTTATTTCATCCACCCATCTCACATGTGGTCTCTTACTGGGTCTTTTACAATCTCTTGGAATCCAGTTTAAAATTTCAATTGTCCATCTGTTATCATCTTTTTTAACAATATGTCCAGCCCAACTCCACTTTAGTCTTTTAATTTTTTCAATGAGGTCAGTAACACCTGTTTGTTTTCTTACCCATACATTGCATTTTCGATCCCTTCTTGTTATTCCCAACATGCATCTCTGCATACTTCTTTGAGTGGTCTGAAGTCTCTGTATTGTTCTTCTATTAAGTGTCCAAGTCTCAATATAGATAATAATCAACAATTTCAAACTGTTGTCATCAAAGGTGGAATTCCATCTTTATTTATGGTCCCATATAGACACTAAAGATTGCAACTTGACACAAAATTTAACAAATATTCATGAATAAAAGTTTCAAAGGTAATTATGAATAAATGTACCTGCACCTACACTGATAATAATTCTAAAATCTTGTATTCTAATATTTAAAAAAATCTTATCAATGGATCATAAGTGATTTTACCATAGTTTTGTTGATATTGCAAGCTTATGAGTCTATCTGTTGTATACATCTTAGTTAATAGTCTGTATAAATTTAGTATTTGTTAATTTCAATTAATCTTTAGACAAAAGAAATAAGTCTCACTATAGACAAGTACATGGTAGGTCCTATTGCAATATCCTCTCTTTTCTTATGGCATGGTTTCTTCTTGTAAATAAAATTATATCCTATACATGATCAGTAATCATATTTGGATAAAGCTAGATATTTTCAAATTATTGAGTGGAGTACTTCTGGTTCTTTGAATACACATGGCAAGTACTTACTTAGCAGCAAATATTGTCATAATTGTTGCATTTTATTATATATATATATATATATATATATATATATATATTGTAACGAGCACAGATGACGTTACATTGTGTTTTATTATTAAACAAGTTAAAATAAGAAGTTCGCATTTAAAAATTTTCTTTAAGAATTAAAAATTGAAATTAAATATCATCTTAAACTCATATATATTAAATCGCACAGATAAAAAAAATTATTAAAATAAAACTGTATTAAAAATAGAAAAGGTATTTTAAAAACAAAAACTTAAAAAGATTTAGAGATAAAAATATATTTTTGATTTGGAAAACAGGTTAATTAATCAGAAATGGAAATGATTGTTAATTAGTTAAATGTAAACCAGCCTTGGGCATTTAAATGTAAAAACATCGGTCAGATAGGAAAACAATAGAAACAAATAGCCAATGAAAGAAATCCATCGGGAAATCGGACCTCAGCGAAAGGATCATCACATCGATGACATAATGCCAAGTCAATCCTTCGAATACGTATAAAAGGAAAATTTGGAAATTATTAATTAGTGATTATGATTATTACGATGTGACAGATAGGTGTTAGTGCGGAGGTGCGGGAGAAGGAATTGAAGAGACGCATGATTCAATCCCTTCAGTTTTGCCAAAGAAAGAAAGAGAAATGAACTATCGTTTCCTACATTGAGGACCAACTAAACTAAAAAACCTCCGAATAAATAAATGAATAACGGCTAAATGGATACCAATCTTTTGAGGACGGCATGGGAATTCATGTTCATAGCAAGCAACGGATAAAGATGAACTGTTTTAAACCATAAGAACTTTATAAATAATGAACATTAAATTAAAATTTTTCATATTTAAATGATTGCAATATTATCCTATCTGACCAACTTAATTTATTAATAATGTTATTTGATATATTTTTTATTTATTTATTTAAAATCATTTCCATTTATTTAATTTTGTTCTTTAAGTTTATTTATGATTTCTGTTTTCCGATAAATTAAAATATATCGATGTTAAACTTAAGTCGGGCGTGAATGGCTGTATAGATTTGTAAAGTTATATTAGGGGAGGGTAATCTTAGGTTATTTGTTTCGTGGTTAAATTGGGTTAATGGATAGGATATATTGGTGTGATTAGTAGATGTAATATTGATTCGCTATGGGCAGAATCGTTTCATACGCCGCACACTTCCATTTGCCTATGGAAGGAATTATAAGTCGGATACCGCAGTTCCTTTCTATGGAGTTTTTTGTTTTATTGCTCTTCTTTGCAGATAGATGTAATATTCCTATCTCATGAGAAGCAATTTCTTCTCTTAACTTTTTGTGCTGCCATATTTTATTACATTGAATACATCGATATATCAGATGAATTGATGCCAGTTTGACTACGAATTTTAACCTAAGGTTAAATAGGGATAGAATGTTTATTTTCAAAACCAAATTTATGTAGTCTATTCATACTCGACCCTAAATAAAAATGCATTAAATTTAAGTTGTTTATAGATGCTTGCATGGATTGGTTATTGGTTAAGTATGTTTTGGGTTTTCATATTTGATCAGAATATATAGACATTCGATGAATAATGATACCTTACGGTGAGTATCTAAAATGTATTTATTCGGATGTCTTTTAAGTCATTGTTGACAATGCAAGTATCTTATGGTGAATACTATTGGGTTACTTATAAATTTCCCTCTGCAATTGTCAGTATCAATGATTTTATATTTTGATCGTTTATGTTTACTTTGAAATGTTTTTGACCGTTGAAATCTATGTAACCGATCTATAGCAACATATTAAAACAAGCTTTTATAATCCCATCTGTGCGAACTTAATTAAAATGTAAACTTATAATATAATAGAAATTAAAATGTAAATTAAAATCTAAGTTAAAGTTAAAAATAATGTTAAATGGTAAAATGTAAAACTAATACTAAAATAGTTTTAAATCTTATATATATGTGCATAAATAAATGTTTGTATGTTAATTACTGGCAGTGGCTTATTTTATTCTTTTATATATATATACTCTTATATTATTAAATCTCTGCTATTCCACTGAGCTAGTGACATGGGCTAACGACCGGGACCAAAATATTTAAATGGGAAAAAAAATTTTTTTTTTTTTTACTTACGTATCTGCCTACTTTATAAATTTTTCTAGGTTCAAATGCCTAGATGGCGCCCTGTAGTGCAGTTTACGTTAAGTCCCTTTCTCCGGATCGTTACAAACCCGGTGAAAAAAAAATACTATGTAACAGTCAAGTTTGTACATTCGCGTAACAGAATTCAGAATCCAAGCAAAAAAGACAGAAGCTGACCAGACTAGGACTGTAATAGCCCGAGTCCGACCACACTTCAACTCATAAGCCAGGATTCCAAGACTCAAGACCCTACGAATGACCACCTTGAAATTACACGTAGTATACCTCTTTCCACACGGCCGACATAGGTCACGGAGAAGCAATAAGACTCTGATAATTAAAAGAGAGGTTCTTAATTGACTAAAATATCACTAAATTTAATTTAACTTAATGCATAGTTTTCACATATATAGACTATAAATAATAATTAGAATTGGATTGAATTAGATCAATAACGAAACAGAGAACGAAATACATTAAATTAATTATATATTTATTTACAATTGGCATGAAATTGATAAGTTTTACACATTTCAGCGTCGGATGTACAAACATTGGGTGGATAAGAGAACATATTCTCTTTTTATATACAATTCAAAATCACTTTACATAAGTAATCATTAAATTTCATAGATGAGTTTAACATGTGCCCATCTTAGGAATTGTTTACAATTGATACATAATTAATCACTACGTTATGCCTATAAATCTCGATAAGCCAAATCCTATTACATTTGTGGCTGGTATATAAATAATTATATTAAACTTTGATCATGAATTCATTTACTAAAATATACACTATAATTTAATAACGAGCGCATAAACCAGCTCAAGTAATGATCGGTCGAACATGGCTTTCGAGAGAAAATTTCAGAATGCTGAAAGCGTTAGGTTAAGGTGGGAGAGTTGGCTGAAATAAGATTTTACCAATGCGCTATGGCACAGGTAAACAATAATAGGAAAAGTCGCTCTGCAGATGGATGAAATAACTTCAGGGTTCTTGCGACAAACGCCGGTACCCTGTAACCGATCGCAATGCTGCGTGAAAAGGAACATTTGTGTTCAGGAATGGCGGGGGACTTACGTGCTAACCTGGCCTTGGCTCAGGCTTCGCTACTGCTCTACCCTATCAAAGAAGATGTGCTGGCAATGCCGTGGCTCCATCTTGAGATACGTATATTACGTATAGCAGCAAAACGAGAATATTTTTATAAAATAATATATCACATCCGCCAAGCAAAGAATAGTATATTTCATACTATGAAATACGAGTTAATAGCATATTAGCTCTATCAAATTGGGACCAACTCTTGCGTAGCCTGATAATAAATGTCTATGCTACTAAAGGGAATATTATTACATCTGTACTTTGACATGTTCGATCTATTAAGTTACTTATAGATAATAAATATTTAAGGAGGGAAAGTATATTTCTATGGACTTAAGAATTTAAATGTCAAATATACTTATATGATCAAGGCTAAATTTAATTCTAAATAAAACTATAAGGTTAAGTTTTTAACTGGTTGATCAAAAGAGCCACATTTCGCATATTAAATCATTTAAATAATAAAAAATAGGATTTCGAAACAGCGCAGAAAGTTGATGCTATAAATAAATTACACGAAGATTTTCAAATAATATCTTCTCAAAATATACATGAAATTAAGTGCTCACTGTTTCAAAATATTGGCATATGAAATATAATAAGCATTTAAAATAAAATAAGCAAAGAAATATAGACACAACCGCAGTGATATAACTTTAAACTAAATAATTTACTTTGAAGTGAATGGAAAATATAAATAAGTCAGATTATTTAAACATTAACACATTAAATTTTGATAGTAATTGACGTATTTAAAATATTAAATGGATTTTAAGTTTTGATTACATTTAGCTTTATCATTATTTTAAAAAGAAAGTTAGCTAACTTAGATAGATATTATTACATTTAGAATTACACAGAGCTCTGCGGTTTGAAAAATAAAACGGTACCGGTATGATTTATCTGCAAGTTCTTGGCTGTTGGTTTGGTTTAGTTTGACTGGGCGACATCATCTTTCCCATTATGTTAGGCTCGTCTCTTCTATCGGCATGATGGTGGTTTAGGCATTTCGACGAGAGAAACCCCGTTCTCCCGCGGAGTAACAGCAACAAGATGCCCGCTTTTAGCCGGACATGTTAAACATTAACAATTGTGAAGACTGGCTGCAATTCTCACTAACAATATGGCTGTCTATCTCTAACAATATGCCTCTCTTGTTAAAAATACAGAGTATTTATCTCTTTTCCTTATCGGAATCTATCGCCTCAAGACTCACTAAACTCAGGAATTTAATTAAATATTTTTCAATTTATAATCCAGATCTTAGATAACTTATGTTAGAAACATTCCATAAGCTATTATTATAATTAAGATTTTTCGTTGCAAACAATTGTCCAATTTAGATTTTAAAATAACTTAAATCTTATCTAAGGAGATTTTAATTAGTAAATTTTTAACTAGTTTTACTTTTTACGAATTCCAGGTGTGGTCGTTAATGACACTTGTTTACAATCAAAAATCTTTTTAATTACTTGACCAGCTTTTAATCTTACATATAATAGAAACTCTTTCTATTTAAAAACAACCTTTTAACATTTTTTTAAAACGAAAACATTTTTAACATATTTATTAAAAATAATTTACAAACATATTTTGATATAGCTTTTAAATATATTTTCGAGAAACTTTTCCCTGAAATATATTTAAAACAAGAAATCTTTTAACAATTTTTAAAGAAACATTTAATAGTATTTTTAGATGACGGCTTTTACATATTTTAAATCATGTCTTTCTTCTATATAGCACAGATTATATATCCACATACGAAATTACAATATTAAACAACAAAATTAATAATTTACTCTTAACTTAAATAATATAATAAACATTTTTAGAAATATTAAATAACTTTAGTACGCTATAATTTTACTAATCCTATCTAATTATAGCGTTGGTTCGCACGTAAATATATAATGCTGTTTAGACAGACATGAATTAATTTTAAATTTATTAACATTTAAATAGGTTCGAACTTAGCACAGATGAGAGTGTCATTAGGTTTGTTGGTGAAACGATAGGGAAAGTTATCGTTTCAATATATATATATTGAAAATTACTCTATTTAAACAGTCAGATATTAATCAGTGATGTAAAGCTATTTTAAGCAGAAAGGTGTAGGAAAAGTATTTCAACTAGTAATCTTTCTTTTCTATTAGGGGTAAAGTTATAACAGTTAGCATGTCAAACTAATTCTTTGGGCTGATTATAATTCTCTGTCTTTTCTGCTTTCTTGCTGGTAATGACCACTGTACTTCTATTCCAGTATTTTCTCTTCTCTCTTCCTGGAATCAGTCTACACTGCTGTCTTTCCCAATTCAAGATTAAAAACCATTGTTGTTCAGCAAGCCTATTTATACTTTTGCTTTATATATAGTATGGTCATAACATTCCATTACCTTAAGTTTTAAATGTTTTTTTTTCCTTTGGCACATGTTTATCACACTGAATTCCTTTTTTCTTTTTAAAAATAATTGAAAACCAGGCACTCTTCACAAACCTGGAGCTTAATTGTAAGTATAGGGAATTTGGACTTAGATTTTCGAAGCACCCTTCAACTATCCACACTATCTCATACAACTGATAAACATGACCACACACATGTAGAAAAGATAAATAATCACCAATATACGTTTAGCACGAAATACGTATATTGGTGATTATTTATCTTTTCTACATGTGTGTGGTCATGTGTATCATTTGTATGAGATAGTGCGGATAGTTGAAGGGTTTTTGAAAATAAATTAATTAACTCTGGATTAATTTTTATTGGCATGTTTTCCAAAACGTTTCATCTCAAATTCTAACATTATATTTTAATCATCAAAACGTGTTTCTCTCTCATTCAGATTTTACTAATAGTTATTTTATATAATAACTTCAATATATGGAAACCGGGAAAAAAAGGACTGATCTTCAAAATTCATTTCTCTAGCTTCACTGTGTAGTTTGGTACTGTCGGTGGAGTGTCTGATTTGGAATCAAGATGTCCCAGGATCGATTCTGGAGCTCTTAGGTCAGACAGAGCTTGACCTTCTTATAAACTCCTTAGCAATAAAGCCATATGAATTTATTTTATTTCTCTTGCTCATCCAATTTTAATTTTATATAATTTTCAATATAATGTCTGGAATTTCCATCAAATTTATCACCAGAATAAGGCAATTTGTCTTTTAAACTTCAGTCTAAAGGGTGATCTGATAAGTCATATAATACATTATATCTTATATTAAATTGCACATTTATTTGGTTAAACAAATTAACTATTTTCCATTTCTTCACCTTTAATATAAGGATTACAGTATTACCATTTTAATTTTACATAATTTTGTATATATATAAGAAGCACACATATAAACTTGCCTATGTATATTGAAGATATATATATATGCGCTTCAAATATATCATTTAAAAATTTGCTTATAATTTTTTAAATGTAAACTATTAAAACATTTTTTTACTAGATGGAAAGTATGTACACAAGTACGTGCACGGATAAAATATATATGGCCTCATTAATTCTAAATTGATTTTAAAAACTTTGAACAAAATTTATAAAATATTTTATTAATTACCAATTGTAAAGTTATATTATATTAAGATGGGTGGAAATGACATTATTGTTATACAAGTAATTAGTTTCTAGATAATCAGACCGTCTAAGATTATTATCTATGTTGTCTAGTCAAAACATCTTTTTATTTTATTATAATCCCTTTTCAAAACTAATTTTTTTAAAGTCTGTAACTGATCAGTAAGCCATGGACCATAGTAATGTTTAGGACTAATCTACAACCATCTATAAGATTGAATCATGATGAAAACTGATAAGGTAGCTCAGTGAACTACAAAAAGAGATCCTTCAGAAGATTGTTAATATACTTTGATTATACTATTATTTTTTATTATTATATGTTCATTCATCCTTTCTTGACCATCTGAAGCAGTGTTGGAAGAGTAGAAAAATCTTCCATCTGCTTGACGCTGGCAAAGCCAGTCAAGTACAAGCTTCAGTACATCATAAAGTGCTAAGAAGATGCCTAAAATAATGTAAAACCATCAACATTGATCATTGTATCCAGATTATATGTGAACTGTATGCCAGCTAAGTTCGAAGTGTCCTATAACTTTGGGGAAGAGATCAGCCATCATTCAGCAAAGTAAATACTTTCATATGCTGCCTACTGAAAACCAATGGAAATGTGCATTAATGGCGACCACAGCAGTTAGCAAAAACAGTCTCATAGAAGCTTCTCAGAACTGCCAGACATAGCTATGTTAAACATACTGCTCCAAAAAAACCATCTACAGGTATCTGAATTCATGAACTATTGAAGATGAAAAGAATAATTTGTATAAACTTTAATTATATGCTATTGTGACTTTATTTTACTAACATTAGATATTTAATCTTCTATATATGTATCTTTTATTTCCACTGAAATTTTTATATAGATTGTTATGATTTATTTAACATACACACATATATGTTTAGAGATCAGAATGATGATGGATTGCCTAAATTTATTAGTTGCATCATGGTTCAGACAGTGTAACAAAAGAAAATATCTATAATAAATCAATTAGCCAATCATTGCAAATCCTCACCATTCACTAAAAGTTTTTTTAGTATTACTTTAGTTAATTATTTTAAAACAAGAGTTAATAATGATTATTTCCACTACCCTGACATATATTGAGTATCAGAATAACAATTTAACATATAAAATAAAAAAGGCTAATTAATGACCTCCGTATAGAGTAACATGCTGCATAGGCAGATTAAATAAATTAAGAAAGATTGTTTTCAGTTTTAAGCAAAATACCGTCACAGGTTTGGAATAAGCATGCATGGGAAAGAATTTTTATGTATATTAAATTTTTTTGAGCTAATGTACTATTATTTCAGGCTGTTTTGTACACATAAAATTTTTATTGTCCAGAAATGAGGATAAAACAGATTCTTTTTCCTGCCTCTTACACTCACTGACTTAGGATGATTATTGCACATTCCAACCTTACATCATATGTTTTATATAATCTTTGATTGTTCATAAACATTTGTGAAGTAGATGCATTTCATGCCACTTACACTGTGTTATTATTATTTATCAGGTATACCACTAGTTAGTATGTAAGTTTCAGTTATTAATGCCAGGCAGATGTGTAATTCTACCTGAGAATTTGGTATTTGTTCAATTATTATTAAAACAGACATTTAAGAGCATCTAGCTCATGTGATGTTGTTTTTCCCTTATTGTAGCCACTTAGTATTAGTTTTCTAATCACCCAGCCTGAATGCTTAGATTAATCTTAGCCTCGTAATAGTATATGTTATAGAAATGATTTTTAGCATATAGGATAAAGCTTGTGAGTAAGATTAATAAGTCTTGAAGCTGGGTTGAGATCAGTTAAATTAATAGGTATTAGTATTTATAGTTAGTCTATGCAGTGAGTCTATACCTATCCAGGAACAATTAAGATGTATAGGGTCATATTATCCATGCATACTGTAACAGTCAGATTTGTTCATTCATGCAACAAAATCCAGAGTTTTAGTAAATCATCCCAAGGCTAATCGAAATAAGGTTGTTGAGACCCCATGTCCAATCTCACTTCAGTTCATTTACTAACATTCAAAGATTTATTACCTTATGGATGACATATATGAGGCCACAGCAGTATTCTCTTTAATCGTGTGCTGGCAGTAGCACATCAATAAAGCACAAGACTATGGTTAATGGACATATTAAACAGTATAGCTATATAGATGGAGTGTGGCTAACATTATGAAATATGGATTGTGATTCATGATAAATAGATACTAATAGTTAACTAATTATTAATGAGAAAAACTGAGACACTGAGCAGAAGTTAAAGTTTAAATTAATTTAATAAAAAGCCAAAATTTAAATAATGAAATAAATAATAATATAATGTACCGGGTCGAACCACTGAAGCCACTTACTTATACGTATATATAAGTTTTGGACAGTTTCAAACTCCTTCCTAATACATTTATAATCTTATAAATGTTATGTGAACGAACCGGCACATTCAAGCAAAATGGGAGATCTTATTGATAGCTTTAACTATCAACAATGGCCCACCTCGGCTGCTAGATTCAAACCCCTACTATCCAAATACTTTATTTGTTTCGGGGTAAACCCTGGGGCACCAGCTAGTCTAATGACTAATGTATTCGGGTAGTAGGCTCATAATCCAATGCTCAAAACATTCTCTAAAAGTAGCTCAGTCTAATTTTAATTTCAATAACAAAGTTATACAAATTAGTAGTGGAAAGAATTAATAAAAGGTTGGTAAAAAGAATTGACCGACAAATAAAGTTTAAGTTTGAAGACATTTTATTTTAATTAACATTAATTAAATTTAAAGATAATTTATCACCCAACATTAATTGACTAAATTTAAACATCTTTATAAATCTAATTTAACACATGCACATTTTTAAAGTAACACATTATAACATATATCTGGTGAAAAGCATAAATAATATGTAACATTGTTAAACTATCTCACATTCACACACACGCACATCAATAGTTCATTTTATGCATGCTTAAGAGTTCAAATTACAGCAGTGGCTACTACGTATAAATGATAATAAATAAATGTTTACCTAGGATTTTTGGAACGCGGATATTGCTTGTTGTTGGCTGCTTCTGATGGATTATATCTAACCGGTTAGATTTGGACATTTCTTGAAGAGATTTTATGCGAATCCATTGGTTTTATTCTTGAAGACAGTTGAACATTTGACGGAGGATTTCTGAGTTGTTATGCAGACATTATTTCACAGGCAGGTTTTGATGATCTTGTTGGACTAAAAAGGCTGAAGCATGAGTGTATATTTTCAAAAGCTGCTCAACAATGCATTTTTGTTTCTGGATACATAATAGAAACTGCACTGTTGTCTGAACTGAAACAAGACTGTCACTGCAAACTAGACTGAAAAATTGCACTCCGATAAAAATCTGGCTATTTATATATCCGAATTGTTTTCGTTTTAATATCCTCCGGCAATAGGTGCAATAGGTGTTGTCGAAATTCCATTAGTAATTAATCCCATGACAATGTGTTTTTGAAGATTGTTTAATTAGTAGTAGCTTTCATAAACGTATTGTTTTTATATCTTTAATTAGTAGCCCACCACTGGTGTGGTTTTTTTAAATCTTTATTTAACTTAATAGCCACTGCTGTGTTTTCCAAATATAATTTCTTTTTTAACTTTCATTTATATATATATATATATTTAATATTATTCTAACATGCATACATTTATTTACACTCGCACGCACATATATAATTTATTATAATAAGCTTGAATGAAAAGAGATTTATATATTTTTTAAATTTTAAATTACTTATTTTTACGAATACTAATTTAGAAAAACTTTCCTTTCTTTTATAACACTTTTAGTTTGACTTTAAAAAAAACCCCTTCCCACTTTTAATCTTTTATTTCAAACTCTTTTACGAAAGATTTTTTTTTTATTTTAATAATTTTTTTAGACAAAATTATTTTATATACATGTGCCAAATTCGCCTTGGCACATTACACCCCCCTCCATTTTAGAGTAAAATGCGTCATTTTTGACCATTTTATCTCTTGCAATTTTAATTCTTGACTCTAAAGATTTATTAATTTATTATTTTTTTAAGTTAGCTTTTTAATATCTTTTACTTAACATACAAAGGGCAATCGGTTTTGGCTATCCTATTTTTCTATCTATGCCGAATACATTGCTCACAATGATCTAAATCATGGATAATGACCACCGGGACAAACTAATTTTGTGGCACAGGGACCTTTTGGAAATGACGCGGAAGCAGATTCGCTGACTTACACTGACTTACACATGTATAAAATCGAAACTTCATTTGCCGATTCTTTTGATCGGACTTGGAAAAAGAAAGGGTCGCTGCGAAATGGCAGGAATTTTCAACTGTCCATTTTCAACTTATGCTTTGGAAAGAGGAATGATCACTGACAAGTCCGTTACAGGTACTAAAATTTATCCAGTCAGCAGCTTTAAACATATCTTTACCTAAACTTATTTTTATACTACCCTCATTCCCTTTTGCTCTAGATAAATTCCTACACATGTGTATATGTGCAGCATAATTCTACACCTACTAATATTCTCGATATTGAGTTATTACTGGACTTGCTTACAGGGAATCTATAATAAATAAATCCCTTATTGCATGCATCATGAGGTGTAGCAGTGCCTAGAAAATAACCTAAAAGGATATCTGGGTAAACACATTTAAGATACGCATCATGAGGTATCGTATTTACCGAATATTACCAGTGTATGTGCGCATATATACACATGTATACTTATACACTCTTAATACATCTTAGATTGACTTTTATTTCCTTATTATTAATCTTACAACCTTATTTTTAAATTCACATGAACAATATCTTACCCTCATTTCCTTTTGCTATAGATAAATTCCTATACATGTGTATATGTGCAGCATAATTCTACACCTACTAATATTCTAGATATCGAGTTATTACTGGACTTGCTTACAGGGAATCTATAATAAATAAATCCCTTTTTAAACACATCATGAGGTGCAGCAGTTCCAAGAAAATAACCTAAAAGGATATCTGGATAAATACATTTAAGATACGCATCATGAGGTATCGTATTTACTGAATATTACCAGTGTATGTGCGCGTATATACACATGTATACTTACACACTCTTAATACACCTTAGATTGACTTTATATTTTTATTATTAATCATACAACATTATTTTTAAATTCATATGAACATTATTCTAACATTTGTATTAATCTAATCTCGAATATTATTTTCAATCCTTACTCAACTTTTTTATCTATGTGCGTGTATTCAGAAAAACTATTTTACTTTATTACGATTCATTATTTACTCAACTTTTATTAACTTGCGTATATTCAAAAACAACTTACTTTACTTTACTACGATTCATTATTACACTGATATATATATTTGACTCAACTTTAAATAATTTATTTACTTCCTTTTATTACCGTGCGTGTATTAAAAAAAAAATCTATTAGTTTATCACGAGTCACTTTTTATTATTATTTACTACAGATGTATTTATGCTTATTTATTTAACTTGATTTTATTGATTTTATTTTAACTATTTGACCTACTTATTTATTTATGAACATTTTTCTTAATTAATATGTGCGTTGATCACTTTTCCTAAGTATTGACCACTTCAAATTCTTATTTTTCTAGAGTGCATTTTTATTTTTTATTTTCATCATTAGGTAATAAATGTAATGTTAAGAGAAGTAGGCAGCAAAGTATAAGGCAATTCAACACACAGATAGATTTTGTTCTGATTTAAACCAACTTTTAATTTCTTGTGGAAGTCGTGACTACAGCATGGGCAACTGTTGTGCACCACAGATCATGTAAAGGGACTTTAAAATTGTGAATGGCAGGACTATCTCTACTGCACATTTGACTTACTAAAATATTTATTTTATTTGCTTACTGGGAATTTTTCCTCCAGATTGAAAAGACACACTCTTCAATCCCTTCAGTTCTGCTAGGAAAGAAAGAGAAATGAACTATTGTTTTCTACATTGAGGACCAGCTGGAGTAAAAAACCTCCGGATGAATAAATAAAACCACCAACAGAATACCAATCTTTTTAGGGCATGGGAATTCACGTTCAAATGGCAAGCAACAGATAAAGATGAACTGTTTAAAACCGTAAGAACTTTATAATTAATGAACATTAAATTAAAAACTTTCCATATTTAAATAATTGCAATAGAATCCTATCTGACCAACTTTATTTACTAATAAGTAATTTTAATTTGATGTATTTCTTTGTAAAATCATTTCCATTTATTTTTTTGTTCTTTTAAGTTTTATTATGACTGTTTTGTTTTTCGTTAAAATTAAATTTTGTAAATGTTAAACTTAAGTCAGGTGTGAATGGCTATATAGATTTGTAAAGTTATATTAGGGGAGGATAATCTTATGTTATTTGTTTCTCAGTTAAATTAGGTCAATGGATTAGATGTATTGATGTAATTAGTAAATGTAGCAGGAGATCCGCTATGGGCAGGATTGCACACACCTTCTGTTTGCCTATGAATGGGATTGTAAGTCGGCAAAAAGGACTGCAGTCCATTCCTATGGAGTTTTTTGTTTATTGTTCTGCTCACCAACAGATGTAGCATTCCTGTTGGTTGAGAGACAATGTCTTTTCTAACTCTACTTACTGTTAAGATGAACATTCCTGACAGTAAAGTATTTTGTGTTGTTGTATTCATGCTGCATTGAATACATCGATATATCCAATGGATTGATGTTGGTTTGGCTGCAAACATTTTGGCCTAAGGTTAAATAAGGGATAGCACTTTTTTTTTCAAATACAATCTATATAGTCTATTCATACTCGACATTCTAAATAAAAATGCATTAAATATAAGTTGGGTATGGATGTTGCATGGATTCGTTATCGGTTAATTATGTTTTTGGTTTTCATATTTAATCAAAATATATAGACATTCGGTAAATAATGATACCTCATGGTGAGTATCTAAAATGTATTTATTCAGATGTCTTTTAAGTTATTGGTGTCTCTGCAGTATCTTATGATGAATACCATTGGGTTTTTTGTATTCCCTATGCAATTGATGGTATCAATGACTTTGTATTTTGATCGTTTATGTTTATTTTGAAATGTTTTTTAATCATGTACTCTTAGATCAAAACACTTCAGCTTCACCTTAGTAAATTATTACTTCATGTAATCTATGTAACCGATCTATACTCAACATTTTAAAACAAACTTTTATAAACCCATCTGTGCGAACTTATAATAGTATAAAAATTAAAATGTAAATTTATAAAAATTAAAATGCAAATTAAAATCAAAGTTAAAAATGTAAATTAAATTTTAAAATGTAAACATGCTAAAATAATAATGTTAAATTTTATATATATGTGCGTAAATAAATGTTTGTATGTTAATTACTGGCAGTGGCTTATTTTATTCTTTTTTTAAAAAATTATTCTTAGATAAGAATTATAAAATATAAATCTCTGCTGTTCCACTGGGCTAGTGACAATGGGCTAACGACTGGATATCAAAATATATAAAAATATTTTTTTTGACTTACATATCTGCCTACTTTATAAATTTTTCTAGGTTCAAATGCCTAGATGGCACCCTTGTATGGCAGATACATTGAAGGCTATCTCCGGATCATTAGTAGTGGAAAGAATTAATAAAAGGTTGGTAAAAAGAATTGACTGACAAATAAAGTTTAAGTTTGAAGACATTTTATTTTAATTAACATTAATTAAGTTTAAAGATAATTTATCACCCAACATTAATTGACTAAATTTAAACATCTTTATAAATCTAATTTAACACATGCACATTTTTAAAGTAACACATTATAACATATATCTGGTGAAAAGCATAAATAATATGTGACATCGTTAAACTATCTCACATTCACACACACGCACATCAATAGTTCATTTTATGCATGCTTAAGAGTTCAAATTACTTTACTCAGTAGGATTGACTAATTACAGTGGTGGCTACTACGTATAAATGATAATAAATAAATGTTTACTTAGGATTTTTGGAATGCGGATATTGCTTGTTGTTGGCTACTTCTGCTGCTTCTGATGGATTATATCTAACCGGTTAGATTTGGACATTTTTTGAAGAGATTTTATGCGAATCCATTGGTTTTATTCTTGAAGACAGTTGAACGTTTGATGGAGGATTTCTGAGTTGTTATGTAGACATTATTTCACAGACAGGTTTTGATGATCTTGTTGGACTAAAAAGGCTGAAGCATGAGCGTATATTTCCAAAAGCTGCTCAACAATGCATTTTTGTTTCTGGATACATAATAGAAACTCCACTGTTGTCTGAACTGAAACAAGACTATCACTGCAAACTAGACTGAAAAAACTGCACTCCAATAAAAATCTGGCTATTTATGTATCCGAATTGTTTTCATTTTAATATCCTCCGGCAATAGGTGCAATAGGTGTTGTCGAAATTTCATTAGTAATTAATCCTATGACAATGTGTTTTTGAAGATTGTTTATTTAGTAGTAGCTTTCATAAACGTATTGTTTTTATATCTTTAATTAGTAGCCCACCACTGGTGTGGTTTTTTTAAATCTTTATTTAACTTAATAGCCATCACTGTGTTTTCCAAATATAATTTCTTTTTTAACTTTCATTTACATATATATATATTTATAATATTATTCTAACACGCATACATTTATTTACACTCACACACACATATATAATTTATTATAATAAGCTTGAATGAAAAGAGATTTATATTTTTTTTAAATTTTAAATTACTTATTTTTACGAATACTAATTTAGAAAAACTTTCCTTTCTTTTATAACACTTTTAGTTTGATTTTAAGAAAAACCCCTTCCCACTTTTAATCTTTTATTTCAAACTCTTTTACGAAAGTTTTTTATTTTATTTTAATAATTTTTTTAGACAAAATTATTTTATATACATGTGCCAAATTGGCCTTGGCACAATAATAAGGTTACAATCCGATTATATTGTTTCACTTGCAGGTGATTATTTTAGGGATTACAATTTAACAATATTTGAGGTTTTGGTTCACACTCAGGTGATGATTTTATGGATATAAGTGGTTTGTTGGTTTACATATATATATATAGTGTTTCCAATCACTCGCAGATGATTTTTAGTTTTCTGGTTACAAATTATTTAATTTACTTTGCTTGCTATATATATATAGCACTCACAGGTGATGAAGAGTGGTAATTTATTAAGTTACATTTTCATGAGACTTATCAAGTTTCAAATTAGTTTAGTTTGCTCTTGATGATCTATGCCTAGTTTATGCTATATATTTGGATTTAGATTTGCTTTAGAATTAGCAGAAGTGATTATTATGACTTATAAAGAATATTTTATTAAATGCATATTCATCAATATATTCTCTATATAGCTTATATGCCTATAAAATCAGATTCTGTTTCAGATCAAAGCTGAAATATACAATTATATGGCAGAATGAACTGATGATTGGCAGTCAGACTTCAGATACCAAGGCGTATAGAAAACATACAATTTAAGTTCATGCATCTCGAATGTGCACTTTATCATGGGATTCATACCTAGTACCAGTTCCCTTTTACCGTACCCATTGCTGTGAAATACAGTCCAGGTGATCAAACAATTAATAGAATATTTTGGATTCTCATGCTTCAGTTCTAAATAGGCAGAATGGGGTGGCCCTTAACCTATGCCCATCTGAAGATGATAGTTGTCTGAACTAAGAGTAATGGGGTGGCTCTTAAAACCTATGCCCATTGGAATGATACAGCAACAAGTATGTACACCTAAGCATTTCCTAAGGACACATTTGCCCTGCCGACTACATCATTATATAATACAATAGGATGCTAAACAATAGTTTCCTTCCATGAAACTACCATATATCAGTTCATAATATAGCATCTATAACTATGCTATTAAGGAAAGCTTGTGAATCTAATTTGTTAAGCTATCTATATAAGCATTTATAATTCTAGGGAGGATTACAGCCTATTTTGGATAATTACGATACTAAATTCTAGCTTTATGCTGTATTTCATCGCTTCAGCTAAATAATAGTTAATTATTACATTTAAAGCAAATCTATCTTAAAGAATTTATAAGCTTTTAATTATATCTTATATAAGACTTATTTTATCCATTTCAGAAGGGAGTTTTGTTTGTGCGTTAATATACGCGAAATTATATATGTGTGAGAATCTCTAATCGCTTCTCACTAATCATTTAACTAAGAATAAAACCCCATTCTGAACAACATAGCATAAACAAATACATAATTGAAAATAAAATAAAACTGGCATAGATTTAACTAAAAGAAACATAAATTTAGAAATAAGATTTCACGTAAGTGAAATCTGAAATTTGGCTTTATTTTAGCTTAGTTTAAAAAGGGAATGAAATTAAATAACCTAAATTTGATTGATTCAGTTTAAGACAACTTTAATTTATCTACAAGAATTACTAATAAAAGCAAATATTATTATCTGGCTAAAGTACATGAAATAATTTGAAAATATTATCATTTAAATTACATCAGTTAGAATCAATCAAACCAGTTAAAATAGAAATAAAATAAATAAATTAAAATTAAATCAATCAGGCAAGATTTATAATTTAAATAAAAGAAAATAAAAGTTACATTTAACCTTGAAAGTTTAAAATACATTAAATAATTGGCCATAAATGATAAATTTAGCTAGCTTTTACGAAACATAAAGTTTAGTTTAAAAGTTAACTTTAGATGGATGGAGATTTGTTACCACTATCTTTTCTCTGCTGTGGCAAGTTGGCTTAATCTTGGGCATCTTCTTTAGGTGGCATCAGCTTCTATTTCACTGCTCTCCACATCTTATAGACTATCGTGGGGTCCAGAAAGCAAGGGAATTGCCTTTTACCCCAACATCATTATCATTTTTACAAAATACTTAGAATTCAAAACTCTAGCATGTCTGAAGTGTATTGATTGTCTGAAGTGTTTCAAGATGGCTGCAATCAGCTTATATACTAGCTCACCCCCTCTTCCCATCTTAGTAGTTTCAGATCTGTTTTTCCAATTACCTCACAGTATACTTGGAAATCTGGAATCCCCGCTGTTATTGATTTTTTTTTACAGGTGGGTTTTTCCCAATCTTGACCATGTTAATTTATTCATACTTGGTTTTAAAATTTATTTTTACTCTTAAACTTTTAAATAGGTCAGAATACAGTGAGAAGAATTAATTTTATAAAATCATCTTTTTCAGAAAAACAAATCTAAAGATGGAAAAACATTTTATTATATATGTAATGCAATTATATAATTTAGTGATATATGCAGAAATATTATAATTTCAAATATTAATTTTAGAATAAATATTCTAAATAAAGAAATTCTCTAATGTTTTATTCCTATTAACATTATTTTTTCCTGCATATATATAGTTTCTTGTTACACATACATAGCATTTTTCCATTTATTTAATTACTAGAAATATATACATGTGTATTTACTGAATTTTACATATATACATACAGTTTCTATACTGTATGCTAAAATATATACACACACACAACTAGTATAATTAGGTTTAAAATTAGCATAATATAATCATAATATATGAGGATTTGGGTATAGGTATACATAAATAAATACTACTATAGCATATAGTAGGTGAAACAGTAGGATAGACAGATCTGACTGTTTCAATACTAAGACAGTAGCTTGATGCATTTTACATAAAACTAACTATGGTAGTTAAAAAAAATCGCTAAGACAATAGATCATTAAGTATCATTATGCGGAATAAAAATCTCAGGTTAAGGACCTTTAGACCATTGTACCCAAAAGATTTAGTCAATTATATTAATAATGAAAAATTAAGATTTATTTACTATATACATAGAGACTTGCATCTAATGGAGTTTAACAGGATATAAAAAGAAAAAGTTTTGATTATGTGACATTGGAATGTGGAGCTGCATGCAAATTACCGATTGGACAATTTTCATGTTAGCATAAAATTTTTGAATGTTACTATATCAAAATAATAACCCAATTATTATTCTATTTCAATGTTCAGTATATCAACTTTTACAGTATAATATGTATTAGGTTATTAAAATATTTTGTAGATTATTAAATCTATAAATCAATTTTTTCTTTAAATAAAAAATAATAAATTACTACACATATAATCTAATAAATGTGTACACATGCAATAACCTGCAAAATTTACAAATCAGTTTATTTGAAATACAGGTATTCTTATACTACTGATACACATGTGTGCATTCTTATACCAGGAACTTAATTGTAAATACAAGGGCTTTGAACTCAGATTTTCAAGCAACCTTCAATGGTCCACACTATCTCATACTACTGATACATGTGTGTGGTCATGGTATCAGTAGTATGAGATAGTGTGGATAGTTGAAGGTTACTTGAAAGTCTGAGTTCAAATCCCTTATATTTATTATTAAGTTCCAGGTATAAGAATGCCTGTATCTCAAATCTTACCCATTAAGCCTGCATTCTGTCTATCCCTCTTTTATGTATTTAAATGAATATTGTCTTCTACATGAGGGGTCAGAGTGACTTGAGGTCAACATGGGTATAATAACAATATTGGCATCAGCTTGGGATTTGGGCATTCTATCATCAGATTTTCAATGGTATGGATGGCTGAAGAATTGGAAGTTGGAGTAGATTAAAGCCTGTCCATTGAGGTATAAAGATTTGCTACTTTAATATAAACTGAGCACTGATGATATATATGTGTGGGAGATGACCAACTGATGAGTGCTGGTTTAGCACAAAATACGTATATTAGTGATTATTTATCTTTTCTACATGTGTGTGGTCATGTGTATCAGTAGTATGAGATAGTGTGGATAGTTGTAGATTGCTTGAAAGTTTAAGTTCAAATCCTTTTTATTTAAAATCACTTTATTATTTAAGCTAGTTCATATTATTTTATTAAGTTGTCTTTAATAATTTAGTGAAAAGGCAACTTTGTAATTTCAAGGATGTTACTCGCAATTGGTTTGAACCATTACAATGGAGTGCCCAGATCTTATTTCCATTGGATAAAATAATCTCTATATATAGTTAACCTGATTGCAGTAATTATTTTCCTGTGGTGAAATATGCTACATTTTAACTTGTTAAAAGCAAAAGCATCGTTTTAATTGAAGAAGCATCTCTATGTTAAAATTCATGTTTAGAACGTTTAGCATACATTTTAATATCTGCAACATACATGAATTATAAGCTCATTAATCGTAGTTTCCTATATAATCTTCAAATTGCTTATTATAAAACAAAGAGCCATAGAAAAATAATAATAAAGGTATTATTCATTAATCTTAGTAACTATCAAATAATGATAGCTTATTCGTTAAGAAAGCTATATACCTCTTTATCACTTATTATTAGCAAAGTAACTGAGATAAAAATCTTAAGCTGATCTGGAATTTGGGGAAAAAATTCCAAATTTTTACTAGCCTGAATTCGAAGTTTAAGACTATTGGCATGCTCTATGGATTTGTTAATTAATACACCATGAAGTTCTTTTATGATTTTAGGAGTAAATGCGACATAATTATAAGTATGTTTTATGATTATTAAAACTTTCTAACCAAAATAATGATCCCATTCCTAACTGATTAATTTCTATTTTCCGAATATGTACTAACAATCTTATTTTGTATTATATTTTTATGCTTAATAATTATGAATATTTTCGTGTTTATAAGTTTAATGGCATATATCAGCTTGATTACTGAATGTATAAGAATTCTAAGATTGCCCAGGTTTATGTTTGCTATATCGTTCCAAAGTGGATCTTTTATTGCCATATTAGTCTATCTTATAGTAACTGACAGCGTTGAAAGAATTAAATAACTGGAGTTGGGCTGGTCATATTGCTAGAAGAGATGATAATAAATGGGCAATTTAAATCTTAAATCGGATGCCAAGAGATTGTAAAAGACCCAAAGAGAGACCACGACTGAGATGGATGAATGAAATAAGAAAGAGTGCCGGGAGGATGTGGAAAAGTGAAGCTAGAGATTAGAAAAGATGGATTGAACTTGGAGAGACCTTCACTCTGCATGGATTAATAATGATTGGCAATGATGATAATGATAGTAAATAATATATATATGTTTAAATACAAAATTAAAATTCGGTTAGATTGAATTTTGTTTCTATATATACATAGTTCGTTTGTTAAGCACAAATTCATTATACTTTTTTTTTATTTTACCCTACTAAAATTATTTTCCTTAGGTTTGTTAATATAACTTTTATAATTCACTTTTATTTCATTTACTAATTAAAACATAAAAATTTAAAACATTTGTTTTTTTTTTTTTTAAATTCTACTTAGTCCTACAACTACGATGAATTGCAGGAGCTCATCTGGAAGAGAAAGATCTTTCAGAGTGCTTTCATGGAAAAGAAAAGATCCCAATAATGTTTACATTTAATTATGAAAGTCTTTTTTTTTTTTTAATGAGAAAATATTTCTAATTACAGTATATTGAAGAACTGAAGGAAGCTCATTAAAATGATTTTTATTTTTGATTTAAATCTGAAAAGTCTTAGAAGACTGCTTAATACGTGGAAAGCTTAATAATAAAACAGCAAGATTGATGATAGTGACCATTAGGCCACGGGCAGCAATTTGAAGTCTTCGTAATAATAATAATTATCATGATGATGAAAGCAAGGGTATATATTTTTTTAAATAAAAAATATAACAAATGGATGGGGCGTGGGAAGCACCTCGACGTTTGACCACTAGAATAGGCGGTTGGACTTTTATAAGGATCTTTGGCTCTCCGTTCACTACTTTATCATGATATTAAATGGCAAAGAGCATTTTGTTAAAAAAAGTAGGCATACGAACAAAGTAATGACAATAAACATATAATCCTATTGCATATAAAATGATTGTGTAAAAATAATTCATTATTAATTTATATATATAATTGCAAAGTTTAATTATGTAAAGTAGTTGCCAAAGTTGATGAAGCAACTCTAAATATTGTATTGGTTTTATATTAAGTTATCTATTCAAATGTAGTTAGAGTAATTATGTAACATTATGCTACAAACAACAAGCAATAATTCTTAGTCATTGTCAATAGTGACACTGTATGGTTTGATACAGTGGTAAAGTGGTAGACTCCAGAGCTCAAGAACTGTGAACTGTGGCCCAGATTTGCCATTTTCAGGGCTTTAACTTCTTGTAAACTCCTGAGCAAAGATCATCCTATTGTTGTTGTTGTTGTTATTATTATTATTATTATTATTATTATTATTATTATTATTGTTATTATTATTATTATTATTATTATTATTATTATTATTATTGTTGTTGTTGTTGTTGTTATTGTTGTTCTTATTATTGGTTATATTATACTAAACATAAGCTTTAAATTATTTGTTCATATTGTTTGTTATATAATAATTATTTACTACACTGGTTGAAGTATGCCAAATGCAATTTCTTTGTGATTTTAATATTTTATATGTTATATTCATACTTTATGTATTCTATTAACATTTTTAGCTGCTATTTTATAATTCCTCGCTAAAAATGTTTATTGTATGGAATTTATATCACTGTATTATATACTTATTGCTTGTTTTAATAAAGAAATAAAAATTTTTTAAAAAACTATTACTATGATGATAATGATGATGATGATGTTTCAAAGCAAAACTTTATTGAGCAAAAAATAACATTACATCAATAAAGTACAAATGATACAATCAGCATTGAATTGCAATTCACATATATACATAAATATGCAAGATTACAGATTGATTACATATATACAAAAAAAATTATAAAAATATAACTAATAATGAGAGTTCCATATGTATTATTATTTTTTCTTTTAAGTCACACCCACCAATTTATGTTGCAAAAATTGAAAGGATTATAATTCATGATTTAGGTGGCTGGTACTTTGGTGTTATATACCTGAGGATAATGAGTCTGATGAGACAAATGCCATTATTTCCCATTCATTTGTAATGAATCCAGTTGTGCACTGTGAACACCATATCTTGTGGGTGTAACAGATTAGGAAATAAAATTGAGTGATTGCATTTAAAAGGAGGTCAAATTGATTACATCCATGAAGGCTAGAGATTGGTCCAATGTTTCTCTAACAATCACGTGGTCACATATATGTCTGGGTAGGCAAGTTTGAAGTCTCTGGATCTGAGTTGTTCAAGCTTATATGAGAAGGTAGTAGGGTGTCATCTGGTATTGTTACCAAAGTAAAAAGTGCATCATGTATACCAAAGGCATATAGAGTAAATGTAGTTGCATGGATGGTAGGGATGATATGTCCAGTATAAGCATCAAATATGCTACTAAGTTTGGAGATGTTGCTGCTGCTTCTTTTTATCATCATTATCATCATCATCAGCATCACAATCACCATAACCATCATCATCATTATTATTAGAGGGGATTTGAGCATATACTTTCAAGTTCTCTTCATCTATACACTATATCTTATATAACTGATACACGTCACCACATAAACGATAAACAATCTTTAATATACATATTTCATGCTGAACCAGCATTCATCAGTCTGTGTTCAAATCTCCTGTAATTGCATTTAAAGTTTAGTATATACAATATATTTTGTATTATCATTATTGTTATCATTACTATTGCTATTTTTATTATTATTATTATTATTGTTTTTGTTCTTGTCACCAGGGGGATTACATTTTTATAAAGTTTATTTAATATCTCAGTATTTTAGAACTGTGTTAGAAGCACTAAAGGGTCTTTTACATATAAAGAGATATTAAAATGACATATATAGAAAATAATTGATAAAAAATGTGTTTACTTAATTTAAGTAGTAATGCATTAAAAATTACAAAATATTTTTTCTTCAACCATAATTGGAGTTGGGACATTTAACTTGATAAATCAGTTGCATTTATAAATTAATTAATTCTATAAAATAGTGATTGAATTTAATAAATTTATACCCCCCCCTCATCACCCATACTTGTATTTTAAGTTAGATATCTCAACCCAAATTGTAAAATCGAAAAAATAAATATACTTTTGGGAGGGTTTAGTGCATTACTTCTTAAATTAAATAAAAGTGTTGTTCATAAATATTTTTTTTAGGAATTAATTTTTACTTTTTAGTTAAGGGATGTACTATAATACACTTTTTGTTACAATTCATATTTAAATTTGAATTTTACAAATGTAAACAATGTGGCTATATTTCTAGTTTTAAAAAGAAAATTCATGCACATTAAGGCAATATTTTTAAAAAGCTAATTTTAGTTAAACAGTCAAAAGAAATTAAGATTTTATTCTTCATTTATTTTTCTTTCTGTTTTAAATAATTTCTAGTGCTTTTTAGTAAACTTTCAACAATAGCATATATTTTAATAACAAATCGTCCATCTAATGATGCCTGAAAATTTATTGAAGTAATGTCACACATTTTGAAATTTTCTCACCAACACTAATTAGACTAGATAACTGGATAAATAATCTTGAAATATTTGATGTCTTCTTATATTGTTATCAATATCTAACAAGTGTATACAATTTGGAGAAAATCCATTCAATAGAAATATAATAAAAACCAGTTATAACATTTCAAGGATAAACAAATGAGAATTTCTAAGTTAAATAAAAGCATTTAATAACTTATGTTAAAATAGCAAGAAATTAAAAAAATGCCATTAGGAATTGAACAAGAGTTATTGCTTGAGTGTAGAACTTTATTGTTTAATTACTTGCAGATTATTTTAATAGCAATTAAAATGCATATGATTCTATACCCACAACTAATTCATAAAAATTTTTTCTGATAGCTGAAAAAAGTTCCAAGCAAGGTTATGATTTTTTTTATTAGTAAACAACCTTAAAGTAACTCAGCTAGCAATATAGTTATCAATCAGAAATAGATATTTAGTTTTCTCTAGCTAAAAGATTAATGAAGAGAGAAAACAGCTAAATCATCATCAAAGTGTAAAAACTTGGCAGGTAAGCAAGAAGATTCTCATCTGTAAATAATTTTGTTACATTATTTGGTACTTATGTATTAATTCTGCACTGATGAAAGTCACCAGCAACAAATAAATATGTATATGAAGACTGAATTAAAGATGCAATTTTATAAGAAAGTAAATGAATTAATTTTGTAGATGGTATTAACTAATATTCCAATGAGAAGAAATGAGGAGAAACTGTTTGACAAAATTTTCATTTTCTCATCATTTTACAATTGTGAAAGAAGGTTTTTGTAGATGTTTGTTTCATTTATATTCACAAAAACATAAATACATGTTTGTTTCATTTCGAGTAAATAAGATTATAGGTGGCCATTTTTAAAAATAAATCTTTATAAGTTTACTTGGTGAAAGATAATTTCATGCAAAAAACATAAATGCATGTTTGTAGACATTTGTTTTATTTCTACTAAATAAAGTTATAGGTCATCATTTTTCCAAATAAATCTTTAACCAATTGATTGTTTGTCAAAAAATCCATTGTAGACATCACTTTATGACATCAGTCATTTAGAAAACTATTGCTCAATTAATACATACGTGGCATGTCAGTGTAGGACTAATACGTAAGTATCTATATTTTAGCTTGAATCTTTATCCATATGTATTGTCTATGAATAAGTTTTTTATCTTTTTAAATGAAAATCACTTCTTTACTTTGAATTTTTGGTGTGAATTTCTTTCAGTGATGTATATTACTAATATGATTGATATTGTTTTCTCAAATTTGATATTATGTTCAAAAAATAAAATGTAATTTGGACTTTTATTCTTTCCATACAATTGTTAGTGTTTGTTATTTTTACACTGCATAACTAGTTTTTTACTTATAGTTTTTATCAGTGAAAAGTGTGGATACAGAAACTGTTTTTTACTTCTTTCACATTATTAAACTAATAGCCTGAAAGTCAAAAACATCACAAAGTTTTGAATCTAAAGTTTGTTTGTATAGTTAGTTATATACTAAATTTAATACTGGGCAAATACATATTTTAGTGACTTCAAGTTTTATATTAACTGTAAGCATTTTTTATTTTGTGTTAGGATGGTATATACTAATAAAATGTCACATGACTTTCTTGGCTTAAATTTAACACAAGCTTTTAAAAACCTTTCTGTTCACTGTACTTAAGAGCTATCTATTATAGTCTTGTATAATCAATGAATATTAATCCTGCATGACTTGGTGCAGTGTTAAAGTAGCAGACTCTGAAGTTCAGCTCCATGAATTTTTATCCAGTTCCAATACTTCTGGTACTTGAATTGTTTATACACTCCCAGATAAACCATTTGATAAAGTGGTAGATTTTGGATCTCAAAGTCTATGAATAGCAGCCCTGTACCATCACTTCACATTTTTATGAGCCCACAAGCAATAAATCATTAAGTTATTTTTTAATTAGTGAACACTGGATAGTAGCAGTATTATATTCACATTCATGGATAAAAGACAATGAGCCAAAAATATTCTAAAGATGTAGATACAATAATATTGCCATCTACTGTTTATTGATTATTTATTCTTATAATAGATGGCTCTGGAATCATCTGAAAAGATACTGTTCTTAAAAACACATGTTAAATATAAAAAATCAAGTAATGTGTTATTGTTTGATTTTGTAAGCACATATAAATATAGAAAGGTCCTTTACCTAATGGAATAAAACAAATGTAATGTGATTTGGAATAGAACAGCTTTTCCTCAGATAAAATCTGGATATTTTGTACATGTAAAGTTATAAGTCTAGTGATTATATTAAGACATGTTAACCATTCCTTATCTTGATTTTTATAGCTTTTTATACAATATAGGCTTATTTATTTCTCCAAGCCATTATCTACTTACAATTGATTATTGTCAACTAAGTGTATTATCATATTTCATTTTTAAAAAAGATATTTTGTCTATTTTATTTATTTATTGTATCCCTTGTTCTTGTTATAAGTGTTTAAGAAAAATATATATATAATTTTACTTTTCTCACAAATAGCTTATTTTTTTCTTCTAATACCATATATTTCAAAAAGAAATACTTTATATTCTCTCTGTCATAAATAGATTATCAACACCTACAGTTTAAATTCTTATCCCATTTTCACTTTCTTTCCTTGATATCCTAAACTCTGGTTTCTTTGCCAAATAATATTCTTCTTGTCTTGTTATATTATATATCATTTCATACTTTTTAGAATTGCTACTTTTATGTAATTCTAAACTTATTTTTATTCATCTTTATTTTCCATAATAGCAATACGTAACTGAACGAAGTACAC